>JAJOZX010002578.1:617500-639073 GCA_023014485.1 Bathynomus jamesi
AGCAATCTTTGTATCTTTGTATAAATGTAAGTTAACCGTTAACGCCGAACGTTTTGTAGGGTTAAGTCTAAATGCGTGTATTTAAAACGGTACGTATTCGACCCAGTCGGCGTTAGAGGGTTAAGTATAGTTAGGTTAGTTTGGCTTAAGTTGGGTTAGGTTAAGTAAAGTTAGGTTAAAGTAAGTTTAGATTATATGAAACTAGGTTAAATTAAGTTTAGATTAGATGAAACTATGTTAGGTTAAATTAAGTTTAGATTAGATGAAACTATGTTAGGTTAAATTAAGTTAGATTAGATGAAACTAGGTTAGGTTAAATTAGAATATTTAAGTTTCGTCGTCTGTCAGTGGAGGTCCAACGAACATTTTCGTCGAGAAATAAATATTCGATATTTCAAGAATTTGTCCAGTGATTAATCAGAAATTTTGTCTTCCAGCCCCCACCCCCCACCCCCCAAATCCACTCGCTTATATACACAGCCCAAAAAATATTTTCTAAAAAAAACATCCAAAATATTTACTGCATGGTTGACTGTTTGACAACCAGTCCATTAAATAGATTATCAACCATGCAATTGATTTTCCAAACCAAAACGATGCTTATATTTTTTCTGGTGATAAACACGTAAAATGGTCGAAATGACCAAATTGAATTGACATCGTTAATAGTTTTTAACGACAACATTGATTTTAAATTAGCTTTAAATCGCGAAAAAATATTCCAAACAAAAATCACGATAGACAACAAAAATGAAAAACTCGAGATATTTTAAAATTTAAACTCGATAACAGATAATATTCCCTCTTCATTCTCTCCTATTGGTCGATCATTATCGTCCTCATAATAATAATAATAATAATAATAATAATAATAATAATTTTAGGCTAGGTTAGGTTAGGTTAAGTTAGCATATATTAGGTTAAATTAATATATGAACAGTTTCGACGTTATGATCTTGTCGATTCGATGAATAGAGAGGTTCGTATAACCACAACTGCGGTGCTTAAAAAAAAAAAGTCTAATTCAATAATCGGCGCAGTGAATCAACTGAAATGAACAATAAATTATAAAGATCGCAATTTGTTCGCAAAAGCGCGAAAATTGGATGGGAAATCCTCTATGGTAATCATTTCAAAGAAGAAAGCGGTTAAAAGAGGGGAAAAAACCAAGAAAAAGAAGAAAAATTAAAGTTTCCAAGAATCAAATGAAATGCGATAAATTTGTGCCAACCATAAATTTCCCTTAACTACAAAGACAAACAAGATATGTGACGGTTGGCATATGAATTACTTCTTCTTATCTACAATTAATAGGTCTTATCGAATGATGGAAAATGTTCCCTAATTTATATCAAGCTTTTGATATTACGACTGTGGTTTTTTTGTTTTTTTTTATTTTATTTACTGGGTTTTTTTTTCTTCTTTTTTTAATATAAATAGATTTTTTCTGTGGCTTTATATATAATGTGGTTTTACTTTAAGTAAGAACAGTTTAGGTTTTTTTCTTCTTTTTTTAATATAAATGGATTTTTCTGTGGCTTTATTATATAATGTGGTTTTACTTTAATTAAGAACGGTTTAGGTTTTTTTTTTTAGAAAAACCTCTTTATTTTTATGAATTTTTCTATTATATTTATTTTCATTATTGCATAGTTATTTTTGTAATAATAATAATAATAATACTTATATTATTATTACTATTTCAACGACAGTTTAAACAGGCCTATGCAGTATATTGATTGTACTGCATGAAATGAATTATTAGTAGTAGTATGAGAGAAACTTGAACTATTTTGTGAAAATCTCAGACAAGGAAAAACAGTATTATGAAGAAGAGAGAAAAGAATTTGTTTGAAATGTTTACTTAATGTCATTGCATGCAAACAGCAGCATACATGTTTGCAGACAATTGCAGAGTATCCTCTAGCCTTAATAAAATGTAAATTCCAATTCCAATTCTAATTCCAACTTATTCCAAAAAGAATAAAAGTGACAGAGTTTCACAATTTTCAGATATTTGTTATGACATTAATATATTCACAGTACTCTTATCTGAATATGCCCTTGGAAGCATGGAGGCTTTTGGCATTTTATAAAAACGAGTCAAAGTAGCAAGTAATAGTAATAGTGACAGCAAAAAAAATAAATAATAATACTAATAATAATAATAATAATAATAATGATAATAATAATAAGAGAAAGTCGATATCAGCTTATGTCTTTATAAAGGATTTACATTTAATTTCCAGAATATTGGAAATTAAATGCAAATCCTTTATAAATAATAATAATAATAATAATAATAATAATAATAATAATACAATATAAAGTTATAAAATGTTACATGATTTTAAATTAAATGATTTATTGCATGTAAGTAGAAAATAAATTCTGCCTAATAAAAAAAATACCAAAAAAATTAATAAAAATTCAAAAAATGAAAATAGATTACGAAATTAAGGGTGTTTAATGAACTTAGCATATTTTAATTAGTTGATACAAAATTGATTATTATGATAAAAATGGCAACAGCGATTACTTATACATCAGTAGGAACTAATGAGGTTCTTTTTTTAGTGATTTGCGAAATACATTTAATGATGAAGGTCGCCTGATATGCATGGGAATTGCATTCCATACATTTGCTCTTTTGAAAGAGAGTGCATTTCCTGCAGTTTCTATTGTATAATTAGGTTTGTGTACAAAATCACTGGGCAATCTGGTGTTATAACGATGGTGTATTTGATCGGGGCGATTGCTCTTTGAATGGGTGATGTATGTCGATTTTTGTTGATAACTTTGAACATATTGACAGCAACATTGAATTTGTATAAGTCATTTATTTTTTTGCAATATTTAGCACTTTAAACATTGAGAAAGTGTGACTTTGTCTGTCATCATTATTAGAGAGAGTTCGCATACATTTTTTAGGAATTATTTCCAAATTCCAAAGGATGTTTTATATATTTCCTTGAACTATCCCCTGCTGTGATGTGATATAATAAATGTGGATGGATGAAGGAATAATATAGGGTAAGGAGTGCGTTTTGAGGAAAAGTCATATTTAGTTTAAATAATATGAAGAGAAATGTTGATTGTTTTAGATTTGATATGTTGTACATGCCTTGTGAAATTTAGATCTTCGTCTAAATTAATGCCAAGTACAGTACTTTAACCTCATTCACCCTTGCAAGAGTAGTATTCCTAATCTTTATTTAACAGGTTGTATTAATATGTTTTGTGATATTAATCATATAAGATGACTTTGTCAGGTTCAGTAAAAGTTTATTAGCACATATCTATTCATACACATTTTCTAATTCCCTGTTCGTTTCATTGATCAGAAAGTCTGAGTTATGATGAGAAGTAGTAAATGTGGTGTCATCTACGTATTGTGCGCAATATAATGTGGTTGAGAGATGAAAATCGTTGACGTGAATTAGAAATAGTAATGGGCCAAGAATAGATCCTTGTGGGACTCCATTAATTAGTATCGCCTTGTCAGATAAATTATCTTTAAATCTGATGTACTAATGGCGATTTGACATATATGATTTAAACCAATAGAGGATATTTCCAGTGGTGGGCACCGTTAACCAAAAAGTTAACTTCGTTAACCGCTAATCCGTTAACCAAAAAGTTAACTTTGTTAACCGTTAATCCGTTAATTCGTTAAACATGTAACGGAAGTTACCGATAAACCGTTAACGTTAACTTTTATTATAAAAAAAATGAAAAACACAATATATATATATAATTTAATTTTCCCTCTTCTCTCGTTCTCCATTTTGTCCATGAGATGCATATTGCCCTTCATGAAAATTAGCATATCAAAGTTTTCATCAGACAGGGATAATCTCTTGGCCCTCAGGATGTCCTTGCCCATAGAGAACAAACGCTCCACTGCAGCACTGGAGGGGATGGCTGTGTTGAACTTGATGAACAAGTCCACCAACACTTGCTCACCCAAGAAGGCAGCATCTGTCAGCAAGTCCTTGGAGTTGGTCTCCAGCCAGGTCTTGACCAAGTTCTGGGCCTTGCCCTTGAGTGACTGTGGCTTCTGCTGCTCTCTTTGTCTGGATGACAGCACTGAAGAAGTCATCCTCCTCCTCCTCCTCCTCGTTGTTGCTGCCTCCACTGTTGCTGCCCACTTCGTTGGACTGCTGCTTCATGGCCTCCTCGACTGTACCCTCCATGCTTTTCCTCACCCTGGAAAAACCGGGTAGAAAAAATATTATGGAGATTTTAAAGATGTGGTACCTAGAAGTACCGCCAGGACATAAAGGGTTAAGGTGAAAACGCTCCCATTGTAAGACATCAATTAACTTAATTTATGTCATCAAAGTGACATGAGAATTGAAATCTTACCTGATCAGTTTTATGGTTCTTAAAATGTATCAAGGAGACTACTAATAAGGTACTCACAGACATATTATAAATATACATGACTTACTTGACAACGATTATTTTTAAATATTCACTAGCACAAACATGTTGCGCAAGAGACAGACTGCAAATGAAACGAATGTAGTTATTTGTTGTAATTGTTACATATATATTATTGAAAGTGCCTTAAAATGCTCGTGATATTTCTTGAAAGAAGTTGAAACATTCAACTCAAATGGCAATCTTTCCGCCTGATTTTACAGTCGACCATGTTTTGCTCAAACCAATGCCATAAATAACTACCATATTTGGTTAGACACAAATTGTGGCGACGGAAACAAATATATCGCCTGATTTTGCACTGCGGAAATGGAAATTCGTTCATCACTATTAACAGTGGCGGATTAATTGCGCACCTGCTCAGCACTGAAAATAATAGAAACTTTTAAACGTTTATTTATGAATTTTTTGGGTTAACGGACTTGAGTTAACGGAAGTTAAATGTAACGGAAGTTAATTAGTCCGATAATGATTTTCAAAGTTAACTTAAAAGTTAAATCGTTAACGAAAAAGTTAACTTCGTTAATTAACGATTAACGGATTAACGGTTTGTGCCCAGCTTTAGATATTTCCTATTATTCCATATATGTGAAGTTTATTCAATAAGATTTCATGTGAAAGTGTATCAAATGCTTTTGACAAGTCGAGGAAGATCAAGGCAGTGTGTTTTTCGTTGTTTCAGTTCTGATACACATTTTCTTACATCATGTTTATGGTATCTTCCGTTGTATGGCCACCGCTAAACCCAAATTGTGTTTTTGTTAAAATATCTTATTTGGTTAAGAACTTAATGAGTTTACTGTACACGATTTTTTCAAATACTTTACTTACAGTTATCAATACAGAAATGGGACGATCCTTCGGGTATATAAACTTGGTAGCGGTACGATATATTTTGATAATATTCTTTATTACAGTTTTGAAATTAATTTTCAAAATTCAAAGTATTTTCTTTCGTAATTTTAGCTTTTGGGGAATTTATCGAACTTCGACAATGTCTGGAGTCGTAAATTGTATGAACATGATTTTCGGGGTCGCACATAATAAAGACTAGCAAGCTTTGCATTCGTTTGTTTGGGAATGCTTGAAATTTTGTTCCAGTGTCATGATTACTTTCTGTTATTCTTGTCCAGTCCAAAGCTGTTATTTCTCTCAGGAACTTTAATTTGTTATTATAGATGTAAGATCTATAGTCAACGTTAATGGTTTCCTTTGCAGAGAAATGGGTGATTTGCATGGTTTTCAATTGCAAATGTTTCTGAGGTATTGTTTATGCTTGTCAGTTCTTCGATATATTTACTCTTGTAGTTTGAGTCTCCCCTATTGTTAGCCCTACATACTCGTACATAATAGTTTGTGTACCCTGGAATGTTAATAAAAATATTATTTTCATTTAACTAGGTTTCAGTTAATATAATGCACGTGAATTTATGTTTTAATAATTTTAGGTTTGCCGTCAATTCGTCAAAGTGGCTTGGGAGACTGCGAATGTTTAAGTTAAGGAAAGACAGGTTTCTATTATCGCATTTCTTGTTTAAGAAGTTGTCTCCTGAGATACACTCGGAGTTGACAACGTTTACAAATTCACTAATTTCATTTACAGTATTGACAGTATTTAAAGTGTTACTCATGATGTGAAGATTAGGGTAATACAGTAATAGAAATAATAACAGTTAAGAAAAACTATACAGTACATATACAGACATATATACACATACGTACATACAAATATATACTATATACATACACATATGGAAACAGATATATACACAGTATATATATATATAATATATATATATATATATATATATATAGGAAAAATAAGATAAAATAAAATAAAAAGCAGTTGTAGTAAGGTAAGAATGTATATAGAAATATATTATATAATTATATTATTAGGGCGACCCAATTTTAACCTAAAAATTTTAAATTATTAATTTTATTCTTACCAATTATTAACTTTATTTAATCTAAAAAATTCGGAGTTATTGAAGAATAGGGACCCCAGCCTTCTTTAGTTAGCTTTATAAAGCTAACTAACGAAAATATCACGACCTAACCTAACCAATCGTTAGGTTAACTGTACGCCCTTGACGATTGGTTAGGTTAGGTCATGATATTTTCGTTAGTTAGCCTTATAAAGCTAACTAAAGAAGGCTGGGGTCCCTATTCTTCAATAGCTCCAAAAATTCTTTATTTGCAACTTATTTTGGATAAATATTAACGTTTAATAATAAAATAAAACTCATCACATTCATTTACTTATTAAATTATTAACGAACTTATTTAGTTACGTTGTTGGAGTTTGGACAAATTCATCAGGATGGCTAGTAATAATTGCCTGGATTTTCGCAGAAGCCGATTTCGCAGTTTTAGGCATGTTTGAAATTTATATATTCTGTCAAAAACATAGACAAAATTAATATAGTTAATTAAACGTGTGATTTATGGGGACGTTTTCCAGTTTATGTACCGTTTTCTACAATGTTGGCTTTTATGCAACTTTCTAGTGTTTCTTTGCTTCTGTTAGGCACAGCATAGAGTAAAACAGAAGGTTAGGTTAGGTTAGGTTACGTTAGGTTAGGTTAGGTTAGGTTATCAAGAACTTACCTCTCTTAAAAACGGTACACAAACTGGAAAAAGGTCCATTTATGGTACTACTGAACTGATTCTAACAACAGAAGCCAAAACATAATATTCACATAGTATTCACATACTGTATGAATACACGCCTAACTACCAAATGTAGAAAAGCTCCGAAAAACATTACGTCGATAAATAACGAAAGAGTAATGTAGAAATAATGCATAATCAGCTTGTATAATCATCATTAATCAATGTATAGACTATATGTAAATAAGAATCCAGAATGCATATTATAACATCGTGTTTGAGAACCGGAAATAATTTATTTGCCTACGCAGTTTCACTCCACATTTTCGTTGATTTTATTTTATTAATCCATCACGAAAGTTTTAACTTACAATAGCAAATTTTTAACCTTATTAATAATTTTATTAACTTTATTAACCCATAACTAAAATATTAACTTTATTAACCAAATAGCAAATTTTTAACCTTATTATTAACTTTATTAACTTTGGGTCGCTCTAATAATTATGCAGCCCAAGTGAGACTGTAGAGTTGAAAGTTAGAAAATTATAGAATTATTAAAACTTAAATTTAAAAATTCAATAAAAAATTAAAATTTATATCATTATAAATTCTTAAAATTAACGATTAGAAAATTTGAAGGATTATGAGAATATCAAATTATAAAAACTTAAAATTAAAATTTAAATAAAAAATAAAAAATTATATAATTTAAAATTTTAAATTTAGCAAATACAGAATTTGAAGGACTATGAGAATAGCAAAATTATAAGATCAGAAGGATTATAGGAGCTATTGAAGAATAGGGACCCCAGCCTTCTTTATTTAGCTTTATAAGGCTAACTAATGAAAACATCATGACCTAACCTAACCAATCGTCAAGGGCGTACAGTTAACCTAACGATTGGTTAGGTTAGGACGTGATATTTTCGTTAGTTAGCTTTATAAGCCTACTAAAGAAGGCTGGGGTCCCTATTCTTCAATAGCTCCGGATTATAAAATTATAAAATTTCAAGATAGCATAAATGTATAATTTTTTACTTATTATTATATATATAAGAGTAATGATACATAGTGATAGGTTATGTAGTGATATGTTTACTTAACAGGCGGGTTATGCTGAAGGCAATTCTATATGTAGATGGTGCCGAAAGTTGTCGAAGTCATTTTGAGTATGAATCGATATGCTTTGTCCTTCCTGCAGCTTACGGGCATATATTATGTCGTCCCTTATACACGGTGAACCAAAAGTAGGTGGACAGTAGGTTGAATACGGTTTGTGTTATATTATATTATAACTATGGTGTTCATTATAACTATGGTGTTTGTGTTTTATTATATTAAATATTATAACTAAATTTATTTAAATTTTATTTTGTATTATAGTATAAAAAAAAATTAAATATGTATTCTCAAAATAAACGTTATCATTTACTGTCCACCTACATTTGGTTCACCCTATATAACAGGAATAAATTATTTTTTCTTTTTTAAGTTTTAATAGTTTATCAAAAATTTCTTTTCTGTATTCACAGAGTGATTCATTAATATATATATTAGGTATGATATTTAGAACTGCACTTCTTATTTCTGATTTCCACAACTGGTCACTCAATTTGAATTTTAACATTCATTTGTCGGCACTATTGCAGTTGGGTACCCCAACCAAACAAATTCATATTAATTTAAACCAAAAATTATGGGGTATCCATGCCCGGTTAGGTTAATTGAATGGCCGGTTAGGTCAACTGTATGACCTTGACAATTGGTTAGGTTAAGCTGTGATATTTTCGTTAGTTTTAATGAAAATATCACAACTTAACCTAACCAATCGTCAAGAGCGTACAGTTGTCCTGATTAGACAATCAGTTAACCGGGGACCACACAGCAACCACGTAATTCAAACAAAAAATTATGGAGCACCCAACTGCAATAGTACCCAAAATTAAGAGGTCGCCCAGAAGCCTTATAAATATATGAAATATATGAATTAGTTATAAAATAAATTTCGGCAAGATATTTGGGCAACCTCTAAACATTTCTTGAACTTCATAAAAATTTAACACAATCATTTTTTCATAAAAAACATTTATGATGGGTAGGAGCACAAAATTTTGAACGTTTGAAATTAAGGACCACCCTAATATGTTGAATATATTCGGGTGGCCCTTATATAGGGCAAAAATTTTTTTTTTTAAATTTACGATCGCAACCTTCAAAGTAGTTCGAATTGGTATAAATACACTGCGTATAAATTTTGAAAAATTTATTCCAACATTTTGAGGTAGCTCAAGCAACATGAAGTTTTAACATATTGAATAATATACAACTCTAATGAATACACATGAAAAACGAAACTTATACAGCCATAGAAAAGAGTTTTTCTCAAGATATCTGGGAAGAGACGGCGGTGTTCGTTGACAACTTGTAGAAGAAACTGTAACTGTTCTTCATCCTTCGTAAGATGACTCCTGTATTCTTGAATGAGAGCAACCGCTCTCTCTGCATAGTCATTCACAACGTTGATGGTTCTCACCTTCTCTTTCGCGCGTTTGTACTCCTCCAGTTCGCTCCAGGTTGTTGGATCTTCCTTGAGAAAGTGTTCCGATAGATTAAACTTTGTGAATAGAGTACGGGATCTGTTTGTGACGAAATCCTGTAGTGACTTATCTCCGAAAGTTTTCAGATCAACTTGAACTTTTTTGGGGGAGTGCTTCATCGTCCTCCGCAGCCCAGTGGCGTATCAAGGGAGGGGCGAGAAGGGCGACCGCCCCGAGCGGCACTTCCCGAGGGGCGGCAAGTTACTGTCAGGCGGGCGCAGTATGCAAAATTTTGGGTTTTTATGTTTTAAAATGTAACCCTCCAACCCGTGCAAGAGGATGTACGCAGAGAATTTTTTGAAATCATGGATCGTTTATTAGCAGAAATTGAAAAACGCACAGTTTGTCTTAAAAACATGAATGATCGCTTTGAATTTCTGTCTCCTTCGTACCTTTGAATCAGTCCAAAGATGAAGAAATTAATACCAAGGTCAATAATTTTTCTTCCATCTACAATGACATTAATCCAGGAAGTCTACTGAAAGAAATAAAGCGTTTGCGCAGACATTTGCTCAGTTTCGAAAGCATAAGCGTCGACGATGATCCAAAGAACTGGGATATGTTAAAACTACTTCAGTGGATCGTTAAATGGGATCTAGTGGAATCTTTGCCTCATATAACAATTGCCCTCCGGATCTGTCTAACTAAATGCATGTCCGTGGCAAGTTGCGAACGAAGTTTCTCGAAACTGAAACTTATAAAAACTTACCTCAGGTCAACTATAAGTCAATCTAGACTGAGCAATTTGGCGATTATTTCAATTGAACGCGAAGTTGCAGAGACAATGGACATAGAAAAAATCATTCATGAATTTTCTGTTATGAAAGTCCGAAAATTTAACTAGGCATTATACATTATATAGTTATTGTTAAAATTATGTAGTATATTATGTACGGTACATTATGTAGTATTGTTAAAATTGAAGTTGCTTTATTTAAGTTTTTCTTCCAATAAAAGTTTTGTTTAGAAGTGTATTTTTGTAAAGGAATTGTTTTTAAAATTGAAAATTGTTGAAGGGGGGGGGGCGTTGGCATTTTCGCCCCGAGCGGCAAAAAGTATTGGTACGCCTCTGCTCCGCACTACTGTTAGCGTTCAGCGCGTGAATCGTCTGAATCTTTGTCGAAGCCAAGGTCTTGTCATCAAAAAAGGCCAGAGCAACCAATTCTTCCGAAAGGTACCAGAGATGGTTGGACATTTTGGCCGAGGCGACTTGTGAAATGCCTGGATATATTGACGAGTAACCCAGCAAATTTTTGAGGAACTGAAGATCATTTGCTGGAGCACAGGGTGCGCTGGAACAAGTGATCCAGGCTTTAATGTAGAGACGTACTGCAAAAAGGCAGATATCTCGTAGACCCTTCTCCTCGCGAGAAGAGAGGTGGAACTGACCACGAAACATCCATACTTTCAGAATGTAGATGACTTTTGACATCCAACGGGCATGGTGCATGGACCCTGGAGTCATAAAACGGGTGCCTTTTGCTGGCACTGCTCCGAGGAAGATGCTTGCCAGCTCCAGCAGCTCTCTATAATCGTCTCTAGGTTGAGCTTCAGAAAGCTGTGAGTTGATGAATATCAAAAGTTCCTCTTTCTCTTCTGAGAGAGATTGGCATATGAAGGGATCGGTGAAACCGTTCTGGAAATTTTGTTTGTCAAGACATTGCCACTTAGCTGCAAATCGTTTCGGGAGCACTAGACTATTTCATACAACGTTTGAAAACTGCTGCTATTACAAGCTCGTAAATATGGTGACGACAGGCAAAGAAGAGAAATTGCGTCCGAGATTCTGCTCAATTAAGATACAAGCGCCATTTATTCTTCCTGTGTTCGAGCTAGTTATGTCGAAACTCATACCTTGAACCTTTTCTTCTATTCCCCACCCTCTGAGTGCATTACAGACTGCAGTAGATTGAGCTTGTCCAGTTGCAGAGGGTAGTTTCGCCACTGTTAGTAATTGAGAGATACCGCTTCTTGAGACGAGAACTGGCAGATGATCAGAATACTCGTTTCCAGTAATATTGGGCAGTATTTTCCGTCCCAGTGCACTACGAGAGGACCTTCCGCCTGAAAAGTTTCTTTGAGTAGATGAAACATTGTCTCTCGGTGTTGTTGACAAGAACGTTGAATTGTCTGCCGGTTGAGTGCCAAATCTGTGACATCATGGCCCAGGCACTTAGCTGTTTCAATCATTACCATTGTTGCCTTTCTGTCAGAGAGTTTGGTACGGTCGAGAACAGCAGATAAGGTTGAGGTAATGCCCATCTTTCGACCACGCTGATGAGGCTGATCGCTTGTGCTAGGTCCTGGCTCAGCAGTCCACTCAGGCTCTTCGGGTTTGACTTCAGGATCTGATTCACTGCTTGATGAAGCCTTCATTACTTTAATAGCCGCCTTCTTCTGTGGAATGAAAAGAAGGACCAGATTAGTTTTGTGCTTTTATGAAATAAAATCAGCAGTAAATAAATGTATAGAACCATGAAAATAATGTATATAGAACAGAACAGAAAAGAATAGAATAATGTATGTAGAGTAAATATATAGAATCATGTAAATAATAAATGACAGCATTAGATTTTATTTAAAGATAAGTACTAACCTTTGAAGTTTCACGTGTGCGTCTTTGATCCTCTTCCATTGTTCTCTTAGCAGTTCTCTATTCTTTCTTGTGCAGGCTGACACCAAACCCAGTCATGCAGCCGCGTCGCCCCTTTTCTCGTTGAGCTATCAAAAATTCACAATCCTTAGGGATAGTAATCCTCTTTAAGGCGTCCGCATGTGCAGTGTCGAAGAGATTATCGAGCGCACTAATAAACTTCTCTTCATTAGACTTCTGAGTACCTGATGTTCGTCCCTTGTTCTTTTTCAGCATCCTCCAATTTTCGAACACTTCCTCAAGCTTTTCCTTGCAGTGATGTACTTCTTTGGTTGGTAGTCTAGCTTTCTCCCAGAATGGCAGAATTTTCTGAATTACATATTTTGACGCATCTCGTTTAGTTTCTTTTTTTTTATTGTGGTAATAGAGAAAAACACCAAGAGCTCGTCTGATTGATGGTAGCTTGGATTCAATAATTTCAATAATTTCAGTAATTTCACTTCCAAGTAAATAAACATCAGTTTTAGAGCGCGTATTTGGTACTATACTAGAAGCCATACTTTTTCTGAAATGAAACAAATAGGATTAAATATAATAATAAAATTAAAATTAATTAAATATAATTAATTAAATATAATTATTTAATTAAATATAAAATTAAAATTAATTAAATATAGTTTAAAAAAATAAATAAATAAATAGGATTTGATCACATTGAGCTACCTCTAAAAATTCTTCAAATTCATTCTTATTTCATGTGTCACAGTTTTACATGGAATCAAACCAATTCAGGGGGTGCAACACAGAAAATTTAAAAAATTCAGAAATAAGGGCCACCCTAATATATATATATATATATATATATACACAAAAAAAAGATTTCAAGTTTAGGCTAGGTTAGGTTAGGTTACTCGATATTCGATTTTTCTAATATTTTGAGGGGCAAGGCACCCAATTACCTCCTCAACATTTTTGCATCTGACATCCCCCAATTACCGCTTCGACATTTTTGCATCCCCCATCCTCCAATTACCCCCTCAGCATACTTGCATCATCCATCCCCTAATTGCCTCCTCTCCACCTCCTTCGGCATAAATGGCCCCATACTACTACCTTCTGTGGCAATAAATACTTACGTACGTTATATAGAATTTAGATGTGTAGCGTCATGACATTTATATACATAAATTAAAATCATTAGTTCATTTGCATGACCTTAAATGAGGCCAATATTTTTCATTTAAAGAAAGCAGGAACTTACGTATGAAATTCAATTTTTAAAAGGTTTTAACAGAACTGAAAGATTAGGATATGGAAATAAGGGTGAAAAGAGAGATAAGCTAATAATAATAATAATAATAATAATAATAATAATAATGGTTACAAGAAATATAACAATGCGAAAGTTGGAAACACTGAAATTCCCATATTTATTTTAAAATTTATGTATATAATCCATGTTCCCCAGTAAAATAATCTCTTCGGAAATCTATATATGTACGTATGTACATGTGTATGTGTGTATACATGTGTGTATGTATGTATCCATTTATATGTATTAGTAGGTCTGCTCATATGCCATTATTTATTAATTTATTAATATATGTATTGGTCCATTTCTAACAAGATATTTTTTGCGCAATAAGGTTTTCCTTCTGCAGATCAATCTCTTTGCTGAAATGATGTAGGAGGGAAATGCAATCGGTCATTCGAGAAAATAAGAAGACTGAAAATCTATTTATTTAGAGATGAAACTGTCCGTTTTCATAAATAAAAATGACTTCTGAAAAAATTGTGATTATATTATTTCCATAATGAAAATGAAAATAAAAATGGAAATGAAAAGTTTATTGGCAGAAGAAAATAAAAAATAACTTCCATAATACTGCTTCTAATAATAATAATAATAATAATAATAACAATAAAACAAAAAATAAGCCTAGTAAAAGAAATAAAAATAATACACATAATGAATAGCGTGTAATAATAAAAGTTTATTAAAAGTAATAATAAAAATAATAAAAACGAAGAAAAAAAGAGGACTAAAAATGAAAAAAAAATAGACAAGTAATGAAAATACCAATATCGGTGTTAAATGAAGCTACAGTCAAACATTTTCGTATTATGATGCCCATAATTTAGAAAACAAAAAGCAGGACTGATGAATAGCTTTGACAAAAGGATTGTCGAAGTTTTGAATTCTTTTCACGAGACTGTATTGAGCTATATATACTGTATACTGAAAATTAAGAGTGTTTAAAGTCAGTGAACCATTGTATTACTGTTCCAACAAAATTGTAAACGTGCCAACACTACACAGTTACAATTTCACCCAATAATTTACGCTACTTACAATATTATATAAAAAAATATCTTTAATTTTTTTTTAGCGACATCCGGCACAGTAGTATGGACGCAAAATGGGAGAGTGCAGAGATGTTGATCAATGTTGCAATGTTGCAAAGTGGGTGGGGTGTGTTGCAAAGTGGGGTGGGGGTTTGCAATGAAGGGGAGGGGGTATGCAATGAAGGGGGAGGGGTGGTATGCCCTGAAGGGGGGAGAGGGGAGGGAAATTCGGGGGAGAAGGAAGGATGACCTCCCCCAAAAGGGGTTGCCTTAACCTAAGAGAGGAAGAGAAAGGAGAGACGGAGGAGGGCTTTGGGGGAGAAGTTGGGATGTCCTTACCCCCAAAGAGAAACCTAACCTAAGTCAACCTAAGAAGGAAGGATAGTTCTTTACTCCACCAAAGTTCGCATCATTCTGGCCGCTCCGAAGCCAAGCAAGCCTTATATAGAGGAATGTTGAGTTGCCAGATATCACTTTTTATTTTAATTGTTCAGGTATACATTATTTACATGAGTTGCCAAATAATGTTTTTATTTATTAAAAGCAAACGAACTTTCTCCTTTTAGAGAATTAATTATTAAAACAATATTAACATTAAAAGAAATACATTTAAACCGCTTCTACTGCACAAAATCAAAAAAATAAAAAGAAATCATTCCAATAATATATTCTCTAAGAACAATTTATGTCTATTTACTTTTGACATTCCTTTCCTGTTCGAATTAAAACATCATTCTGTTTATTAAATATTTGAAATAGATCAAAATTAAATATATACACTATCTTCTACCGCACAAAAATAAAATAAAAAATGTATAAACATCAATGCGGGTGAAACACACACACACACACACACACACACACACACACACACGCATGCACAATTATATTAAATAATAAACAGCAAAATAAATAAACACATTAACTGTGTCTATTTACTTTTGACAATCCTTTCTTGTGTTTCAAAAACAGAAAAACTATCATTTCATTCCTTATATATATTATATATATATTATATATATATATATATAATATATATATAAGATAAACAATAAACAACGAAAGAATTAATTTTAAACTAACTTCAACTAAATTGTCTATTTCATTTCTTTCCTTCTTTGAAATCGTCTCTGGAAAAAAAAAATTCTGAGCAGGTGTCCCTCACGCTAACCGCAAAACTGACTATAAAGTTCCATTTGACCTACTTCCATCCTTTCTCTCGACAAAACCTCACTTGACTCCATATGTTAAATCTGACATTCTTATTACTACTGAAGTTAAAAACATGATTTTATACTAAAGGCAAGAGAGATGAGATATATATATATATATATATATATATATATATATATAGGGTGGTGCAAATTACAGTAGTAACAATAATAGCTAACTCAGTTTTCCTTTTCACCGAATTGTTCATCTTGACGAGGGTCAAACCTTTCACTCCACCTTAGACCTACAGTTTAACGTGGAAACCGAATACATTAATCCGGGCGGGGAGAAATTACAATGTCATCGCCCCGATCTCTCAACAGCACCCGCCGGCTAATCCACTAGGATACCTAGGGTACCCATTTATCAACCAACCCAAACAGACATTCATGAACTAAATACAAATTAATCACACAGCCACGCGAGAATTGTAAGTCAAACCGAATACATTAATCCGGGTGGGGAGAAATGTCATCGCCCGCTCTCAACAGCACCCGCCGGCTAATCCACTAGGATACCTAGGGTACCCATTTATCAACCAACCCAAGCAGACATTCATTTTCATGAGTTATTTATTCACACATCTACGCGAGAAGTAAAAATCCACAAGTCAGGAATCTTGGGAAAGCTGAGTTTAGTATGGGTGCAAAACATAGTAATGCACAATAATCTTCTAGATTTGATATTGTGTCATAGGATATTACTGTGCTGTTAATGTCAGAGTAATGAAGAGTAGCCGCTAATTTTGTTTCCTGCGGTACTGAGCTGTGCCACTCTGATGAATATATTCCTATAACGAACTGCATCCGAAAAAATGAGGCTCAATTTAGTATGGCCGCAATGAATATATTCCTATAACAACTTACGTCCGAAAAATTGAGACTCAATTAGTAGGCCAAAATAATAAAATATTGTTGTGAGGGTTATTGCATAAAGGGGAGGGTTGGGGAAAACCAAGTATGGTGCAAATATTGCCGTGGTAGAGACAGCAAGGGGTAATACGAGCATTAAATCTACGGAGAGAATATAAAGACACCGTTAGTCGTCCAAAGCCTGGACCCGTTATATCGGTGTTACGATTGGTACACAAACTTATCATAGCCCCGCCCAGTTACAGTAACAACCAATCATTACGAACCGACTCTTAATCTTTTGGGGCGGAGCTTGGTGATCGTGCATATAAAAGGAAATATTTCCAGCTGGGAGTAACAGTAGTTATTTTCACCAGTGAATAAACATTCCCTCTGCCAGTGAGTAAACATTCCCTCCGCCATGAATCAAGAAATTTATAGTTTACCGGATTTATATCAAGATGGTGACATTGTAGCATTGTCTACAATTAATTTTTTTAACGCGATTGACCAGGATGGATTATTTCCAACGCAAACCGTTGATGATATTTGCAATGACGCTCCTTACGATCCGACGCAAGGGACTACCATAGAAATGTAAGTGTCTATAACTTTATTTTTTGGAGTCAATTATTCACAAACTGTCAGAAAGAGGATTATTTCATATATATGGAGGGATGTAGTATCTCGTCAAATACTTCATTTAGGTAATCGCAATTATGCTACAGTTATATCCTGTTTTCAATGAATTTTTTATAGCAATCTTTTGCATGTTTTTTATAAATGTTATTCGGAATTACCTCTTAAATGAACTTCTCTGAGCGGTTCAAAGATATCTTCACATTGTAATTCTTACTATATGTATACTCTGTATATGTTTTTATTAAAAAAGATTCAGTATAACATTATTCTTTCTCCTTTAAGGTCCGATGAGGATTTGTCACGTGTTATACAATCTTTTGAAGAACCCGTGTCATGGACCTGAATACGGAGGATTTACCGAGCAGTCAGCCCAATGAATGTCACATCATTAACGAAATAATGTGTTTTTTTTGTTATCTTTTTTGGGGGAAGAAGACAATGTATTTTCATCAATTTATTAAATGAAAGAAATCATACAATAACCATCTTAAACTACAGAATATACAAACTAACGTTACAAATATATAACACGAACAAAACATCATACTATACAACGAGTACGCACAATTGGAAAACGGCTTTTTATCTGTCTGCATACCATTTCATCGTTTCGTTGAGTGTGACACGGGTCGAATAATTTTAAAAATTTATAAATTCTTTACCACGTGACATATGCATGAGAAATGAAATGCAGTACATTCCACAAGTATTACTAAAATATCCTTGTAATCGGAATGGGTTCCATACAACTTCGGGATATGTAACTGATCGAGAAATTTTACAATAACAGGGTCACTCCAGGGTTGAGTACCGAGTGAATCAAAATAGTACAGGCGGTGCCTATTTTTAAAATAGATTGCAAACCAATGAATCCCTTCATTACCAATGACATCTGTGTTCACAATAAGACTACCGCATTCTCGCGTAGTTGGCAAATTCAATGTTTCATTCTTCGCAAACACGCCGATAAATTTGGAACGTGTGATTCGTTCACTATTCATTACTCTCTGAAGTGTATTGCATCCATTTTAAAAGTCAGTGATAACGCCCCTAAATCTATCTACTTCTATTAGGGCTTGCGACTCGAGGTATACTAGTACACTAATAGGCGCGTCTATAGGCTTGGTGAATTCCAACCTCACTGAGATGTTTCCGCTCTGTTGTGGACTTAAATGCGTATTTACGCTAGCAGATAAGTCAGTGTAATGTCAAACGGATAAAGGTTAAATTGATCAATGAATTCTTTCTGCGTTACCCCATTACCGAGCTCATCACAATCACCTGCAATATGGGCCAGATTACTATAGGCTCTCGCGCAAAGAGGTAACACAGCGTCTGATGAATAGTCCGTATCCAATGTTCCTCCCAACGCAATGCCATTAACATATAGTTATATTTTTAAGTCCGAAATTCTCGAATTTAAAGGCACTCTTTTTATATTTTCCATTCACCGAAGCATGGTTCTGCATTCCGATTAATATCCTTTTAGGAAGATTTCCCAGGGCGATGTTTTCTATCTGTTTCGATGCCAACCCTGCAGGCACCGTATATAGTTTGATTTGTACTCTGTTAATAGGGTATTTCACTGTAGCGTTTAGTAAATTTTTCTCAATTTCTAGTTGTTTTGGTGAACTTAATTTCACTCGCCGTACGCGGAGGTATGTCTCCATAATGTGAACCACAACGGGTTTTGCTCCCTCTTCTTGATCAGCATCCAGATTTAAGCAGATCTCAGGACTCGTGCGGGTGAGCTTTATTTTCATATCCACCCCATTCACAAGCAACTTCTCCTGGAATGTGAAATCTGTATGCAGACGACCAAAACACTCGTATATCTTCTTTTTAGAATTTTTAAATTTGTCCTTTATACTACTTTCGTCTTTAGTTTGATAATATCCCTCGGCACTTAAAAAGGTAGCCTTCGCTTCTTTGGAAAAGTTGAGGACATTTTCCAGATAGGCTCGTAGGTGATAGTACCCCGTGCCTGCCGATATGTTGACCTGATTTAAATATACGTCACACTGGTTGAATATGGAGTGCAGAAAGTTTGTTTCAGGGTATACAGCATATTTGTCATCGCAGTCCGTTCCATCAGAATGGGCTATACGTAGTTTAGCGTACATGTGCACACAGCTTGGATCAAAAAAGTAAGGGCCTGAGCTGGGTATCACGAATTCTATAGGAGCACTCGGGGAACTAATTGTGTTTAAAGGGTTAATTGTAATAAAGTCACTGTGTTCAATAGAAACTTGAGTTGGGGCATCTCAAAGAGGGATAGCTCCGATTTACAGCATTGTGAACTACACGGATGGATGAAGCGTGCCATGACGAGTTAGAAATAGTGCCTCCTCTCTCGACAAGTAGTAAACAAACTATGATTCATGAGATCAATGTCCTTAGCTTATATCAGTCAAAAAATGGTCAACCATAGGTTTCATTCGCTTAGAACACTTCTTTTTTGATATCCTTTTACGTTTAATGCCACGTGGTGGTAATCCCTTCTTCCGGTCAGCCCTCTTCTTCCCACCACCACGCATTTTTCTCTTTGCATCTTTGATGATTTCGTCCCGTGTACGTTTTAAATGTTTTTTTGAGCTTCTTTAGGTTTAGCCCCAGCCAATATGTCTTCTGCAGTGTTAAGACCTGATTGTAGCGCTTTCCTTCCGAGGTATCTGGCACCCCTCTTCAGCAAAGGAACAGCCGTACGTAGTATGGTTGAAAAAATGGACCCAAGTCCACTACCACGCTGGTATCTCACCCCTCGATAGACGGTGAAAGGCTTTCTGTCCATTATAACTCAGTGCGTCGAAAGTGCAGCTTCACTGTTAAGCTCCCGTCACCGAATGGGAAATTTTTACCCTCAATCGTTCTTAATATATTGAGATATTGGTTATTAGATTAGTTGCGACATTCACATAATGGGGTCTGTCATATGTAATACTCAAACTCCTTCCTCTATGGTTGGGAATGTGAGCTATGCGCAGCAGGCGTGCCTGGGTATCCCCAACAAACTGGTGCTCCACTATATTGCTGTAAATATAGCACATGTCTGGGGGCTGAGAGCTTTCACCAATTTCTCCATCTTCAATTGATACATTAACTGGACAAGTCATGCTGTGCCTCGTGAAAGGTATCTCTTTGGAAGGCTGATCGATATCGCCCTCGGTTATAATTTTGAACACTCTTCCGTCTTTAATATTTCTGTTAACCTTTGATTTTAGGATTAGAGTTTCCTTTGTTTACGAGTTCGTATAATAAATCATTCGTAAGATTTGAGTTTTTTAAACTTACGTTTAAGTCTCTCACAACATCCTCAGCCGAACCATAACGGCCCGGCCCTAGTGTTACTTCTGTACTGTAAACCGTGCAACCTTAGTCCGGGCGATACGTATAGTTTCATCCCGAGTTACCCGGCTTTTGCACACTCATTACAGTCTCTAAGAATCGTAAAAACGGTATCTTTATAATCAATATTTAAAAAGAGGGTGTCCAGCTGAATTTCACATATCCCCACCTCATACGAATCACGACCCAATTCAATGGGTCCGTGGAGCTCTGTTACAAAGTTGGCTAGTGTGTTGTTAGGGTGTACAGACAGGGACGAGGAGGACGGGAGTGTGACGTAGAAATGGTTAGGAGCCATGTTGCATACTATTTAAGCTTCATTATTGCATCAGCTTTTATATAGGTGTTGAAGCTTTCTGGGTACCCTAGCCATTTCACCAGGTACATTTTTCTCTTTCCTGAACCTTTGCTTCCTAAAATTTTCTCAATTTTAAACACATTTTTTCCTAAATTAAATGCCACTTTCTGCAACTCCTCGCGGTAAAAGCCTCCTGAGATTTCTTCCCCATTCAAATCTTCAACGTAATACATCATTATCTCACCTTTAGGTCTCATAGCCCTAACTTTAAAAATCTCACGTGTCCATCCTTGCTCAAATCCCTTCGCGAATTTATTTCCCGAACGCGACAGCCTTACATAATCATTGATTTTGAAACGCGCAGAGTGTGGTGGTGGTGTTCCATCTCTTCTCACTCTGGGCGTACCTCTTTCTAAAACCGTTAGGTGTTGTCCCAATCGTGCGATGGTGTGAGCGGTTGTAGGATGAGGCCAATGATTCCAGAATGTCTAGAAATCTGTATGTGTTTTTGTGTAAAATAGCGGTGCATGCGTTCCTTTATGGTACGTTGAACTCTTTCAGCTAAAGAAGCCTTATGTATAGAATTGGTAGTGTAATAGCTGATATTAAACTCTGTCAACATGTTCT
>JAJOZX010002579.1:0-32500 GCA_023014485.1 Bathynomus jamesi
AACTAAAGTCAGAATCTTTTCTTTTGGTCTTCTGCTTTTGGAAATATCTTGCGTTTTAATGCCAGCTAAGTCCCAGAATTTTTTAACTTTATTAAGTACAACTGTTGCAGCCTCTTCTTTATTGTTCATAACCATACCATTTCTTTTTAAATGATAGGAATGCTGAAGTGCATCTGATTGGGATGGTAGCTGGAATAGTCCTGTAGGAATCAGTTCATCTTTAAGATTACCAATAATTGGATCATAACTGCTTTTTCTTAACTTTATATTTAATTTCTTAGGAGTAGCCATGATATTCATTTAAAATAAGATTAGAATCAACCAAGTGAAAAATGCATCATATACTATATACATCATTGGATATCTGAAAAACACATAAAATATTGGCTTAATCAGCTGTTATAGAACATTTCTAGGTGCTGGTTAAGTGTGCGGTCTACCTACGATTGGTTAGGTTTAATCATGATATTTTCGTTAAAACTAACGAAAATATCATGACTAAACCTAACCAATCGTCAAGGGCGATTGACACTGGGATGTAAACAAACAATTAGTAAACAAGATAAGAAGCTATAATTAAAAGGTAGACCGCACACTTAACCAGCACCCATTTCTATGTATACTATTACGAATAAATAACACAGGTCAACAAAAAAATTTTTTTTTTTCGTTGCCAAGGAAATTCGTACGAATTTAGGGTATTTTGGGGTTGCTGAATTCCAAAATGAAAGTAGTTTTTCCGATTTGGCTCTAGTTCTTGAGATAATGAATACCCTCAATTAATAGGAAACGTAACCATAACGCGTGCATATGGGAAACTACCGGAACATTCTAGATGGTAAGACCGAATAAAATGCCATTATGTATTTCATGTGTTTACTTTTGTATGATTTGAGACAATTTCAATGCGATTTGTAAGTAGGCTCCGCCTGAACATTAAATTTTTTGCATTTTTACGTGTTTCAATGGGGTACCAATTATCTCATAAATTAGAGCCAATCTAGCAAAACCGATGTCATATTCGGAATCAGCACCACAAAGTTACCCCAAAATCACTCTAATATGATTGGCAATAAAATGAGTGTTGACCAGTGTAATCAATTTATACACCAAAATGTGCAAAGTTGATTTCTGAATAAATTGATATGCAATATGTATGTTTTTATTTAAGATTAAATATGATTAATCTTAAAAAAATGCTTAAAAGATGTCGTTTTTACTCAGTTTTTTTACTATGCATATAAATTTGGGGGGGGGGGGGGGGGGGGGGGGTGGGGGGGCTGATATTACCGGAACTCCAAAAACTGGTAACCATGTTGTTTCTTGCACCAATGCCCATAACATTAGCATGTTGGACCATTAAAAACTTTAAAAAGTGAAATTATGGACCACCCTAATATATATACTGTATATGTGTAAATTGACGATTGGCTAGGTTAAGTCGTAATATTTTCGTTAGTTTTAACGTTTTATTTGATTAGGTATACGCGGACAAAGTTGGGGAACGCAAACTACACTAGGATAATAAAGGGGAATATAAACTACACTAGGATAATGTAGGGGAGCGTAAACTACACTAGGCACCACAGGGGGACGTAAACTACACTTGCTCCAGAACTGCTAAATGGCTTTGTTAATTTAAATTACAGGACGATTCTGATAGGGATACAGAGCTAATTACAAGAAGAAATTGATATGAAATGAAAGTTAAACGTAATGTTGTGAGGCAGGCAAACTTTTCATATAAACTCCTCAATCTCTTTAAACTCTTAAACTTCTTAAACTTTCATACACTACACATTTCATTGTTAGACAATTCATTAAACATTTCACCAAACATTTCAGATTAGTCTTTTGAGTTTTTTAAAAAACTCGTACAATTTAGACATTTCACTTAACCCACTGAAATGTCTGACGAAATGTTTATTTATTGTGTGTCTAATGCATTAGACATTTAAAAATTCACAAAACTGGGACAATGAAAGTCGGTGCTACTGTAGTATGCGGTCTACCGTTAAGTTTCTACTGTAGTATGCGGTCTACCGTTAAGTTTCTACTGTAGTATGCGGTCTACCGTTAAGTTTCTACTGTAGTATGCGGTCTACCGTTAAGTTTCTACTGTAGTATGCGGTCTACCGTTAAGTTTCTACTGTAGTATGCGGTCTACCGTTAAGTTTCTACTGTAGTATGCGGTCTACCGTTCAAAATATTTAAAAGGAATTGAAAATGAATTGAAAGGAATTATAATTTAATTTACACAATTAAGGAATTATTAAAGAAGTTAAACATACTACTACCGCATACTTAACGGTAGGCCGCATACTACAGTACGCCCTTGATGATTGGTTAGGTTAAGTCGTGATATTTTCGTTAGTTTTAACGAAAATATCACGACTTAACCTAACCAATCGTCAAGGGCGTACAATTAACCTAATAATAAAATAATAAGAAGATGAGAAGCTATAATTAAAAGGTAGACCGCCGAATCGTAGGTAGACCGCATACTACAGTAGCACCGAAAAGTCTAACGAAATGTCTTCCTATATTTAGAGTGTAATGTCTTGCATATTATGAATTCGAGTTATGGTCGTATATTAACTACATAGAGTAAGTTAATAGGCTTTCCAAACATACAGTAAGTATATAAGGAGGAACAGAGCACCTGATTAAAGACCTACAGAAAGTTGACACAAGTAAATAGACACCTTCGATTTTTCAATAATTTTTTATTTGATAAGAAAAGTCAATAAATAATAACAGGTTTATTAAATCAATATGTTTAGAATCGTGTTGCTTTCTCCACTGCATTATGTAACACTGATACATGTTCTAGCATTCCATTGATAAGCTTTACTATTTGTTTTTGAGGATCTTTTTATTTGGTGTCTACTTATTTTTGCCAACCCTCTGTATACTTGTTTTGTTGACCATAATATTTTATGCCTTTCTATTAGCCTAAATTAACTTAACGGAACCCAAAGATGTTTTTATCGATAAAACATTCAACCTTCGCTTACTTGTACAAGCAATAGATACCAAAACGGAGAGCCTCCACTTTACTTTAATTTGGATAGACTGGATGTCATCTTTGGTTCTCCTGTGAGACTGACGGAGAAGGAAAGTTCATTCCTTTTCCTTCTTTCTGTATAACACTCACATTGATTAAAGTAACTAAATTTAGTCACCCGTTAGTCGTTTAAGCGTTTCTCCAAAATATGACATAATAATTTTATATAGATTCATAAATATATACTTTAATAATTTAGTTCACTCGAGAAGATCGCATATGTACGTGATCGAGATAAGATATACTGTAAAACGTAAATGTCAAAAGGCAGAGAGATGGACAAGAAAGACTCCCTTAACATTTAGGGAAGTCTTAATCTCTCTCTGACGTAAGTGTAATTAATATCATACTCTCTGTTTTAACTTTTAAGTATGAATAAATAAAGCCGTTTTTACATTTGTTTATGCGTCAGAAAGTGTAGTCCCTTTAACCTCAAATCATTAGAGCTCTCCCAGTTTGGTCCATGCATCACTTTCCACGACTAGAAATATTCCGCTTTAGTTATCTTGCACGGATCTGACATTCCTGCTATAGTTGAGATCATATTAATTAATTATTCCTACAACTTACTTTAGGAACTGAAACGCAGATTGTTTTGTGAATATTTAAATTACAAATTTCTTGATCATTATGAAAATATTTTCAGAACATTTGTTCACTGTTTTATCAAGATTGCGTTGGGAGTGGGAATTCTGTTTACTTCGGAAATAGCAATTACTTGGAAGGCTCACGCTTTAAAAGTTATCGTAAAAACATTTTATTTAAACAAAAAGAAATTAATGTCCTTTTCGGGTATATATGTTTTCATATTAGAAAATGTATACTTTATGTATAGAGTGAATGAAGAAATTCGTTATTGCATTATTAATTAATAAATATACATAATACAGGGTGTCCCAGAATTAACTATCTATTTCAATGAAATCGGACAAATTTTTTAAAAACACACTTTTATTTATGTTTATCATGTTTAATATGTGTTAAAATGTATAAATTTCTAAATTTTTTTCATAATTTTATTTTCATAATTTTTTCATTATCTGGTCCAATGAAAGACCGTCTGAAGTCATAGAATGGCAAAGAGACTCTCCAAAAGTTAACGTGTGGCTTGGAATGACCAAATCCAAAATTTATGGCCCATTCTTCTTTGCGGAAGCAACTGTAACAGGTACCGTCTACCTTGATATGCTTCAGCAGTTTCTCGAACCACAGCTTCTTGATGATGGCATTCTTGATAATGTTGTGTTTCAACAAGATGGAGCACCATGTCATTATGCTCTAATTGTTCGAGAATACCTCAACAGACGCCTTCCGAATCGGTGGATTGGACGTGGAGGACCTCGACCTTGGCCTCCGCGTTCTCCGGATTTGACACCCCTGGATTTCTTTGCATGGGGTTTCATAAAAAAAGGTTTATCGCCAAAAGATCAATGCTTCTTGTTGAAACACATTATCAAGAATGCCATCATCAAGAAGCTGTGGTTCGAGAAACTGCTGAAGCATATCAAGGTAGACGGTACCTGTTACAGTTGCTTCCGCAAAGAAGAATGGGCCATAAATTTTGGATTTGGTCATTCCAAGCCACACGTTAACTTTTGGAGAGTCTCTTTGCCATTCTATGACTTCAGACGGTCTTTCATTGGACCAGATAATGAAAAAATTATGAAAATAAAATTATGAAAAAAATTTAGAAATTTATACATTTTTAACACATATTAAACATGATAAACATAAATAAAAGTGTGTTTTTAAAAAATTTGTCCGATTTCATTGAAATAGATAGTTAATTCTGGGACACCCTGTATAGTTTATTATTAGACAAAAGAAAGGAACATATTACAGCATTAAAATCACTTTGGCAAAGTTTACATTAAAAAGGACAAATTTAAAGTATTACACGTGTACAAAGCTTATAAAATGCCTGAAAAGTGGACTTCACTGCATTTCAGTTTTCCGCATAGCATTTATAAAGACAATCTTACTGAAATTAAAAAGTCTTTGAAGAAAAAAAATTACTTGACTACATCAACCAAATGCATAGTTAAGCATTTCACAGCTAATACAAATAGCTAAAATAACCATGTTACTAACCATGCTTATTTTTCTGGTAACAAATTTGGATGGTTTGTGTAATCACTGCGTGATCGAATTACCCATTTAGATTGGTCGTCAAAAAGGTAACCCTATGGATTTTGTGCCGTAGGCAAGTATTGTTTTCTTGTATTATGCATACTATTGCCGACCTCAGAGAAACTTTATGCCCAAATAAATGTGCCTGAGAATAGTTAGTTTTACCTCTAATTCTTGTTTTAAAAATTTCTTACTTACACAAAGCAACAATCAAGAGAAATACAACACTTACAGGCAACCATTTTAAAGCAATTAATTAAATACTATATTTATAATGCGTAAAAATTAACCACATTCGAGTATGTATTATATAACTAATAGATGCATATTTCCATATAGAGAGCAAAAGACAGTCGGTTACAAATGTTGTTGCAATGTTCGTGCAAAACACCCCAAACAAAACTTACACAATGTTTTCACAGAATTGAAAAAACTTTTTAGATTTTTTTAATGAAATGAAATCTTTCCAACATTGGTTTATTCAGTATTTCAAATACTCCATTTTCAGTTATTTGTTTCAAATCTTTCTTTGTATTTCATCGACTCTCTTCGTATATTTTGTGCATATTTATATACAAACGGAAGACTTACAGAGTCGAGCTGAATAAGAATGTCTTATTTGTGACAAAAGAAGCCTTCTTAATTCAAGAAATGAAATTCCCTCAATGAGAAAAGTTTCTCTTATGGAACCGAAACGTCTGAAATGAAGAATTTTTCTTCCGTCGACTTTTGTTTTCTGTCTTTCACTGATGCAGCTTGACCTAGAAATAATCAATCAAATCATCTCTCGTGGCACACACACACACACACACCACACACACACAGCTAGACAGATTTGAGAGGGATATCATATTGTTTACTTCAACTTTACTACTCGTAAATACGCTCCTATAAAATTATTTCCAAAAGAAAACTAGATATTAAATCTACTTTTATTATTGTTATTATTCTACGACTTCTCATATACTTATGCCTATCCATTTGACACAAATAAATAATTAAATATTTTAGATTGGTTTTGATATAATGAAAGATAAAATATTTCTCTTGTTATATTAGGTTGACTAATTAAATTTAATTGAATTTTATATAATATTAAACATGATCTTTAAATAATTAATTATTTTTTTTAGTTATTAATTGGCTAATTTGCCCTGATTTGTAAAATAATAAATGACTGTATAGTTATTAGGGTACAAGATTTGGGAATACAGTTTCTAACACCTTCAGGGTACACAAAAGAAAATTGAGGGATACTTATCTTTTTCTTCCTTAAATTAATTTAAACCATATTCATTTTCTTTTTGTTTTATGTGTGTGGTGTGTGTGTGTGTGTGTGTACATACATTAATGCGCGTGCGTATGTATGTAAGTATAAGGTTGTAACATATATTCTGCTCGATTTTTTAGTTCATTCAAATAAAAATTAAATGACTTATAGGACAAATTTGCTCGAAGTTTTAGTTTATTCACAACAAAAATGAAATGACATAATGACAAATTAATCATCAATATAATTCCATTCTTTTTCTATAACCTCCTCCCACCTGTAGAAAAAAATTTTATGCCACGTTCGAAGAAATCTCTTGGTTTCGAGTTAAAAAAAGCGATCACTTCGTTTTCGATAGCTTCCCTGGATTGCAACTTTTGTCCATCTTGGTGGTGTTGCAGACTTCTGAATAAATGGTAATCTGAAGGCGCGATGTCCGGAGAATACGGTGGATGAGACATTTTTTCCCAACCAAATGCCTCCAATTCGGCAGTGGTGATTCGAGCAGTGTGAGGGCGCGCGTTATCCTGGTGGAATAGAACACCTCTGCGATTAATTAATGCAGGACGTTTTTCTTGTAATGCCATCTTCAATCGTTAGAGTTGTTGGCAGTAGACTTCAGCTGTGATTGTTTGGTTATCTGACAGAAGCTCAAAATGAATAATTCCTTGCATATCCGACCAAACGCATAGCAAAATTTTCTTTGGATGGGGTCCATTCCTTGGCTGAGGTTCAGGCTTTGTTTCACGGCTGAGCCACTGATGTCGACGCTTAATATTGTTATAGAGGACCCATTTTTCATCCCCAGTGACGATCCGATTCAAAAACGGTGCCTGCAGTTGCCGAGAATGCAGTGACGTACAAATATCGATTCGATGTTGAAGATTCGCTTGTGACAAATGATGCGGAACCCATTTTTCAACCTTCACTACTTTTCCTAACAGCTTCAAATGACGATGAATGGTCATATGGCTAACGCCGAGTTGCAGGCCAAGTTCTCTTACAGTTACCGTTGGGTTTTTCTCCACTGTTGCTTTCAGCAACTCTTCATCTAACTCATTTGGTCGTCCTGTTCGTTGATGATCTTTCAGACTGAAGGCTCCATTTCTAAACTTCTCAAACCATCTCCTACACATCCATTCGCTCACAACATCATTTCCATAAATTCTCTGAATGTTTCTTGCGGATTCACTAGCGTTAGATCCTTTATGGAACTCATACAGCATCACATGTCGAATATGCTCTTTCGTGGGCTCCATGTTTTTTCAATTACTGTAATATCGTAGGTGTGGCGTTGTAACTGTATGAGAACACCAGATAAACTATTCATTAGCCTAATCCAACACTACCTAAGCCTACACTAGCCTAAGTCATGCTGTATCATTCTGTATCGTGATAAAACCTGTGCGAACCTGTTGCCGCGTGTATTTTGCAACATTTCTAAAACTATTTCACATAATCTTGAGGTTATTCTATTATCTATCGTCCGTTTTCTAATCGAGCAGAATTTATGTTCCAACCTGATATATATAGGCCTATATGTTTTAAGTTGCGTGTCCATGAATGGTTAATTTCTATACTTATAGGATTCCATGCAATTAAAGTATGTTTCAAAGCTCTCTTAACGTAATATATATATATGTCGAATTTTTCAGTGGAGCTAGGTAAACTTTCCCTAATCCACGACAGCAACATCATATCATATCAACTGCTCTAAGACTCGATATCATTCTCCGACACCGCAAAGAGAACCTAAATTTTTTTCAGTGAATATTACTCAGTTTACAGAAAAGGACTGATGCAGAAAGTGAGATAAATCAGATAAATTCAGAGGTACGCCAAAGAGCTGGTTAAATGAATGGTAACGGAAATGATGTCACACTATCCACCGTTAGCCCTTGTCCGATGCATTCATTTTTATCACTTTTTCATTGACCTCCATTTCTTTCCCTTTACACCGCCAACACCGAAAGGCGAGCTGTATTTACCGTGTAATTTGCGTATAATGACAATCTTCGCAATTTGAGAAGAGGGAAAATAAATGCAAAAAGGAAAAAATGAAATTAAAAAGTTAAAAGAATCGAAGAACGTAAAACCATGCGGAGCGAAGATAAAAAATGAGTGGTCACAAAGTTAAAGAAAAAGGTCTGCACTTCGTTCGAATACAACCAACATTATTAAAAAAATAAAAAATTAAAAATTAAATACAGTATGTTGTTTGACTTTAAACTATTCAATTTTATAAATTTGTTATTCATTTTATTTTTGTGGAGCATTTTTATCATAAGTACCTGTTAACTGTTCTCTGAAGAAGCAAAGTTAACTTTAGTTAGTTTTCAGTGTAAAGATTGGGATAAAGTTCCTTCGTGATCGCTGTAAAAAACTATTTCTTAAACACCATTCCACTAAAACTCCCATGCAGCTCCACTCTCCTTTCAAGAGTTCGTGATCTTTAAAACAGCACACTTATTTACTTTCTACAAGCCTTATAGTACGAGACCTATATTAGAATACTTACTCCATGTCTTGAAATAAAGTATTTTAAATTATATATATTATATACACCGCCAATATATGTGTGTGTGTGTGTGTGTATGTGTGTGTGTGTGTGTGTAAAGCATTAAAATAAAGACACTAATAACCATTATAATTATATAAAATGTTTTGTAGGCATTATAAAGGCTTTGCTATAAATAAAAGAACATGAGATGGCTAGCCACTTTTTAAATCTCAAATGAAACAAAACATAATCTAAACTGAATCTGGAGTCTAAAGACTAATCACACACTAATCGTACGACTTACTGTGTTGTGTAGAAAAAGTGGCTCTCATAAATTAAGTAATTTCATGTGTAATTTTACTCACGCGTAACAATCTTCTTTTCTGAAAAGAAAACAATAAACTGTAAGGAAGCCTAAATTTAGTATGGAACATCTTTTTATTTCAATAATGGACTTCAAAATAAACAAAAAACAACAACATAAAATCCGTTTATATCTGAAGCTAAAAGGAAAAAATAATATTTAACTCTTTATCCTCTCCTCACACATATGAGAGGAGGGGCAACAAATTTGACTTTCGTGGTCTGTACGTGGGCAACTGCCCACCAAGGTGGGTGGGCAGTTTCCCACGTACGGAAAGATTTCACCCACCCACTAAAATAAAATAAGCGCATATACTGTATATGAGTATATACGAGTATATATGCATCAACATATACATTTGATTTGATTTGTGATATTTGTGATCAAATACAAATTGTCTTAGAAATAGCTCTGGAAAATTCATAGAAGTAAGATTTAGCAATAGATTTAGAGGTTATATTATAATGATGGGCGATGCAAAATTTGAGGCACAAAATCAGATAGCGATAAACAAAGCCAAAAGAGTCACGGGTCAGGCAGGGCCGGCGCTAGGCTATATGCTGCCCTAGGCGAACCGTGTAATTTGTTCCCCCCCCCCCCTGTACAACAATAACGATAAAATTACAACATATCATTTTATTAATATAAACAAACAAAATAAATATATCATGAACAAAATAGTGTTATTTATATAAATAAACCGTGTGCGGACGGGATGCCGAATGCACTTTCGCCGAAAGTCAGGAAGCCGAAGCCAAGACGCCGAAAAGACATGAAGCCGAATAGACATGAAGCCGAATGGACATGAAGTCGAATGGACTTGAAGCCGAATGCACATAAATTAATATCAAAATATATAATTGGAATATTTAAGAAATAAAACACTAGCAAAGGATGATTTTTTAATTGTAAAACAATTATTTTAATAAATTAATATTAAAATATATAATTGGAATATTTAAGAAATAAAAAAACTATCAGAGGATGATTTAAAAATTGTAAGCTAATGCTCTTAGGAAAGCCAATCCTTCTTCTTTATTATACGAACTGAAAATGGATTTTATTCTTTCGTTACTGGCGTCATACTTTTTGTTAGGTTAGGTTAGGTTAGGTTAGGTTTGATGCTATTTATCGTTGCTCTCTCAAAGTCGACTGTTATCGAAGTTGGATTCAGAACTCGTCTATCTTTCAAAAACTGAAATATTTCGTCATACGTTCTTTCGTCCTTGTTGTTCGCAATGCAGTACACTAACGGTAAAGTTTTACTATCGGAAATAATTGCATGTATAGTATACAGTTGTTTTCCAACGGGGGCAGAATCAAAAGTACCGTCGCAAAATATATCCATATATATATATATACAGGGTGGGCCGTAAGTTTCCATACATAGGAAAATTTAAATTATGGTCTTCACGTGCGTCGGTATTTGGATCAGCAGTTTCCGGATGCTTGGATTGGTCGGCGTGGTCCTGTGGAGTGGCCTCCCAGATTCCCAGATCTCACCCCCCTTGATTTCTATCTTTGGGGGCACTTGAAGGCCATGGTGTATCAGGAAAAGATACGAGACATAAATCATCTAAAGGAACGTATCACCAACGCCATTACAAGCATAACGTCAACTGTGCTAATGCGTGTTCATCAACAGTGGGGAACACGTATTGAAATGTGTTTTCAAAACAATGGCAACCATGTAGAGCATATTATATAAATAAAAATGGTTGTCCATAAAAAAATGTTTATTTTTCCTATGTATGGAAACTTACGGCCCACCCTGTATATATATATCATGTCCATTCGACTTCATGTCCATTCGGCTTCATGTCTATTCGGCTTCATGTCCTTTCGGCTTCATGTCTATTCGGCTTCATGTCCTTTCGGCGTTTTGGCTTCGGCTTCCTGACTTTCGGCGAAAGTGCATTCGGCATCCCGTCCGGCTACCAAATAAACATCGAGATTACAAACTAAAATTTAACTTTTCGCAATTTCTTCTTTGCAAAACCAGAAACGAGTTTCTTGCAGTCCATTCTTTATGCGATGTCGAGTTCTATCGATAGCATAGATAGCCCAACGAGTCTTTCTTGCGCCATTGAAGAACGAATGTATGTTTTAATTAGTTTCAGTTTGGAAAAACTGCGTTCACCACTGGCTACGGAAACTGGTAGGGTTAAGAGTATTCGGAGTGCAATGCATACGTTAGGGACACTATCTGTAAGAGTATTTTTGCAAATATAATGAATGACATCTTTGGGTGATGAGTTATTTGGCACACGTCGTTCAATTGCTTTGCAATTCATCACACAAATCTGTAGCATCGATGTCTGTTGAGTCTCCATGCTGTAATGCTCCCTCAAGCTTCACGCAGTGTTCCATAATTTTATTTGGTGTATCATTCCGTAAATTGTTAATATTGTATAGGAAGCCAAACACCGAACTAATATGATACAGCTGAGTGAATCTGTCATCAACCGACTGTATTGCGGTGTCAAGGACTGCAAAATAAAAGTTCACTCTGAATCTATCTTTCGGATTCTGGACAGGCTCATCGTCTGCTTCATATGCGAATTGTTTCTTCTTTCTCCTGATATAAACCGGCTGTGGCTCAAACTGTGCCGCTATATGTAACTCCTCAGCCAGTTCACGTGCATCTACCAGCTTGTTTTCAAATCCTTTCTCACTTCTGGCTTCTACTAGATACATCTTTGTTTCCTTCAATTTACTCAATGCATCATGTACGTCAAATTCCTTTGCTTGAAGTTGATTGCTGGTGAGATTTACCTCAAACAGAATGTCATACCACACGACTAAGGAAACAACACACTTGAAACTGCGAATAGCCTTTGCCAGAGCTCTTGCATCTACTCGTGAACTATTTCCAGAAGACCCCGTTCGGGTAACGTCTTCAAATATTTCAATCAGTGCATCGTAAACATCACCTAGCTGATAACGAAGAGGTTTCAGTGCCTCAATTCGACTTTCCCACCTTGTATCACTTAATGGTTTCACCGTAAGGTTTGGAACGTGGCGCATTAACACTTCCAACGATGCGTGGAAGCTGAGAAATAGACATAAATACGTTGTACTAAGTCAAAATATGCTGTTGCTTCTAAGCAACTCTTGCAAGGAACAAACAATGCTCGTGGATTCACATCCAAAATTCTCCGTTGCACGCCATTGCCTTTTCCCTTCATGTTGCTTCCATTATCATAACCTTGCCCGCGTAAGTTTTCAATTGGTAATGACATCTCTTGAAGCTGGCTAAGGATTACTTCCGTCATCAAGAACTCTCACTAATGCGATCAGTCGTTCTAAGATTTCTTGCCAATACTTTTCTTGTTCTTTGATTAGGCGCAGATGTTCCAAATCAATGGTCCTATTGCTGTTTAACCGAACCTCCAGCTCCTTCTATTTTTGGAAATTTTCTATATGATTACCGCTTCTTTTGTGCGGTGCTAAAATTGCAGATATGTTCTTCCAATCTCTTGTACCTCTATTGTAAATGGCTGGCCGGATGGCTGTGCTACTATCGTAAAGTTTGCAGCAAAAGTAAAGCACACAGTCTTTCGATGTCGAATACAGTAGCCATTGACGGTGCGTTTCTTTTCCATTTGTAAGCTTTCGTTTGTAATGAATCGCTGAAAATTTCCGGTTATTATTATCCTTCGGAAAATCGAACTGCTGAATTTGATCCGGCCCATGTTCAACCAATATTTGCCTAACAGAATCATCACATTTCCCGCAAGTTGCAAGGTCATCATATTTAAAAGTTGTTTCATTCTCTCTGTTATCGCAAACTACTTCTGGCAAATGCAGTGTATCCGGTTCTATACCTTCATTACTATTGGCTGAATCTACTTCGCGGACAGGGACAGCCGTTGTTGGTAAAATAGTGAGATCATTATCTCGGGAACCGGAAGCCTTCGGTACATCTTTTGAACTGTCATCTTATGGTTTAGGGCGAAGATACTTCAAAAACGACCCCTCAATTTCTTTTTCCTCGTTTTCTTTCTCGGCCTTCCGTTTACGATTCTGTGCCCCAGACGACTGTTTTCGTCCGTATGCCATTTTAGGTCACAGTCAAGCTTCAGTCTTCAGTGAAATTTCAAAGTTGTACCTAGAAAAAAATAAAACATAGTGAAATATCCACCAGGGGTATAATTTTTTTTTTTTTGTACACGCAATATCCAAACTCCAAAATTGTCACAAATTTCATTACAACACACACACACACACACACACACACACATATATATATATATATATATATATATATATATATATCTCACACCATATCTCACTATATGCTAAGCAAGATACTTTGAAAGTTAAGCAATCACATATAATGCTAATGCAAAATTATAATGCTAGAATCTGAATTCATTGTTTCATTGAAATAGTGCTTAATATTGGTATAGACTCATTAAACATGTTTGGCAAAAATGTTTGGCAAAAATGTTGCCCTCGGTATTGTGTCACGGGACAGGTACTGAGAACCTTTAGAAGAAGGAACAAGAAAGTAATGGTTCCCCTGCTGAAAACACTGATCAGACAAAACTTGAATATTACCGAGTCTTGACCTCCCATATAAAAAGAAACGAAGAAATTCGAGGAAATTTCACCGCCAAGATTGATGGCTGCAAACAATTCAACTACTTGGAAAACTTCGTAAATTAAATCTATATTCACTGGGATATTGCTTTTTGCTGTAGCTTTGTTAGTTTTTTCATAATAAATGTTTAAAATTGGGAAGATCATTTGTAATCACTCGGTACTTAAACGTGTCCATAAAGAAAACAGAAGCAAACAGACGTCACAGTGATGTCGCATATTTAGCCTTTATTTCTAAATGTTATGATATAACAGAATTAATATGGAAATGTACATTTAGCAACGCTTATACATCGAAAGTGTTGGAACAGCATAAAGATAAAGAAATCCTAGTAGTTACATTAAACTATTTACATTCTAAACGCCAAATCACATTAAATGTAGGATTGCGATATGTATTTGTGAAAGGTATACATATTACGTTGGTTTTCAGCTGTCATATGAACTAGACAAAATTGAAAAGCGTTTCTTTTCATTCCTTATGAGAACATTCTAAAAGACCTGTATGTACAACGTTTATGAAGAATTGCTTTCTTTAATTAATACGATATTTTATTAATATGATAAACGTATCGGTATATTTTTAATTAGGAAACATAACTAGCTTACCCACATTTTCAAACCGCTTCCAGTGAGATGAACGAAGTGAAACGACATTGGGTTTGATAAGTGGTTCAATAGGAGATCAATGTATTGTTTTTCAATTCTGTAGCCATCCTTGGTTCTGAATCCAAGTTCGGTTGTAGGTCACTCCTATCATACAACCTTTGACGTAGCAACGGATAAAAAACTAACAGATTACCTCGTTTTAATATTCACTGCACGTGCGTAATTTTAAATTTTCTAACATAATAATTATTAAGATGATGATATATAAAAATGAAGAGAATGTCTGAGAAAAACTTTTTAAATAATACACCAAGAAACAAAAGGTGTGTGAAAAAGGTTCCTTTCGATAGTTTTCTTACAGAAGTAATTCACACCTTTTGCTTCTGAAACGTCTCCAATATAAATATTCATCAACGTTGTTTGAATTACTCCTTTTCAACAAATTCATAATATCAACGTAAATATTCCCGTGTTTTATTATAATTAAATTTATTCTAACTTTATACATTAAATTATAGGTATTTATAAATTATAAATTATAAACTGAACAAATTATAAAAGCAGTAAAGAAATGGGATTATATATTTTATTTTTTTCGGAGGGACAAAAGTTTTGTCACCGACTCTCTCTCTCTCTCTCTCTCTCTCTCTCTCTCTCTCTCTCTCTTCTCTCTCTCTCTCTCTCTCTCTCTCTCTCTCTCTTTATATATATATATATATATATATATATATATATATATATAATGTTAACTTTAACTCTAGTAAGGCATAAGACTTGCATTCATGAAAGGTTAAAAGAAGATAATGTAGGAAAGTTAATAAACCAAAATAATGAACTGAGAATTTTGAAACAACTTTCGTTTGCGCCATCCACTTAATTCTATGGATTAATAATTATTTGGACTAATTTTGCACCGTGTTTTATATCCTGTATTAAAACTGTGTTTCAGAAAGGTCACTCGTGAGTTCCAAATGCGATTAGTTTTATGTCTTTTATTCGAATTTAACATTCTATAAAAAATATTTACACTTCACTTCATTTTCACACTGTCTCAAAAATCACGAGACACGCTGCATTTCTAAAATGTTTTAGTAACTTCTCATTCTCTTTTTAGATCTCATTGGAACAAATGGATTAAAAGGCAATCGTTGCGTTTGGAGGTATATTTTAACGTTTGTTTATTGTATAATGGTGGCTTAACTGTCAACTTGCGGCTTGGCAAGTGGTGTATGAATCCGTTACTGTTGTTCAAAGATAGTGTCCGTAATTTTCCAGTGCACAGATGTTCCTACACGCGAAATTATTTGGAGCATCCATAAAATACTTATTGAAACTGGCTCCATCCTTCACAAAATTTGCGATAGTCAATAACGATTATGAAGCACGAAGACAACAGCGAGTTGTTATAGAAACGACTTTTCAATGTAGCCACACAAAATAAGTTTAATATGCGACCTTGAAGTTGGATATTTGTAAATCTGCCATATACAAAAGACGTTGAAAAGAACTATCAGAGGTCGGAGGTCGGAGGTTCGATTCCCGATGATGCTGGTAATAATAATACAGGAGTTAGAGCAATGGGTCACATTAGTTGGTCTGAACACTGTGCAAATTTGTGGCCCTCTTCAATGAAATTATTATTACTCTTTTAAGTCTATCATGATATCACATCCTTAAGATTACGATCTTCCCGTGGAAATGTGCGATCACTTTTGGACCATATTTTCGAATAATTTTAATCTCTTCAGTAACATGGTTCAGTGAAAAGCCTTCTTTTCATCTCTCTGGAATGGTCACTCATCATAACTGGGACTTGAACATTCTCACGCGAATTTTTGGCACCAGCGTGCATGACTCACCAAATTTAAATGTCTGCGTGGATCATCCGTCCATTTTTCATTAAAGACAACAATGGAGACAAGGTGACTGATAATTTTCTGGAGATTGTTCATACATTCTTTCTTCCAAAACTGCACAGGACGAGCAGTATGCAAGTTTCTCAACAGCACGCTTCCAAATCGGAGGATTGGATATTGCGGTCACTTTGAATATGGTTACTGTACATGAGGTTACATGGGGTTATATAAAAAACAAAGTTTTTATTACACAGCCTCGTATTCCACAACAACTTCAGAAGGAAATCAGAGGGGCCTTTGAAGAAGTTAGACGTGAAAAACTTGCCAAATGTTGGAAATGAGTGCGTGCGTCGATATCCGAAATATTTGGAAATCGGTGGCTAAATGGTGGAAGTAGGAATAAAATTTTATTAAAAAAAACAAACTCTCGTTATTGAGAGCTTAAAGGACATGATTTCATTATGTGAGTAATTTTTTTACTAGAATACAAATATAAAAGTTGCCTTGTGTCTTTCGGCACACACACACAACAACACACACACAACACATACACACACACATACACACACACACACACACACACACACACACACATATATATATATGTATGAAGTGAAGTGAAGTGGGAATAATCTTTCAAAAAAGTGACTTGGAACAAAAGGATTTATTTAGGATGATGTCCGAATTATGGACAGAAGTCACGTCTTCTCCAAAAGTCAATCTTTGAGTTAAATTTAACAAAAGGAGCAAAATTTAGTCTACACTATTTATTATTTTTTCTTTGTTCATTTAATTGCCAATTTATTTTAATACGAGTATATACTCATATATATATACAGGGTGTCCCGTAAGTCTGGAACCGTAGGGTAAAATGTTTGTCCGTTTATGCAAATGCCCATGATGTCTTTGAGTAAGGAAGAACGCATCCAGTTAATTCTGCTCGTAGGAAATCGGAGTCGGAGGGAGGTCGCTGAGGAATTTAACAGATTACATCCGGACCGCGCGCCGATAACACACAGCTGTGTCGGTAAACTTGCAGCAAAGTTCAGGGAAACGGGATCCATAGGAGATAAACCACGCAGTGGACCTCCGAGGACATCCACCGACGATGACACAGCCGCTACCATCCTCGCTCATTTCACAAACAGTCCCCAAAAGTCTCTTCGGCGTTTTTATTGCCGTTTTTATCATTTTGCCCTATGGTTCCAGACTTACAGGACACCCTGTATACACACACACACACACACACACACACACACACACACACACATATATATATATATATATATATATATATCCTGAATAGTCGCTCCACATTCCACCTTTTATATATAATATATATAAAAGGTGGAATGTGGAACGACTATTTAGGATATACTGTACAGTATATACAGGGTGTCCCATAAGTCTGGTCTCAAAGGAAAATTTATTTTAAATTAAATTTGCAAAAGTAATACATTAAGGAACTAAAACAAATGTTCAAATTGGTTTCTTGTTTTGGGACTATTTTTTTGTAGGTAGAATAACACGCAATGGCTAATATGGAAGTGAGTTACACATGTAAGGAAAAGGCAGAGGCCTTTAATTTTAATTTTTAATACCCTAATTTTTAACACATTTTATCCATGTATTTGCACCTGTAATTCTATTACAGTATATACGCATTTTACGCACAGTATTTAGTATAGGCAAATTATTTTATATGAATTTGCAAAATTTGAATTAAATAAACAAACAAAACTGAGAATATTTTCTAAAAAATATTATTATATTAAAAATAATGATAACTTTAACCTTCGAAGATACAGCAAAAAAAAAAACTTCATTATTTCCTTCCCATTCTGAGGATGTTTCGCTAGATTACAGAAATCCCTGAGCTAATGCGTAGTCTAAGATTTTGTCGTTTGGGGCTTGAAATTCGGGCATGGCTCGTATACTGTTCAGTAAAAACCTTAAAACATCGTGTGGGAGGTAGGGTAGCTGCAAATACGAAGTACTTGTCTTAAGGAACATTTAATCAATATTCTAATTTGTTTTTTTGGTAAAGAATTAAAAATTTATTTAATTCATTAATAAAACATAATAGGAAAGTACTTTTGCTCGCCTTTAACATCGTTTGTAGAAAAAGGTTTTTTTTTTACGAGATTCTTTGTACGATACAAAAATCCTCAAGAGAACCATCAGTGATAAAGTTCCCCTAAAAATTTTAAACTTTGCGAAACATTAGACAATAAGTGAACAAATTAATTTTATACACTGAAATTGACTCGGTACCCAATAAGGCAATATATAGGAAAAGAAATTTAAATATGTATATTATTATTTCACTCTACACATTACGAGAAAAAAAAGATTAAATGTTCCAAGTTTCCAGCGATTCGAAAGAGTGAGCATTTGTAGTTTAAAGAAACATTTACGAGAGAGATTAACTCGTTCAGAATTATTCCAAACTCTTAAGTAATAAATTCTATCATTATTAACTAATTTATGAGACAAACATCGTTTACTGCTCGAGTTCAAGCATATTTCTCAACTTCTTATTACGAGAAACACTTAATGAAATTAATTGTTATGATAAATTTAAATGTCGATACGTTAAATTTCAAGGTGTTGCCGCGAATAATGGCCAATCATTCTTGTATATTGCTGATGTTGCCCGAACTCAAGTTATCTTCACTAGATGACTTAATTTTCTTCGCTTTTCCATAAATTCTCTCTCTCTCTCTCTCTCTCTCTATATATATATATATATATATATATATATATATATTTTATGCAGGAAGAAGGGGCCAAGGAAAACGCCCGCTGAAGCGCCCCTCCCATAGAAGAAGAAGAGAGCCAAAATCAAGGTCTGGGGTTTTCGAGATGCCTAGACACTCTGCGTTTGAAAGATGGGAGGTCATAGACAGGAGGAAAGATGGATTGAGGAAGGTTGTTCCAGAGTTGACCGGTTGAGTAGATGAAAGACTGAAAATACCGATTAACCCTTGCATTAGATAGTTGGACAGAAAAGGAATGAGAAAGTGTAGAAAGTCTGGTACTGCGTGCTCTACTTAAAGGAGGAGGCATGCAGTTAGAGAGTTCACATATATATATACTATATATATATACTGTGTATATATATATATATATATTCTGAGTTTGTGTATATATATATATATATATATATATATATATATAATATATATATATATATATATATATATATATATATATAAAAGAAGATATATTTTTTGACTAGGTTAGGTTGGGCGTATGCACATTTCAAGATGACATTTCAGATACTCTAATATCCTAATATAACTTGACCTAATCTCGCCCAAATTAACCTAACCCCAAAACACTTGGTGACAAAATGTTTTGCCAACGAAATGCTAGCCAGGTTATGTTATGTTAGTTTGGATTAGATGAATTTACTAGGGGCACTCAATATATTTTGCCCCACCCTTTTTTCTTAGCTATATAATAGGCCATGGGGCTGAAATGTCTTTTGGGTCGTAAGTTTGAACTTTCTCCTCTTCACATAACCAGATTTTTCCAGTTTGAACCTCCTCTCCTTATATAAAACCGCTTTTAAACCCCCTTGTATAAAACCGATGGTTAACAGTTTCGAAAATGGCGTCTGACAGTGATGTGCGTCGTAAACAGAGAGCTGTTATCGAGTTCTTAACCGCAGAGAAGGAAACAGTTGGAAATATTCACAAACGTCTGCAAAACGTTTAGGGAGATGCTGCTGTTGATCGAAGCACAGTTGGACGCTGGTCTAAACGTGTGAGATCATCGGAGAGAGGGAGAGCCAGCCTCGATGATGAGCCACGCAGCGGTCGCCCGGCATCGGTTGTGATATCTCAAACTGTGCAACGTACTAACAACATCATTCGATCAAATCGGCGCGTCACATACAAGGAGCTATCACTGGAGCTAGGAATTAGTGAAGGAAGTATGAATACGACAATTCAGCAACTGGATACTCAAAAGTGTGTTCACGGTTTGTTCCTCGCGAACTGACTGAAGATCATAAAGCTCAAAGAAAAGAAATTGCTTCTGAGTCGTTGGTTCGATATGAGACAGAAGGGGATGACTTCCTTTCACGAATTGTGACTGGGGATGAGACTTCGGTACACCACTTTGAACCTGAAACAAAACGCCAATCCATGGAGTGGCATGACGCAGATTCCCCACGCAAAAAAAAGTTCAAAATGGCTCCTTCTGCATGAAAGGTTATGGCCACCATCTTCTGGGATGTATAAAACGAGTTCGACCGGAGAGAAAACTGGAAGACGTCCTTCTTTTTCACGATAACGCAAGACCACACAACAGTTTTCAAACAAGAGAGGCCATCACAAAAATGCGCTTGACTGCGTTACCCCACCCTCCATACAGCCCGGATCTGGTACCTTCAGACTTCCATTTTTTTCGGCCAATGAAGGATGCTATTCGTGGAAAATTTCAGAGTGACGATGAGGTTGTTCAGGAGGTTAAGAGGTGGCTCCAGCGGAACCCAGCGGACTTTTACCAGCAAGGAATAAAGGCCCTTGTTTCGAGGTGGAGGAAAGCCGTAGAAAAGGATGGAGACTATGTGGAAAAATAAAAAATTTTAAAAAAGGTATGTAACTACTTGTGTACAAAATTTCTGGAACTTACAAGGAAAGTTGGAAAGAAAAAAAAAGGTGGGGCAAAATATTGAGTGGCCCTCGTAGAATGTGTTAGCTGGTACCTCAATAGTTATCCACTTCACTGAAAATCTCCCATCGAGCCCTCAGCTCCGTCCCTATCATTTATTACAGGGTTGTCCAACTTCAAGCTGCCGGAGGGCCGCATTCTATTTTACACTCTAAATATAAGTAGACGTCTCATTAGACATTTTATTGTCCCAATTTTGTGAATTTTGAAATGTCTAATGCATTAGACATTTAATATTAATTAAACATTTCGTTAGACATTTCAGTAAGTCAACTGAAATGTCCAAATTGGGAGCTTTTCCGAAATTTGGAATCTCCGATTTTTTTTTTTAAATAAGAAATTTAATGTAGATTTTTACGATGATTTAAAAAATGTAAGTTTTGTTTAGGAGAAATGAAATGAGCTGTTCAAAAGTTATGTTTGTTATTGTAATTTTGTATTAGGTCAAAAACTATAACAATACAACTGAAAACTAATACAAGAGTTATTGTATTCTTTAGTAATATTGGCTTGTGTCACTAAGTATTTGTGTGAATAGATTTCGACCGTTATTTTCCTGTCGCCACATGAATTCGCACAAGTAGGTATCAATCATTTGCCGATGAGTCCCTGACTGTCTCTTATTCCTTCGTTTGGCTTTATTCCACATAGATTCAACGCCTTGTGTTAGGTTCGGTTAGGTTAAGTTATGTTAGGTTAGTTTAATTAGGTTAGGTTAAGTTAGGTTAATTTCTCCAAAAATAGACTTAAATTTTTTTAAATCAGCGTAAAAATCTACATTAAATATCTTATTTTCAAAAAAATAGGAAACAGTCCAAATTTCGGAAAAGGCCCCCAAATTGTCCCAAATTTTTGAACAATTGAAAAGACTAATCTGAAATGTCCAATGAAATGTTTAATGAATTGTCTAACAATGAAATGTGTAATGCATGAAAGTTTAAGGAGTTTGTTTAAATTTAATTTTAGTATAAGTTTAAATTCATCTGAAAAAATTTGCTTCACAGCATTACTCTTAAAGACTTTCGACTTTCAATTTATATCTTTTAAATAACTCCGCATTTCTATCAAATAACTTCCTGTAATTTACATAATTCAAATTATTTATCAGTTCTAAATACTGAAATTATTTCTATAATTCGACGCTTTTCAAGTGAAAACATATCTAATTCACCTAATTTTTCCTCAAATACTCATATTTTATCTCTGTCCTAAATTCACTTTGGTTGTTATAACCATAAACCCTTTCTAACTTTGACACTGAACCTAGGGTAAGTCTATTCCAGGGGAGGCGAACCTTTTCACAGTAGCATGCCAAAAAATAATGTAAACCATAAAAAAAAATTCGCGTGGCCACCAAAGTTTATATATATTATACCAAATTATAAACATTAAGTCTATTATTTTATACTCATTTTTTGGATACAATTTCTATGCTTAGGCGTGCCAAAACGGGCATGCGTGCCATAGGTTCGCCACCACTGGTCTATTACACTGGGGAACAAAAAAAATTTTTTTTTCTTGGTGCCTGAGATTTTAGACCTTATTCTGGATATTTTCATGCCACTGATTCAGAAAATATCATCCATTTTGTTCTAGCAGCTCTAGTTTTTGAGATATTGCATACGTCATTACCTACTTTATTACCCTTCTGGAACGGTATTATGAGTTGCTCGTAAATCTAAATGCATCTGTATAATTAAATTGTAGCTATGATTTTGCTGATGTTGCTGTTTTGCATGTGTATTGTACATGTACTAACGTGAATTCTTTCCTGTTACAGGTGTTGACATGGCTTCATCACGAAGAAAGTGTTTAAATCATCCAGATGTGTTTTGTTTTATCTGCGGAGAGAGAGTACACGTTCATTGAACAGAGAAAAACTATTACTGATTTTGTGAAAAAAGCTTATTTTGCCTATTTCAAAGTACAACTAGGGGACCAAGATAAGCCATGGGCTCCTCATGTTGTGTGTAAAACGTGTACGGAGCATCTGCGGCAATGGACCAACGGAAAGAGGAGGTGCCTGAAATTTGGTATACCAATGGTATGGAGAGAACAGAGAAACCACAGTGATGACTGTTACTTTTGTTTGGTGAATATAAAGGGCATCAATGGACGTAACCGGAGTAAATGGACGTATCCTGACATAGACTCAGCTAGACGGCCTGTTTCACATTCAGATGAGATACCTGTCCCATCATTCAGCCATCTTCCAGAGCTCCCTCAAGAAGATGATGAATCTGCTACTGACAAAGAAAGCATATGTGGGCAAAATGACAGTGATTTCGAAGGACCGTCATCAGTTGCAGAAGGTTTTAGTCAACACGAATTAAACGACCTCATAAGGGACTTAAGTCTTTCGAAGAAATCGCCTGAATTGTTAGCTTCTAGGCTGGGAGAAAAAAATTTACTGCTGCCGGGAACCAAATCACGTTATATCGCGACAGAGAAAAGGATTTACTGCCCTTCTTCTCAAAAGAGAACGATTTAGTTTTCTGCAACAATGTGCGCGGATTGCTGATGAAAATGGGCATATCGGAATACACACCAAGTGAATGGCGGTTATTCATAGATAGCTCCAAACGGAGCCTAAAATGTGTTCTTCTACACAACGGCAACAGATACAGATCAATCCCAATTGGTCACTCAGTCGGTATGAGAGAAGAGCACGGGACAGTCGCCCTAGTCCTAGAAAAGATATCATACCGAGACCACCAATGGGTGATCTGTGTGGATCTGAAGATGGTGAATTTTCTCCTGGGCCAGCAGAGCGGGTACACCAAGTACCCGTGCTTTATATGTCTCTGGGACAGTAGAGCTAAAGATGAACACTGGGTGAGAAGACAGTGGCCTCTGAGAGAAAACATGGTGGTTGGAGAAAAAAATATCATCAAAGAAGCTTTGGTTGACAGAGAAAGGATCATATTGCCACCACTGCACATCAAACTAGGTTTGATGAAACAATTTCTAAAGGCTTTGAACAGAGATGGGACGTGTTTTGGCTACATATGTAGAAAATTTCCTGCGCTGAGCATGGAAAAGCTGAAGGCAGGTATTTTCGATGGACCGCAAATCCGGGAACTCATGAAAGACCCGCGTTTCCAAGATTCAATGGACAACATTGAGGCACGTGCGTGGTCATCGTTTAGTATGGTTGTGAAGAATTTCCTTGGGAACTATAAGGCCGATAACTACGGTGAACTAGTGGAGAATATGCTCTCTTCTTTTTGTAAACTTGGCTGTAAAATGAGCATCAAACTGCATTACCTCCAAGGTCATTTGGATCGTTTCCCAGATAACCTCGGTGATCTAAGCGAGGAACAGGGTGAACGATTTCACCAAGAACTAAGGACCATGGAAGAACGGTACCGCGGATGATGGGATACTCACATGATGGCAGATTACTGCTGGAGCATCCAACGCGAATGTCCTGGCACATCTCATCGCAAGAAATCTCAGAAACGCGGTTTATGTGAGATGTCTCAATGAAAGAACTTTTTTTGCCGTTCGTGTCTCAAGCTTGTTTGAATTTAAGAAATATTTTTCGTACCTTATGCTTGTTTGATGTTAATACACTATTTTTGCTGACATTCATCATACTTTTGTATTCAATTGACAACAACAGTGATTGCCAGTCAGCAATTATATAATATTATATACATTATATAGAAATATATATAGATATATATCATATCTTGATAAGCAGAGCTGATGGAGAAAAACTAATGTCATTTTTAGAATCAGCGACCTCAATATACCCAGAAACAGGTCTAACATCTAAGTCACCAAAAGTTGTGTTCCCCAGTGTTATAATCAAGAAGCCTAGGTCTAAGGCAAGGCTCAGGATTACAGGCTGGTTCTTAATCTTGAAAGACTTTACTAGCTAAGGCCTGACCAAATAAATAAAATTAATAAATACATGAAAGACGCTTAGACCTAAACCTACAGGGTGTTCGAAAAGTCCCGTCACCCCCTACAAAATGTACATATTGTAATACCAATTTTATTTTTGTCTGATTAATTGAATTTATGTGATTCATTGACATTTTTTTCTTTTCCAGTTATTACAGTTGCGTGAACAATAGCAGACGAGTTCACTTACACTCTGGAGGAAAAAATAGTGATGAGCACATGGGATCATAAAAGGTCACATACTGGCAAAACGATGCATGATATCCAAAATTATTTCAACACAAGATTCAATAAGGCTGCACCACCAAACAAGACGGTATTACCGCTGGGAGAAAAGCTGTTTCAAACTGGTTCCATTAAGGACAGACCACGGTCGGGAAGACCAACAACGCGAGCAAAACAATGTGAAGGTGTGATTGCATCGGTGGCTCGTTCACCGTAAAATCACTTCTGAAACGATCACAAAAACTTGCAGGTCCCATGTCCACAATGAGAGATCACATGACAAAAGGTCTCGGCATGAAACCATACCGCCCGTCATTTGTTAATGAATTAAGCGATATGATATGGTGGTGCACACACAGATATTCTTGATTAGTAACTGTAATTAGTAACTGTATTTACTGTAATTAAAGTAATTGTTGCTAGTGACTTGTTTCTTAAATTACACCTACCACATATAAATACAATTAATCACACAAAAATAAAATTGGTATTACAATATGTACATTTTGTAGGAGATGACGGGACTTTTCGAACACCCTGTACATGGAATAAATGGATAAATGCACATATATATAATAACTGTTTTCTCCTATTTTCAAAATAGTATATAAATACGAACACTAAATAAAGTGCGTCACAATTTCAAAACATTTTTAACCACAATGCGCATACGTCTTGGTGCCAAGAATAGAAAACTAACTTATACAAATGAAATATTTAGTTTTTACTCCTTTATATAGCTGAAACATTTAAGCACCACTTTCAGATATTTGAAATATCAAGTAAACATTTCAAAACAGTTATTATTCATTTGAGAAAGCGAAATTAATTATGAGATATCGAGTAGACGTTTCATATATTGTATAAAACCAAACGTCTCGTACCATTTAGAGCAGTGATGCACAAACCCTGGCCCGCGGGCCAAATGTGTCCCCCACGGGTCTTTTCAGTGGCCCCACGGGTCTTTTCAATTCAATGAAAAAGTTAGAATATAAAAGTGACCCAATTTATGATTTAGATGGAAAGTAAGTAGGCTAATACATTTAGTTATTTTCTTCGCTTGGCCCTCACATCAAAAAAGTTTGTGCACCACTGATTTAGAGTGTAGGCATCGAATCCTGGGTCGCATTATAAAATTGTGTGGGAAATGTGCTTTAAATAACTTCAGTTTATTTCGAAATGCATTGGCGTGGTCATATAAGTTAGATATACTTTGCTGTTTTACTTCGATTTCCGAATTAAGTTCATTTAAATGAGCTGTGAGGTCTGTCAGAAAGGTAAGTTCATGTAAAAATTCGTGACTATGCACCTGATTCTCCAGCTCAGTAGTATCAGATTTAACTTCATTCCTTAGGAACAGTAGAATCTCCCTTCTAAGGCAAAAAATTATAAAATTAAATAATTCGCTTAGAACTCTCGTGGGCCGCATAAAACTAACCTGCGGGCCGCATGCGGCCCGCGAGACGCTAGTTGGACAGCCCTGATTTATTACATGCTTATTAGGGTGTGTCAATTTTGGGGGTGAAATGACTAAATTGAAAATCATGTGATTTGGTAGCAATTTAATGTAATCATTTGGCATACAAAATAATATCCTTGCTTCAAAAACAATAAAAAATAACTCCTACCTACATCAATTTTAATTCAAAAATTCCATTTTTCCATAAATTCGTAACGAAATAACAAATGTGCGCAAACATCCTCTCAACATTTAAAGTGGCAATAAGATATCATTCAGAATCTTTATTTGAAAGTAACCAATGCAGTCATGTCCTTTTTGCTGCGGTTCCTTGACATCAGCATTCGGCTTGCTACTTGCGCTTTGATGTAGCCTTCTCGCCTCTCGTGACTGTAAACTTGACTAGCTGCTTCTGTGACCATTTTCACACATCTCTCCACACTCTGAGTGTGAGAAGGCCACTTTGGCACTTGCACTGGGGCCTTTTTAAGTTGTGTTAAATCTTTGTTTGTTATACATGTTGTCAGTGGTGGCTCCAAAACTTCCGAACTCAAGTTAACTAATTCTGACAATTTCGTGGCATTGACGTTTATCGGAGGTACCTTTCTTGTCTGAACAGAGCAGTCTCCAGCTGATGATCATCTAGTGATGTTCCTCTAAGCTTTAGAATGATTTCCACAGCCTCAGTTCGCTCTTTGGTACATTGGCTGCAGAGTATTGCTTGCAAAACTGCCTCTGGTCTAGCATACCAAGCGGACATTCTCACCGCAGGTAACACGATTTCCACCACTACTTTTCTTTGGGTTCTCAGTAGCTGTAATTGAAACAAGATGTGGTTGGGCCCCTCCATCCACATTGGATTAAGTTTTACATTGAGCCAGTGAAGAAGATAAAACCCAATAATAAATTCAACAATCAACATCAAATTCTGTAGCATTTTGCCCTTCAGTGCATGTTTGGAAACCCAAATCCTGCAGAAACGAATAGCTGTAGTTAACCAACGACTGTGACTTACGGGTCCAATCTCCAAGAGAGCCAGATTTTGAGGCAACTCTCCTGATCTGATTGCTTGAACAATACGATAAGCGTAAGATTAATCCGTGCTGAGGTCTTTGATAACTTCTTCAGACAACACTGGAAGGGGAGGGCCTACTTCGACCTTTGGAAATTTTGTATTTATTTCTAATTCCGTTGCTTCATCTAGCATGTTGCCAAGGGGGCCTGACCACTTGTTGTTGCTCTTTGTAGGACCATCAAGTTCCTGGATGAGACGACGAAGTGGTAGTTCCCCTGTGTGCAAATCACATACAATCCAAACAAGCCTTCTTCCAAGTTTTTTCTCTAAATGCGTCATAACACCGCCCTGCCATCCAGTGTTCACCACAGTTGAGTCTCCACCAACGGCCTGCAGTGAACTGTCAAGTCTTCTTTCTTGAAGCCAACATATTATTTGATCAGCAATTGCCTCTGCATGTTTCTTGCCTTCTACTTCTGCTTCAGGAACAAAGTGAAACAAATAGCGGCCACCAGGTTCGGAACACACAGAGTAGTGTTCTTCTTTGATGAGACCAGGAAACTTTCTGTCCATTCCCTCTACCTGTAGGAGAACTTTTGTGTCATCTCTTCTTCCATCAAACAAAAGGCAAGAGAGACCTTCCTCCTTCAAATCTTTTTCATGCTGATCAGATATTTCCTTCATTATTTTTTCTTGTGCTCTTCTTACCTTATTATGATCTATCACTAAGGATGTATTCTCTCGGCTGATGAGGCCTGCATCTATCCAAGCGGCAGTGGCAATCTCTGCAGTCTCTCGTAGCCCCGTATGGTGGCGAATACTGGCAAGGGCAATGTTTGAGATGTCTTTAGTGTTGTATTTCATTCTCTTCGGCGAAGGTTCAGATGGCATTTTGGAGCTATCATCTGATGTTGCTTCTTTCTGTTCATCTGAAGAGCTTTCAAAGAAGTGAGAAACCTCTTGATAGAGCTCTTCATCTCTTTGGGTGGCTTCTTCACTCTTCTTTTTCTTCCTTTCTTCTCTCTCTCGGATTTTCTCTTTTTTCTTAGCAATAACAATCTGTTTTTTGGTTTCTGAATAATCTGCCGAACCAATCTGCATACTTCCTTGGCCTCCTGCCTTTGTTCTCTGCGCCTTTATGAAAGCCAGCTCCAAAACAGGGATCTTCTTCTCACGAGGACAGTGACAATCAATGTGAGGGTGAGGTTCTCTTCTGCATGAGGGAGAACAATTGGCTTCAGAATACAACTCTATGGGACACTGGCAGTTAAAAATGTCAAGAAGAGTATCAAGTGTGTGCAGAAATTTATTTTTCTTTGCTAGTTTTCCTTTACCAAGTGATGTCTCAACTGCTTTGTGCCACACCTTTGTTAATTTTAGCTCAATAGTTCTATACTGATTGAGTACAGGTGGTTTAAATAATACATTAGCTTTTTTCCACTGATGCAGAAGAGGGGGAATCATGTCCCTTATGAGCTCTTTCTCTGTGTAGCTCCTTCTATCCTTTGTATTTTGTTCACGAAGGAGTAACCCTAGTCTCAACATGTCTCGCACTGTTGGTAGTTCTGATACGGGAAGCTCCTTGCCTGTACCGACTAACAGGCTGAAGTGGCATGACGACTGACCGCTTGTCTTCAATTTTGGCATCTTAGGAATATCTGAAAAGAAAGAAAAACATTTAAGTATTTTATATCAATTACGATGTTTCAAAGTTTAGTCATTCGATGTTCTAAAATTCAATAAAAAAATATTTCATGGGATTACAACATAATTAGACAAAAGAATATGATAATGATAAATAATTGTAATGATCAATAATCCATACTTACAGTTAAACTGTAGTATTCGTCTAGTAGAATAACTATGAAGTAGGTACAAGAGCAATAACAGCAAACCACCGTCTATGACATCTAAGAGGCAACTGAGGACTGAGAGTGAGGGACAGTTCTATTCATGTTGTGACTCGTACATTGTACAACAACTATATGACCTTGAAAACACTCCATATGCGATCAGTGGGATAATTCTGTGACAGATGAATAGTTAATCAATTTATGTCCTATTATTTAGTAAGAGTCAATTTCTTAAACTTTAAGGTAAAATTGATGTAGGTAAGGGTTATTTTATTTTATTTTGGTTGGCCAATTTCAAGTTTTGACATGAAAAGACACTATATTTTCACTACCAAAATTGATTTGAAAAAAGTTGACAAAATTGACACACCCTAATGCTTATCCGTTCGATGGATCGACGTTTAAGCGAGGCTTTTCCTAATGACTTTTTAATTCCAAATAAATTTAAAAAGTCCGTTCATTCCTTATGCGGAGATGCAAGTGTGTGTGTGTGTGTGTGTGTGTGTGTGTACGCGTGCGCGCCCGCCCGCCCGTCCGCCTTACGTCCTTGACAGTTGGTAAGACAGTATTAATATTCTAAGACTGTAATAGAGTTAATAAAGTTAATAGTTAATAAAGTGGTGATAGACTCAAGTTCTTGTGAGTTTGTAAAAAACATACGAAAAATAAAAAGTGATAAAGTAAAGGCTTAAAATTGAAAATTCGAAGTTAATCAATACACGAAAAGTTTCAATTTTGAAAGAAATTATATTATTTTCTTAATCTTAAATTTATTTAATTAAAAAACTCTCTCAACGACATTAATTCATTTCTTATTTTGAACCGGTTAACATTTGTTACGTTTAAATTATAAACGCTCTTTATAAATATATTCGAAAACTCTTACTGAATCCAATCGATTCAAAAAGTCTTATCAGTAGGAAACATTGGGCTTCGGGAAAGGAGTTTTTTGAACTGACGGTATATTGTTATCTATATCATAATTAAGAAAAGTAATTTTAATCTTCACTTCAGTATTTTAGTAAATCTTTAATCTCGATTTGCATAATTTTAACAAAACGTGAACAACAAATGAGAATAATTTGAATTATTCATTGTAACATCTCCTTTCTTCCATATCCACTCTAATCTTCATTATTATTTTGCATCCCAAGTATCTACAAGCGGAAAGATGGGTCCAATAATTTTTACATTTCAAGAAATTTAGTTGCACTTCACTTTATATATATATATATATTATATATATTATATATATTCAATAAGTAAATGTTAAAAAACTTCACTTTTCTACGTGAAGGTCAAATTATGATAATAAAAACCCACTCTAATAGACAGAGTTTATTTCCACAACAGTTTCGATGCCCACTGGCATCCTCTTCGGGTGGATTCGTTTTTCTGAATCCACCCGAAGAGGATGCCAGTGGGCATCGAAACTGTTATGGAAGTAAACTCTGTCTATGAAACTGAGTTTTTATTTATTATCATAAGTAAATGTTGTAACGCAGGGCGCGAAGCAGTTTACATATGTTATTGTTCTTACACAAACGACTGACTATATTGCGTAACATTCTGTAAATACGTTGGCACACGTCTATCATTGCTGGCCTTTTTTTCGAGGAGGGAAGGAAGATGGGGGTACCTAAAGTCTGTTATACAAGTCACGGCTCCACATTCCTCACGAACCAAAAGTTAACATTCGAAAGGAGTAGGACAAATTTTACAGAATTAATAAATATTCCACATCCGGCAGAACTTATGGTTTACTATATATATATATATATATATATATATATATATAATATATATATATATATATATATATATATAAAATTGAGGGGTCGCGCGTCTTAAGGTACCTAAGCGCCACCACAGGTGAAAACGTGTTTTTGATGGATATCACTATTTTCACCCTTCCTCTATCGCGTGGTTTGGGTTATAATGACCATACGACACTAGAAGTATGGTTGAAAACCTTATGGAGAGAACTACTTTTTTCACCTCTATCGCCAACCAAAAGTTCACCCAAAGTTCGGCATAATAAGAAAATTAAAAAATTTAAAAAAATATATATAAAGTATAAAATATGAAAATCTATTCCAAAAACTCATCAACATCTTCATTAGCATACTTAGAACTCTAATTTAGCTAAAAAATGAACGTTCTAGCTCAATTAATAACAGAGATACTATTGCCAGAATATTGCTGAACTTTAGAGGCGATTTCTGGCGAATTTTAATTTTGGCGCTTAGGTACCTTAAGACGCGGACCCCTCAATTATATATATATATATATATATTTTTTATATATATATATATATATATATATATATATATATATATATATATATATATATATATATATATATATACACACACACCGGGTGTCCCATTCCAAATGAAAAACTTTGAAACCTTATAATTTTTTATTGAATGAAGCAAACAATGTAATATTCACACAGAAAATAGTCAGTGTCATATAGTTTCATATGATATATGTGAATTATAACATTTAGATATATTAGAGTTCTTTATTGTATGCATTCAATATGTGCACCATTTGTAGCACGGACCAGGTAGCAACGGTACTCAATTTCCCTCCACACGTTGCTTAGCATCTCAGGGGTTACAGAGTCCACCTCTTCTGTGATGCGCTCTTTCATTTGAACGAGGAATCTGCAGTTCGACACTGGCACGACGGATTGACTTTCTCGGGCTACTACCAAAGGCGCCGCGTATTCGTTCAACAACTTCTTCCGATCTTGTTCGCCCTCCAGAGTGTTCCTTTGGAACACTGCCAGTCTCCTTAAATTTCTTGGTCCATGCATATAGGTTGAAAGGTTGTACGGAATCGCCGTTGTACCAGAGTAGGGGACTTCAACTCAGCCATCCATAACACATTTCGCTTTTTCTTGTGGGGTAAACATAATTCAATCTGAAACAAACAAAAAACATT
>JAJOZX010002579.1:37500-410000 GCA_023014485.1 Bathynomus jamesi
GAAACCCAATTGTTTACACAAAGTGAACGTAATGATTTGGTGAGAGATTTGTGTCTCCCGAAGGATTCTTCAGAGATTTTGGGATCCAGACTTCGTGCAAAGAACTTGCTTTCTCCCGGGACGTCATTTTGCTGGTACAGAAATCGAGAAAAAGAATTCATCCAATATTTTTCTCAAGAAAATTCACTGGTATATTGCAACAATGTTTCGGAACTAATACTTAGGCTATGCGCCGCAGTATATGACCCAAATGAGTGGAGACTTTTCATTGATTCCGCCAAAGAAGTCTAAAAGGCGTCCTCCTTCACAACGGTAACTTGTATGCATCCGTTCCTGTGGCTCATTCAGTTCACTTGAAGGAAACGTACGAAAATCTTGAGCTTCTTCGAGCTAAGGTTAAATACAAAGAACACGGTTGGCTACTTTGTAGAGACTTAAAAGTGATCTGTATGTTGTTAGGTCAACAACCAGGTTATACAAAGTTTCCATGTTTTTTGTGTGAATGGGATAGCCGAGCGAGAATTCAGCACTGGATAAAAAAGGAATGGTCACGCAGAGTCAACCTGACACCTGGTTCTAAAAACATTGAACGTGAAAGTTTGGTTGACAAGAAGAAAGTCCTTTTACCTCCGCTTCACATAAAATTGGTCTTGATGAAGCAATTTGTTAAGGCCTTGGACGAAGATGGAGATTGTTTTAAGTATCTGTGTGGTAAATTCCCAACTCTTTCGGAAGCAAAATTGAAAGAAGGAATTTTCGTTGGTCCCTAGATTAGAAAAATGACTTTGGATGAACACTTTGAAAGAACAATGACCAATCTTGAAAAAAGAAGCGTGGATTGCTTTTAAGGATGTTATCAGCAAATTTTTGGGGAACAAGGATCCAAATTACCAAAACAATGTGAACAACATGCTAAATAAGTTCAAAGAGTTGAATTGTAATACGAGTTTAAAATTACATTTCTTACATTCACACTTTGATTACTTCCCTGAGAATCTCTGAGCACTCAGCGAAGAACAAGGAGAACGGTTTCACCAAGACATCAAAGAAATGGAGAAGAGATATCAGGGAAGGTGGGGCATCAGCATGATGGCTGATTACTGCTGGATGTTGAAACGGGATACTCCAGAATTATTACATAAAAGAAAAGGAACAGAGCCTACATTCGAGACTAAAAGGCATAGATCTCACGAGAAAACTCGGGACAAATAAAGATGAATATGTAATTGACGTTAATAGTCTTCTTTCTTTTTAAAGTTGTTTGCATTTGTAATAAGTATAACAAAGCGAAATAGGTACCTAATGTAAATTGAAATAAATAATATTATTTATGTTGTTGTTTTTTTCCCTTCCAGTTTGCAGAAAATCCTTACGTGATAGAACAAAAATGGACACCTTATTCGAAATCAGCGTAGTTGAATTATATAAAATCACTTATTAGTAAGAAAACAAATCTTACAAAGTTCTCATTCGCAGGCCTGTGTAATCAGTCAGTCGGAAAGGCTAGAAACTAATGGCGCTCAGGCCAACTAATGCGGCCCTTTGTACTATCTTCTGTATTATTATTATTATTATTATTATTATTATTATTAGCAGAGGGTCGACCGCAGGTCGATCCTGAACCGTCTTTCAAACTCAGCTAAAATAAGTAAGTAACCGGCATCATTGGGATTCGAATTCCCGACCTCAGTGTTTTTACCTTCATTTATAGGGGAACGGTGGTACTCACTGCGTTATGGACGCTGGCTCTATTTAACTAAACAGATATTATAATAATAACAATAATAATAATAATAATATTTATTATTATTATTATTATTATTATTATTATTATTATTATCATTATTGTTATTCCCTGTTCGCAATATATTATGTTGATAGATCCTTCTGTCCAAAATCGTTTTTTTTTTCACATACTTTTTGGGCATCCCTTGCAAATAATAACGTAAATAAACTTTTTCTTGGCTTTTCCTCTTATTAAATTCGGCCGTATCACCTTACCAATGTTATTAATTGAATCCTTAACAAATTTAATTTCATTACATATGTATAACTTGTAGGTTTAATAGACCTGTAGAAGTAGGCTGACCATACGTACCGTTTTGAACGGGACAGTACCGTTTTGTATGGGTTTTTGTATGGGTTCTGTCACTGAAGAATAATTGTAAGCTCAATATGTTTGTGTACTTACTTTTTCATGAATACAGAATATTACATAACCCCCGTCCCTTTTTTGCCATCCCAATGTCCCGTTTTTGTCTCAAAGAAATATGGTCAGCCTATGTAGAAGAAACTTCGGCAATGTTAAAATTTTTCTCCAAAACTCTTCTCAGTCCTTGTCTATCTCACTTGATATTTCATAAAATTAATTACTTTGTCTTGGACACAATAATTTCAGTTTCAACGAGTTTTTCTTACAGCGGCAGGGTCTTCTCTTCCAGCAAGAAATGGAACACTCTAAATATAAATAGACGTTTCGTTACACGTTTCATCGTTCCAATTTTATGAATTTGGAATGTCTAATGCATTAGAGAGATTAGACAGTTCAAATTAATTAAACAGTCAATTGAAATGTCTAAATTGTCCCAATTTTTTTAACAATTGAAAAGACTAATCCGAATTGCCTAATAAAATCTCTAATGAATTGTTTAACAATGAAATGTCTAATGCAGGGGTTCCCAAATTGGTGTTCCGCGGAACACAATTTGGGAACCCCTGAACTCTAATGCATGAAAGTTTAAGGCGTTTAAATTTAAGTGTAAGTTTAAGCGTACATGAAAAGAATTGCTTCAGATATTTACTCTTAAAAACTTTTGACTTTCAATTTACATATATCCATTTCTTCTCCTAACTGATTCGCTATCACTATCAAATAAAATATTTATCAGTTTTAAATACTTAAATTAGTTCTATAATTTTATTGCTCTTTGATATATCGAGAAAGCATAAAATAGGTGTACAGAGAATAGCACCCTGTATAGTATGGAGAAAATCATTTGACACGGGACAGATCGAACTCCCATTTAAAGAATGTGAAACATCCTTCAAAAAGTAAAATGGCAATGCCTAAGAATTACCTCCCACCTTGTAAGATGCTTTGGACGGGTAATTATAGAAAAAGATGCTCATTATCCACAATAAAATAAATAATACACTCCGAATCAACATGGATTCAGGCCGGAAAGATCATGCCTATCACAGTTATTATACACCACCAAGAGAAAATTCTGGAAGGATTGTGTCGAAGTAAAACATATGTACAATATCTGTAAAATACACTGATTTTGTTAAAGCTTTTCATAAATGCGATCATGGGATTACAACACAATTTAACATAAAGTTTAGAAAACAGGAATTGCTGGAACGATGGACATTTAATTTTGTGAACCAAAGAATGCAGAGTATGAAGTTAAATGCAGAGTATGGAGTATGGAGTTAAATGTGAAATTTCAGAAGTCAACAGCTCTGTCCCACAAGATACAATATGAGCTCCCTTGCAGACAGATGCAGATATTGAAGATAGGGTCGTATCGTGCTTCGCTGACAACACAAAGGTATTCAAGGAAATATCAGATGAAAGCGACACAAAAAATAACAAAATGACACTAAAATATTATTCGGGTGAAAAAATTAAAAAATTCAAACTGATAACAAGGAGCAACTGAATAAAGGACACAAAATACTGCAAAAGACACAAACAACACCATACAAATATACTGCACATAAATATACAAGATAAACAGATAAACCAGACAAAGGACTTTTACGTCTACGATAGAGTAAGCGAAATATGAAGACTATTGGTCTCAACTACAATCCTTGGAACTCTGCTTCGTATATGTGAAAAATACTTGAGGGATACTTTCCAAACTTCATAAATAAGAAATATAAATATAAATATAGTAGGGCAGCTAAACAAGTTGAAGTGGACAATCCGGACAAAAGCACCAAACTTTCCCTACTTGTATATTTTGGACCAACAATTAAAAATATCCCCGGAACCACCTTCAGAGACCATTACTTGGCCGCCATATTGGATTTCAAGATGGCCGCCATAGACAAAATGGAATTTCTGATATAAGTTTCAATAGAGAATTCCCTTGGCATGTTTGGCATCAAACTATATGTTTTTTGGCATGATCAGATCAATAAAACAACTTTTAAGCTGATCAGAAGTATGTTTACTGCAGAAATCACACTTCGTACAACATATACAGTGAAAATCGTGAATATTTTAACACAAAAACCATGTTCAAGAAAACCATGTTTAAGAAAAATCAACGAAACTATAACAATTGAAGATTTCACCCACCAAAAAGTAGACCTTTAGCTCTATAACTGAATGTGGGAGAGGAAAATTGGCAAAATATGTGCATTTTAAAAAATGAAATTCTACAAAGGTCAAAATGCTACCCTTTCATATTTGCACAATTTTCATGCATTATTCGTGGTTCTATAGAAAACTTGTATTAACAACATTTGTAGAGTAAGGGCAGGGCTATTAAATGGGCACCATAAAATGGAAATATCTTGGCATTTAGCATTGCAATGCCTACTGTCCCAACTCACCCCCTGTCCCGAACTGTCCCAACTCACCCCGCTCGACGCTATATGTTAAACTGCACAGTTGCAGCTACACAGTTCTGTACACTTCCACCTGGCCTTCTTGCAAGCACACCTGGTGCCACATCCACTCTTGCTCTTGCAGCCGCATTTGACCAATTCGCTGCAAGCTTTAGATGCTACTGGTCTTGTGGTCCAAACTGGTGTCCATGACTGGGACTCTTCGCTAAAGGTCCATCCCCATCCTTCAGGAGTTGGAAGATTCTGTTCACTTCTCTCACAGGTCGACCATATTCCTCCCTGGTATGTGACCCTCCTGGTGTGTTGGAGAAGAGCATCCTGAGTTGGTGGGATAGTCTCCATAGCTTTTCCCTTCTGACAGAACATGACCTTTCTTGCCTCATCTACACGTTCAATGTCACTGGTGTTGTCATAGAGGACAACTGTGTACCGTTCAAGAAGCTTGAAGTGGGGAGTTTCGGCGTCAACATCTGCAAATGGATTTCGTGCCATGAATGTGAATGCTTGTGTTACCTCAGGGTAATGGTGCCATGCTGCCCATGCCGTATTCTTGCCCCTTCCGTAAAAGGATGATGTTGTATCACATCCCGTGAAGCAGTGAAACAGTGGTAGGGATGTGCATCTCTCTTCACCCAAAGAGGCACAGATTGTGTTAATATGATGGTAAGTGAAGTTTTTCCCAGTGCCAAAACCAACCCAAATATTTACTTCAGATCTTATGGACGTCAAGTGATGGAATTTTCCTATTAGAATGACAATAACATCCGTGTCTACAGTTCTGATCATGCAGTTAATGTGCCCTTCCTTTATTGCATCTTGAAGATGAATGAACAGTCTAGTGTCTGCCTCCTCATGGTCGCATCTTGGCATTGTGCGGTCGGCCCCATTGATGATGACTTCAGGTCCTGATGTAATAACAACTTCTTTGTTGTTAGGAACTTCCATTGCAGCAACCTTGTCTGATAGGAAAGCGAACAGTTCTTGCTTGTTTCTAGAGTCTCGAAGGAAGTCATGCCAATTTAGGGGTAATTTGGTTTTTCCTTCAACCTTTCTTCTGATTCCTTTTCCCCGTTTTTCTCTGGTAGTCTCTTTTAAGGTGCTTGCAGTGTAGGTATCCCAGACGATGTCAATTCGCTGGCAAGTTTCTAACTGTTTGATGAGATAAGGGACGAATACACGATCTGCATACTCTTCAAAGTTGGTAACACCTGCAGTAGACAGCAAATGGACGATGGCAGCTCCATCAAGAAGTTTCACATCAAAAGGATCTGGAGGGTTGTCCTTGTTTTCAAATGTAATGATTTTCAGTAGGTCAGACTTTTTCCCAAACCGCAATTTCCCACCATCAGATAGGGAAGAAGGAAAGGGGTGATTCTCGTGTTGGAAGAATGCATCCATGTCACTATGCCGATGTTGCATAACAATATACAGATGAGAGAATAGAGCAACATCGTTCTTCAGTAGTTGGATTCCCCCAACATTCCGTACCTGAGATTTCGGCCGAGGACATCTGAAGAGGGCAAGCGAGTTCTTCTTGATCGGTGTATGAATTGACCTTGTACAATCTGTGACAACTTCTTTGTAGTATCGGCTATATTGCTCCTTACCCAAATCCTTTATAGTTCTCACTGTATGGACCACAGATTCATCCATGACATTCCTTGTGTCTAAGGCCAGTAACTCATTCCCATTATCACAAAATGGATTTCCCATATCACGGAAGACTTCAACGAGATTAGAAACATGATCCTTGAATCTTCTCTGTGTAGATAGTCCTTCTTCGTGGTGGAAGTTGTTGTCTTCAGTTTCTGGAAGGTTTTCGTCTTCATATTCAGTAATCAATCTGGCTTGTTCTGGCCCTGCTACCATCCACTTCTTGAATGCCACTGGATTCTCAGTCAGACCCACCGCGCCTCCTGAACCTTTGACTTTCTCATTGTTTTGTTCATGCGCTTGGTCTAAAGGCATGGCTGAGAATCTCTTCTTGGTCTTGTGTACTACCCAGTGTCCATTTCGTGAAAACTCATTCATAACTGGCTGAGGGAGATTCTTCATGTCCCGGATGTGGAGTGGAAGCCAACGTGCGTAATTCTGGTGGTCAAGAGCAAAGAACCAGGGAACTACTTTCTTCAAGCTTTCTACATACAATGGAAAGTCTCCTGCACGATGTGATCGTATGAATATGAGGCCGTCTATCTCCATCTGAAGAATTGTCTCCCAGTATTGGAATGTTGGACTGACCTGAACCATCTTCTTCTTCCACTCTTCCTTTGTCTTGTCATCATAGGGACCAACAGTTTCCATAAAGGCTTCATGCTGCAGCTTTGCCAATGTCAAAGCTGTTACCTGGTGAGCATGTCTGGTTCTTGTAAGATGAGAGGCTTTAAGAAATGAGTCAACAGTTCCTGCCGAAGCAATGCCTGCTTGTGTCAAGGCATTTGTCCACCCAGATCCCTCTAGATAATCTCCATACGTTCTCCACATGGCCATCTCTGTATGTAGACCTCCAAACATGACGATGACCTTGTCTTCTCCGTGGGTGTCTGGCCACTTCCACTGAATGAATTTACCAAGGGCATATAGGGGTGCATCGAATGCAACAACTGGTATTTGCCCGGGGTTAAGGAATTCAGTAGCAGACCGAACAACATTCATTCCATGCTTGATCATCGCTGGAGTAGCGGCCTTTTCATGGAATAAGGGAAGGAGGTAGGAAAGGGTTTTCATTTGATCTTCATCTTGTTCTTGCCTTGTAGCGTGGTATGCTGACCATGATATAACATCACCCTTCCCTATCGTGTCTTTCTCCAAGATCCTGAACGCTTCTTTCATCCACTCCTTTTCCTGGAAACATGCTTCATGGTAGTGTCCCTCAATAGGGTCAGACACATTAGACAACTTCAGGACTTCTACCTTGGTTTTGTCCATTGCAACAGCTGGTACAATTGAGTAGGACATGAGTAACTCCAAGTCCTTTGAACCTAGAGAAGGTAGCACAAGATCACCTTGTTTGGTTCCACAGTTTGAGACAGTTGGGAACTGAAACAGACTAATCCCTGTACCATGAAATGATCCAACGGCAGTTGTACTAGATGGGTTGTAATCCAGATTGTCAAGTGCCCCAACAATAAATGGTCCATGACGAAACTGAGCTGGTACAACCACTCCTTTGGTCTTGAAGTTCTGGCACACTGCTGTTGCAAGTTGGCTTTCGACTTGAAGAATTCGGTCATAACTCACACTGAGACCCAATTCATATAGTTGTGTAATTAATGATTTTGACCGAATTTCAGTATGAATTTTCAGACCAAGATACAGAGGCAATGGTGGTTCTCTTTCCAAAGAATGGCGAACCTTAGATGATGATGTATGCTTGTTCCTAAAATTAAAAAGGATAAGTTGCGAGACAGTGAGAGTTGCAGGGGAGTCTTCTGGTGTTTGGTCCTTCACGTCAGCACCATTTGTGATCATAGATATAAGGGTTTTCAAGGTTGTAGGTACCGATTCCTGTTGACAACCAGATGGAAAGGCACCTGCAAACTTGAATCCAGTAAAGTTGACGATTTCCTTGCGTATGATTCTAGCAGCTTTTGCAAGAATCATAGTATCTCCTTCAAAATTCTGTCTATTTGTCTCTCTGAGCATTTCCTGAATTCCCTGCTGAAAAACTAAGATTTTGTTCTTGCCATCACTCACTTCCTGGGCATATGGGAAATACTCCAGAATCTTCTCTCTGAATCGTCCTCTGTTCATTTCCTTATTAATACCTAAGTCCCGAAGTCTTTTTTGATACAGATCAAATAGCACAGAAAACTTCATTTGAAAGATTCCTTCTTCCACGCAATTTTCTACATGATTAACGACCTCAACTATTGCCTTTGCTTTCATCAAGTTTTCTTCATAGCCTTCTTCCTTGCTCTGTTTTTGTCTCAAAAGTGAGCGGTAACGGTTCCGATAAAATGTCAAGCATTGCAGATGATACTTGGCTTCAATGGCCATGAGATCACCACCTCCTATTCTAGACATTAGTTCTGTGTCACTGAGTTCTGTAGCCATCATTCGTAAATTGACGTCAGCGCCAAATGTACTGAATTCGTGAAGATGCCCATGTGTTTGTTGACAAAACACACAAGTTGCTTTGTCCATAGGATGCCGCTGAACCCGCTTCCCCGTAGATGAACTGGTTTCACCTTCATCCGCCCTTTCTCTCTTTTTTGTAGCCCTTTCAAGCTTTTCTTTACTAAATTTAACATGGCATGACTTGTGCCACACAGCTTTATTCTGAACCAGATCTTCAACAGTCACCTCTTCATTGAAAAGAAGAGGAACTGGTAGTCTTCCAAGATTCTTGAATGCGTTGACATTCTCCATAAATGTTGCATATGCTTCAGTTTTTTTACCACTCACAGCATTGAGTGGACATTTAAGAGTCTCACCTTTGCTCTCTTGACAAACCATGCATTTGCTCCAATCCATGTTCACAAATCACCTGCAAAACAGAAAAGCACATATTATATAGTTATATTATTAAATATTTTACATTAAATAAACATTTAAGGGTAATTCTGATTATTTTATAGCAATCCTGGCATCGAAATATGTAGGTTTAGGGACTATTTATTTACAATTACTCCTCACAATAGTTTGTTGATTTCTAGCTGGCAGCCATCTTGGATTTCCAAAATGGCAGCCAAGATAGGGTTGTGCGTCTTGGTTCCGGGGAAAAATTGGTAGCTAAGGTCCTGAACAACATTTGAGCCAAGTTTGGTGCTTTTGTCCAGAATGTCCACTTACTTCAAAAATCAGGGTCTAAGCTACTGCACTAATAAGAACATCCTGAAATGAAAGAATAGTTATAGTTTGTACTATCCCATCTGTAGTGGGAGAGGGGACCATGAAAATGAAGATGGAAACAATATCTCGGAACACGAGGTTCAAAACTCTTTAACGCGCTGCCGAAAGAACTGAGGAACCTCCAGCACACCAACCTAGCAAACGTTAAATATCAGTTCGACAGGTTCCCGAGAAAAGTCCCTGAAGCGCATGAGTAGCTGGATATTAGGGCAGAATGAGAGTTCAAAACAACTCTCTCCTCTATCAAATCCCTCAAATAAGGCAGGATGCTGCAGAAAAGTCAAACACAGGTCAACCCTGGTCATTTATTTGTTTGAAGCCATCAAAAGTATCAAACGTATATATATCTATAGGGTGGCCCAAAACTCAGGATACATAGGGGAAATTGATTTATATTAATACTGTTTGTTTTCTCTGTTCTAGGCGAGACATAAATTGGAAATTAACGAAAGATGAGAGAGTGAAGTTGGTTTTCATGTACGCAAGAGAAGGAAACACGTACTGGGTAATTTGTTCAACAGCCCGAAGAAGTCAACCCGAAGGTCATCCAGAAAGACGGGTGTGTCGAGGATGTCTTGTCAAGGAATTCTGAAGGCAAGTCACTTCCATCCTTGCAACATATGCCTGACACAAGAACTGTTTGGCGACGATACAGTCCGCCGCCTAGAGTTCTATGAGTGATTGACAAGCCAACATATCAATACTCGTCATATCATGTTCACTGATGAAACAATGTTTTATCTTGCTGGGCGCGTTAACCGACATAACGCTCGCTGCTGGTCAGATGAAAACCCTCACTGGACCCACGACAATCATGTTCATAAAGCTCCACGTGTTATGGTATGGGCAGGTGTTTTAGGTGATACCTTAATAGGGCCAATTTTCATGGACGGCCCGTGCACAGGCGAGACACACCTTCAGATTCTTTAAACAGTCGTTGAAACCTTTCATTCACAATCACAACCTTCCGCTGAATCAACGAAGAAGGCTCTTTTTTCAACAGGACGGCGCACTTCGTACTGAGTTTGTTATTACCTGAATGAATTATTTGGGCAGTGCTGGATTAGACGATGAAGTCCTGTTGAATGGCCTTCTACGTCACCAGATATACCGCCCCTTGATTTATTTTGTGAATTCATTTAAATCTGTCGTTACAGTGGTCGTCCCGGTCCTTGGAGGAAATGAAGACTTGAATAACGGCGGAGTGTTCCAAAATTTCTCCTGTTTTGTTAAGACGTGTGAGGATGTCACACATGCACACACACACACACACACACACACATATTATATACAGTGTATATATATATATATATAATATATATATATATATATATATGTATATATATATATATATATATATAAACACTGTATATTCTATAAATTCTTTATTCATTTATTTTTTCTAAATTTGGCGAAATACAAAAAGAAAACTTTTATTTAGAGATAATATTTATATAGAAACTTTTGAAATGTAACTATTGAATTTCGAAGTTTTGCAAAAGACATTTTAGAATTTGGAAAAAATATATATTTGTTCTTTAATTTTGTTGCTTAATTTAACTGGGAAAAAGAGCTGAGGAGAACATATAAAGTGGGTAAAATAGAAATAAAAATTAGTTATAAACTTCTGGTTTTCCAATTAACAAAACTGTTGCAATAATAATTTACAAAGGCATTATATATATTATATTTTAAAGCGTGAAATGCTGACAACGAAAATGAATATTTACCCATGTAAGTAATTACCTGTTTAGTATTAATCTTTCTTTCTGTCTCTCTCTATATATATGTAAAAATGAACAATGAATAATTCTTATATATATGCTTATATTCATATATTCTTATATTCTTATATTCACTTTTGCATATAGAGTCCAAACTCGCATAACGCTGACGCAAATTCGGATAAATTTTTCTTTTCTTTTATTTTATTTTTGTTGAATAATTGCTGAATTATTTCTTTTTAAGTTACTTTATTTTTTGATTTAGCTTAATAATGTAATCTTTTTAAATTCTGCAATGTTCATTTTCTTTATACATTCTCTCTTCGTTGTAAAAGATAAAGTCATGTCTTGCTTAACACTTAATTTTAAATTTTAAGCATTTATTTTGGCTCATATGCATGTTTAATTTCAATCCATAATAAAATGCATATTTCAATTTCCATTTTAGTTAACTCGGCAGATCATGATAACATCAGATCTGTCAATATGCAATTTAAAATAAAAATATGGCTTTATTTTCAAATATCTTGCTTATCTGTCTAGATATTGCTACAGCTAAAATATTTAACTTATCTTAAATATTTTGCAAAATAATTCAGCTTATTGAGAAAAAAAAAAAAAAAAAGGTTAGCATTAAATAACAATGATGTCATTAAAAATTTAGGTATATAAACATGTAGAATTTCTCCAGTGCGCATTCTGATTGTATCTGATTTGACTTAGAGGCTGAGCATTACCTGTAACATTTCAGCAGTAAACTACAGTAAGAGAATATCTTTGTCTTCTCCTTGAAGCCTTGTTTTCTTCAGAGAACTTAGTCTTAAAACAGAGAAAAATAATTCCTGATACGCTACAAGAAGAATTGGGGAACCCTTAGAGAATTTAGTAAACGTCACAGAATCCTCCGATCCCCTACAGAAGAAATCGGAGAGTAATAAAAGCGAAACTACTGCGATTCCCTACACGGTACCAGCTACTCCAAGGTAACAAATCCGTTGCTGCCACCTAACAAGAACCCCCGTCAACCTCGAACCGCCCAAGGCCATAGACGGAGGGGTTAACATATATATATATAAACCTTACAACCTTACACCCTTACAAGGTTTCGCGCGATGATTTCTCATTTCGCCAAGGTCAAGCTTGTCGCCCCTCTCTCGAGTTGGCCTGGTGAAGTAGTGAGTTGGATTCTTGCGCTCTCCATCTCACATAGCAGGTACGCCCAGCTCATCGGGGATTGTTCTGAGCCAGGCGTCTAGTCTTCTTTTGAAGATTTCCACTGCAACTCCCTTCGTGTTTCTTAGGTCTTTGGGCAACTGATTAAACAGTTTTGGTCCTCTCACTACAAAACTATTTTCTTTCAGGGTTAAGGATGTTCCCTGTCTCGCCTTCAATTTGGGAATACGACACAGTGTACTGGTTCTACTTTCCACCGTTGTTTGGGGAGTATAGGGTTCAGAGTAAGATTAGGGACTAGTTTCTCCATTATTTTCAAAGTGTAAATAATGGTGTGTGTGTGTGTTCTCCTTTCCATTGAATATAGGTTTAGTTCGCGTAACTTCCCAGTAATTTAGTTCTTTGCACCCATCGATCTTGGCTGTGAAGCTTCTCTGGATCCATCCAGCTGTCTAATGTCTTCTTTTTTATATGGGGATGTTAGGACCGAGCAGTATTCCAATTTGGGTATTATCAGGGTTTTCAGTAGAGGAATCATTACATTCATATCCTTCGTTTAAAGGTCAATATCTGACCGTTATTCTCTTGCTCTGTTACTGCTATCTTATTTTGTGTTTCAAATTTCGCATCCTCTGTCATTACAACCCCTAAATCTTTTGCAGGGCTGGCTCAAGGTACCAGCAACTCGGGCAGTGCCGGGGCGCCACGTGCTAAGGGGCGCCACGTCATGCGTTTGGGATCTTCCAAATACAAAGCGAAAAATCTAAAAATAAATAAATAAAATAAAATGAAATAAAAGTCAAATGTGAAAATTTCCTGATGGAGTAAAATTTTCAGGGATTATAACATTATATTAGCCAATAGCATTAGAGACTACCAGTAAAGCTAAGGTCAGTTTGGCCCGACATGGGATGACATGTCACATGGGTTGATGTGGCCGCGTAGGTGAGCGTTGAGCACAAATTACATACGCCTGGCAGCGCTGCCATCCTATGATATCTCATCAGTGTTGCCACTTTGTGGAATTTTTACATTTTTTTGTGGATTTACCTCAGACAAAAGTGGCAACACTGTCTCTTATATTTTCATACATTGTTCCATTTTGAGAATGTTTAGTTGTACTTTGAGTGAATATCGTTAATTGTAATAAACTCTTTATTCCTACATTTGTAGTTTTTCCTCATTGTGAACAAATTTTAAAATTATACTTGTAAGGGCGCCGAAGTTCAGCTTGCCCGGGGCGCCAGCAACCCTAGGGCCGTCACTGATCTTTTGCCCTGGAATTTCTCTGAATTTCCTGTCCATTTCGGGTATAATATTCCATGGATTTTAGATCTTCTCGTTTTCCGTACCGCCGTACCGTAATAGCTGAAATTTCTCGGTGTTAAACTTCATATTGTTGTCTTCCGTCTACTTGTAGATTCTGTTTATGTCGGTTTGTAGAGATCCTATGTCTTCTGGGTTTCTTATTTTTCTACTGATCTTTGTGTCATCCGCAAAGGATGTTACTGTGCTGTCTCTGGTAACATCCTCATCTATGTCAGTTAGCATGATTATGAAGAGTAGTGGAGCTAATACTGTTCCTTGTGGTACTGAGCTGAGGACCTCTGATTCTGATGAAGATACTCCTCGTACTGTAACGACTTGCCGCCGCTCACTAAGGAAATTATATATCCATTTCCCTACTTTTCCTGTTATTCCTATATATTTCAGTTTACGTATTATGATTCCGTGGTCACACTTGTCGAACGCTTTAGCAAAGTCTGTATATACAGTAGTACATCATCGTTTTCATTACTTTCAAGAGAATCAATAATGTTGTTGTAGTGTTCCATTAGTTGTGATAGGCATGATCTGCCTGACCGAAACCCGTGTTGGTTATCATTGAATTTTTTCTGAGTTTCCAAAAAGTCAGATTTTGTGTCTAACTATTCTTTCAAATATTTTAGTGAGATGGGATGTAAGCGATACTGGCCTATAGTTTTTGGCCTCGGATCGATCTCCTCCTTCATACATTAGGACTATGTTCGCGCTCTTCAGGATGCCCGGTATTTCTCCCGTGTCTAGTGATCGTCTCCATATCCAGTATAGGGGCTCAGCCATTGCATTCTTGCAGTTTTTGATCAGTGTGGCATTCCATTTATCCGGTCCTGCCGCTGAGTGTGTTTTTAGTTTCCATATGGCTTGTGTAATATCATCCGTCGTAAAGTCGAAATTCGTTATACTTTCCCCTTGTGGTTCTTCTTCAAAGAACGCGTTTCTATCACATCAATTTGTCAGTTTTTGGGATACTGAAAGATGATTCGTACTGAGCTCTTAATATTTCAGATACTTCTGTTAGCTCATCAGATAAATCACTGTTCTCATTTTTTAAAGGTCCGATAGTCGCATGGTTTTTCGACTTTCTTTTTGCAAAATTATAGAAGTACTTTGAGTTAGCCTTTATCGTTTCTATAGCGTCGTCTTCTTCTTTTTCTGTATGCTTCCCGATTAGTTCCTGTATGACGACATCGATACTTTGCAGTTTATCATTTAATATTTTTCTGGTGTTGTTATCTTTACAATTACTTAATTTTGCAGTCACTCTTTTTCTCTTTCGAAACAATGCCCTCTTTTGTCTTTCGAACCTGCTTCTCTTTCCTCTTTGTTGTATCTTTGGGACATGTTTTTCCACAATTTCTAACGTCTTCTCCTCTAACGTCATTAGCATCTCCTCCGTTGTCTTGGCCTCGAAAATGGTTTTCCAATCTATTACTTCCATGCTGGATGTCACATCTTTCCAGTTTATAGCTTTGGAGTGAAAATTAAAAATTTCGAATTTGCTTCTTTCTGTTGTGCGTTTTTCCTTTCCTGTTGCCTTTATATTAGTTGTTATTTCAATGTTGTGGTCCGATATCATAGTTGAGGATATTTCTACATTATCAATTAGATTACTGTTGTTTGTGAATACCAAATCTAAGCAGTTGTTTTTTCTTGTGTTTTCTGTTATTTCTTGCGTTAACATAAATTCATCAGCTAGAGCTAGTAGCATTTTTACCTGCTCCTGGTCTTCTCGTGTACCCCCCTCGGCCTGGTGTATACATATATTTTTTCCTATCCTTTCATATTTCATGAATGGGAAATTAAAATCACCACAGAGAAAAATATTTGGGGTTGGAGAGTGTAGATCTTTTACCAAGTTTCTTACCTCTGTAATGGAATCTGAAAATTTTAAGGTTGGCGTGTTTGGGGGTCTGTACATTACAATTAGTACCTATTTAATTTTTCAGTTTTTGCTGCTACACATTCTACATAGTTGTTTGAGGTACTTATAGCCATTTCTGCTATGTGCCTTTCGCGTGTGTAAATAGCACATCCTCCTTTACGTCTCACTGTTCTGTCGGCTCGGAGGATGTTATAGTTGTGAATTTTATTTCTTTTTTGTCAATACAGGACTCACAATTTTCACAGTTCGCCTGGCAGTCCTTTAGATGAGTTTCCGTGAGGCATGCAAAGTCCTTTCAGGTATACAACTTTGTTCGTGGAATGGTTTGATTTAAAGCCCTGTATGTTGGCTAGGATTTTTTATTTTTTCTCTTTCTTTTTCGCATACAGGTGGTTCCGATTTGTTTTCCAATGGGGGTGCCGGTTTCGTTGCCTTGTGGTCCTCCGAGAATCTATCTCTTTTTATTTGTCGGTCCTTGTTGTCCCGATAACGCATGGAGTGCCTTTATTCGTACCTTCTGTCCGGCTCTCGGATTCCTATATTTATATTTGTCAGCTGGTTTTTTAATTGCTGGATAGTATTTAGCAGCTGAAATGTGTTGGCTGCGTCTAAAAAATTGGCACTCTTCTTAGATGTTCGTTTATATATATATATATATATATATATATATATTATATATATATATATATATATATTACGAAAGAAGGAAGAGGAAATATTCAAGAGAGAAATGAAAGTAACAGAAAATGTGTAAAATTATTAGAAATCGAACGTTTTGAAGCTTTTGCTTCGTTATTGGCACAAGAAATCCAAGCTAAAAATCTTAAAATGACGAAACTATTTCAGAAAACAAATTCTGCTGAAAAAATTAAATATTATGTACACACACACACACACGCACATATATATATATATATATATATATATATATATATACAGGCCCTCTCAGAGGTCCAGAGAGGCCCATAGCCAAACCCAATTATTACTTTCACTGTAAAAAATTATATTCAAACCTGAAAGTTTCTAAATTTGAGGCCCCCTTAAGCTTGAGGCCCAAGCCAAATGGCCCTCCTAGCCCCCATCTGATAGGCCCGGTATAATATATATATATATATATATATATATAGCGAGGAATAGGAGGACGAAAAGATGGTACATGTTTATTAACAGACGTTTCGGAAAAATTCAATTTCCATCATCAGTGCTAAAAAGTTTAAAAACAAATAGAAATAAATAAGTATAATAAATAAAAACGAACAATAAATTAAAATGGCGCAACAATTAGCGAGAATTAATAGTAAGTTACAATATATTAAATTAAAAGATTAAAAATTAAATGATACAAAGTATAAAAGTATGGACAATAAGTAAAATATAAAACGGTTTAGGTAAAACAGAATTGAAGGGTTTCTTACCAGATTGGTAAATGTAATGGGAGACTAATTATACAGAAGATTGGGAATGGTTGCCTCTTGAAAGAATTCCATATTAGGAAGATGGAGCCGGGCGGAGTGATGGTGGATTTCTTTTGAGAGTTTATTTTGCAATGATTAAATTGAAAGCGGAACTGTAATCGTTGAGGGTTGGCTGGATACTGAGGATATAAAGGGACTGAAGTATGCGGAGGTCGATTAGTTGGTTGGTTGAATTAATGATTTTGAAGTGGGAGGAAAGTAACGAGTGGTTGTGGAGGTGGCAGTGATCCCTTATTGCTGATTTGGAGGGTTTGTTCAAGAGCTGTGAAGTTCTTGTAGAAATCCCACGATGCTCGTCCACTCTTGTTGATATTGGCGGATGGTACTGCCAATATAGTTCGCTTTGCAGCGAACACAATTAAAAGCGTAGATAGTGGACGAAGCAAGTGGCTGGGGTGTTTTTTCTTTATGGTTGAGGTAAGATTTGATACTATTGTTGTTGGTGAAAGCGAAATGAAATTTAATTTGGGGGTAAAGCGGGGTGAGTAAGAGACGGAGTTCTGAAAGTATTTTGTGGCTAATGTGGTCGTAATAGGAAAATGAAAATATTGTACGTCTTTTTTAACAGTGGGAACTTTAAGGGGGGGTTGATAAATATTATTAAGAAAATTTCTGGTTAAGGACTGTAACAGATGTTTTGGGAAAGAGTTATTAATGCTGAAGTTAAGAATTAACTCTATTTCATGATGGAAGGATAAGTACGAGGAGCAAAGATGGTAGGCACGGTGGATTAAAATTTCAATACTGTTTATTTTATATAGCAAGGGGATGTGGCTTAGGAAATTAGTACCTAGGCCTGTGTACGTGGGTTTTCGATATATGGAAGTGCTAAATTTGTTGTTTTGTTTAGTTATTGTAATATCTAGGAAGGGAAGGGTGTTATTGGATTCGTCTTCTTTGGTGAACTTAATGTTTTTATGTTGGGAATTAAGGTAGTTAAGAAAAATGGGGGCGTGTGTGGCATTTGAAAAAGGAGAAAGGTGTCATCAACGTATCTTTTATATAGGTGTAGTTTATAATGAGTAGGGCAATGAAGTAGCCAGTTATTTTCGTGATGGCTGAGGAAGATGTTCGCTAGAGTGGCACTTAAGGGGGATCCCATAGCTAGTGAGTCGGTTTGTTGATAAAGTTGGCTCATCCCCAGGTACTCTCTATGGCCTCCCTAAAATACATAAACCCAACTTACCCATTAGACCCATCCTTTCGGCCTACACTACCCACAATTACAAGCTAGCAAAATTCCTAATTCCCACTTTAACCCCCCTAACCCAAAACGAATACTCCGTCACCAACTCCTACGAATTCACTAAAGAAATATGGACCATAGATAACTCAAATAACCTTCATATGCATAGTTTCGATATAGTATCTCTCTACACCAACGTTCCAATTAAAGAAGCCATCGATATCTGTATTAACAGCCTTTTCGCCAACAATCCGAATACAGTTTTAAATCTAACAAAACATGAATTTACCAAACTGCTCACGCTCGCCGCCTCAGACACCTATTTTTTCTTTAACCAACAACTTTATCAACAAACCGACTCACTAGCTATAGGATCCCCCTTAAGTGCCACTCTAGCGAACATCTTCCTCAGCCATCACGAAAATAACTGGCTACTTCATTGCCCCACTCATTATAAACCACACCTATATAAAAGATACGTTGATGACACCTTTCTCCTTTTTCACAACGCCAAACACGCCCCCATTTTTCTTAACTACCTTAATTCCCAACATAAAAACATTAAGTTCACCAAAGAAGACGAATCCAATAACACCCTTCCCTTCCTAGATATTACAATAACTAAACAAAACAACAAATTTAGCACTTCCATATATCGAAAACCCACGTACACAGGCCTAGGTACTAATTTCCTAAGCCACATCCCCTTGCTATATAAAATAAACAGTATTAAAATTTTAATCCACCGTGCCTACCATCTTTGCTCCTCGTACTTATCCTTCCATCATGAAATAGAGTTAATTCTTAACTTCAGCATTAATAACTCTTTCCCAAAACATCTGTTACAGTCCTTAACCAGAAATTTTCTTAATAATATTTATCAACCCCCCCTTAAAGTTCCCACTGTTAAAAAAGACGTACAATATTTTTCATTCCCCTATTACGACCACATTAGCCACAAAATACTTTCAGAACTCCGTCTCTTACTCACCCCGCTTTACCCCCAAATTAAATTTCATTTCGCTTTCACCAACAACAATAGTATCAAATCTTACCTCAACCATAAAGAAAAAACACCCCAGCCACTTGCTTCGTCCACTATCTACGCTTTTAATTGTGTTCGCTGCAAAGCGAGCTATATTGGCAGTACCATCCGCCAATATCAAACAAGAGTGGACGAGCATCGTGGGATTTCTACAAGAACTTCACAGCCCCTGAACAAACCCTCCAAATCAGCAATAAGGGATCACTGCCACCTCCACAACCACTCGTTACTTTCCTCCCACTTCAAAATCATTAATTCAGCCAACCAACTAATCGACCTCCGCATACTTCAGTCCCTTTATATCCTCAGTATCCAGCCAACCCTCAACGATTACAGTTCCGCTTTCAATTTAAACATTGCAAAATAAACTCTCAAAAGAAATCCACCATCACTCCGCCCGGCTCCATCTTCCTAATATGGAATTCTTTCAAGAGGCAACCATTCCCAATCTTCTGTATAATTAGTCTCCCATTACATTACCAATCTGGTAAGAAACCCTTCAATTCTGTTTTACCTAAACCGTTTTATATTTTACTTATTGTCCATACTTTTATACTTTGTATCATTTAATTTTTAATCTTTTAATTTAATATATTGTAACTTACTATTAATTCTCGCTAATTGTTGCGCCATTTTAATTTATTGTTCGTTTTTATTTATTATACTTATTTATTTCTATTTGTTTTTAAACTTTTTAGCACTGATGATGGAAATTGAATTTTTCCGAAACGTCTGTTAATAAACATGTACCATCTTTTCGTCCTCCTATTCTCGCTAAGCTACGCTTCCCTAAGAACAAACCATTCAACCAAGTTATATATATAATATATAGACACACAAACTCAGAATGGTCCCCTGAGAAACTTATATGTTAAACACAGACCGTGCATGGAACAAGGAACTCTTCTGGGAAATTACATCCACTATAGTTCGAATAAATAATGATAAATGTCCAATACTATAGTTTTTTCTTTTTCATGATGTTAGCCCGACGTGAACAACGGGTCACTCGCAAAGAGGTCCCAAAAATATAGCTTCTCTCACCAGCTATCTGCAAAGCAGATAGGATCCTGTCCCAAAGCTGGATCCTATCTGCTTTACAGATAGCTGGTGAGGGAAGCTATATTTTTGGGACCTCTTTGCAAGTGACCCGTTGTCCACGTCGGGCTAACATCATGAAAAAGAAAAAACTATTCTAGTATTGGTCATTTATCATTACTTATTCGAACTATAGTGGATGTAATTTCCCCGAAGAGTTCCTTGTTCCATGCACGGTCTTTGTTACATTATTATTATGTGGTTTTGCGTGCTGAGTTTAATAAAGTTATTCTTTTTTGGGGGAAATGAAAAATAAAAAAGTTACAGCAATTTTTATTTATGTTAGGTCGAAATATGTAAAAATAGTAAAAATTGTTGAAACTTTTTTATTTTTCATTTCCCCAAAAAGAAGAATAACTTTTTTGAACTCAGCACGCAAAACTACATGATAATAATGTAACTTTCTAGTTAAAAAGAATGGCCCGAATTTTGGAAAAGATCATATTAGGGTGGTTCAATAATATGATAGTTTGATTTTTTGTTTTCCTCAACCTTGCCCTCATTTCAAATGACTAAAAAGAAATGAACACCAAATCTCAGCTCAATCGAAGTATAATTAGAGGTTGCTAGAATATTAACAATATACAGTATACAAATCATGCAGGAGAAATGACATAATTCCTATTCATTAATAAACTTAGACACTAACAACCTGTTTGATCAATTGGTACAGAAAATAATAACGAATACAAATGATGGGACTCATGAAGACACATTACTGCATAAAATTTGCTTTAGAGGATGTAGGATGTAGTTCATCTTTTGTAAGTGTAGAGTTGAACTGTTTAATCAATGCTATACCTCTCTCTGCGTAATCATTAACAACTTTCATCTCAATCGCCTTTCCTTGTAAATATTTGTAGGCACTGCTGCTCTCCCAGTTGTTTGGATGTTTCTGAAGAAATTCTTGTGATAGTTCTTTTCCATTTTAGCCAGAACGTCGAAAATGTCTGATGTCTTCTCTGTCACATAGAACGATAGAGTATTTTCTGGTTTGAAACAATTATATGTGACTTGGCTTGAGTGACTTGGCTTTTGCTGGTCTAGTGAGGTTTGCAACCATCTCTAGTTTTTCATTAACAGCTACGCGTTTGTCAAAGAACGAAAGTCCCACAGTTTCTTCTGATAAATACCAGAGATGTTGTTTGAATGCATTACTAACAACATCAGCTAGTGGCTTATTGGGATACTTTCCCAATGAAGATAGAAGAGCTAAATCATTTCTTGGAGCTTTTATTGCCATTGGTGCTTCATGCCAGTACTTTGCATAAATGATTGTAATGAACAAGCACATTTCCTGCAAACTGTTCTCCTCCCGCGCCACATGGAAAAAGTGTTCGTTTCTAGCAACCCTTAAATATGCTTCAAAAGGGTTCAAATTTTTACTGACTTCCTTTACTATAGTGGAACATGGGCGGACTTGAGGAGAATCATATTTTACAGTTTTATATTTTTTTCAATATAAAAGTGAACCACCCTAATATATATATATATATATATATATATATATATATATATATATATATATATATATATATATATATATATATATATATATATATATATATATATATATATATATATATATATATTATATATATATATGAAATGAAAATGAAAAGGTTTATTGGCAGACTATAGTCCATATGACAAACAGTTGATTAGAAATAATACAGTAATGTCGGAGTTAAGTGGAACTACAGACAGACATTTTCGTACCAAGAATTCCATAGCTTAGAGGATAAGCGGCAGGACTCATAGATAGCTTGGATAATCGGGTTGGTTGATTTTTTAATTTTTTGCATTAGACTGTATTGAGCACGTCTTGTTACCTCCGGGAAGCTCGGGACATTGCGAGTAGCAAATATTTGCGAAGCTGAGCATCTCGGGGAGTAATTTATGTAAGAGTCTAAAAGACCTGTTGCAGAGCAAATTTACGGTTCTGCCAGAACCTTTTTTTATAATTCACCCAGAGTTGCTGTCCGTATATATTATTGCAGAAAGTACGAAGGAGAGTGTCTTTAGCTTGACTTGTACAGAACCGAAAGTTCCTTATTGTCATATTCGCTTGAACACAAAGGCTTCGAGATTGTTTTCTTATATCCGAGTCATCACTCAAGGAGCTGGTAATAGTTTGACCCAAATACTTAAACTCTTGTACTTCCTCAATTACTTCACCTTTCATTTTAAACCTAATATCAGCTGGCTAATTACAGTTTTTAAGATGAAACTGCATAGCCTTAGTTTTTCTAACATTAAAAAGATTATCATGTTTCTGCGAATACACTTCGCAGACTTTTAGTAGCCGATCCAGACCTTTAACAGAGGAACTTATTAACACCATATCATCGGCATAAACTAAGTTATTTATACTTGTGTTATCTACACAACATCTCACTGTTGCCTCATTAAGTGAAGCAATTAATCCGTCAATATACACATTAAACAGCATAGGGGAGAGCAAGGAGCCTTGTCTCACCCCGCAAGAGGAGCCACAACATTCGGATAGTACATTGCCCCACCTAACAGTAAAAGATTGGTGGGAATACCAAAATTTCAATAAATTTAATATGTACATGGGAACCTTCCTGTCTTCTAGTTTTTTAAATAAAATATTGTGGTTCACTCTATCATATGCCTTACTTATATCTAGGAAACAGCTATAAATGGTTGAATTACTGTCAATGTATTTATATATTGTTTCTTTAAGTACATAGATACACATGTCAGTTGAGTGGGACCTTTTAAAGCCAAACTGATTAGATGTCCATAGGAAATCATTTAATCGGAGTAACAAGAGTTTTTCTAGTAGTTTCGAGAAACAGGAAGCGACAGCAATAGGCCTGTAATTATTGCTGGACAGAATGTTTCCATACTTATTTTTGACCAGGGGCAAGATATTTGAGTGTAGGACAAAAGCCCCCTAGGACAAAAGCCCCCTACGAAAAATAATAGTAAGAATTTTTTTAATCATTATTTTATTCGTTATTATTTACAGTTTATGTTTATAGTTTATAGTTTATAGTTTAGTTTATGTTTATAGTTTATAGTTTATGTATTTTGGCTCTCGTCATTTTCGTTTAAACTAACGAAAATATCACAACTTAACCTAACCAATCAAGGGCGTACAGTTGACCTAACCGGGGATTCAGTTGACCTAACCGGACATTCAGTTGACCTAACTGGGTATTCAGTTGACCTAACTGGGCATTCAGTTGACCTAACTGGGCATTCAGTTGACCTAACTGGGCATTCAATTAACATAGGTTAATATTGGTTATTTCCAGTGGTGTAGTGCTGTGGGAACGCGTGGGAACGGCGTTCCCTTACATTTTTTGGTAGACGGAACGGCGTTCCCTCACTATTTCAAATAAATCCGAACTTACAAATCTCTAACGTCATGAAATTTTAATTCCCACCCTTAGAAGAAATATGAAAAAGAATCATTAACTGTTTCATTTCTTTTAGCTTCGACTGAGGCAATGCTAGCCTATAAAGATCTGGTGAAACAGTCACCACGGCGTACCAGTTGTTAACTTTTTTTTAGTTAATCATTCCAGTTGTTAGCTATTTTTATTGATCGTACTGGATGTCGTATATCTAATGACACTGGAAATACTGCATCTTCAACCTTGGAATATATCGTAATATCCAGTGCATATGACCTCAAAATATCCCTGAAATTGGTCAGATTTCAAAAGATTTCCCGGGGGGCTTACAGTGCCCCCGAACCCCCAGCTGTATGGGCTCGCCGCGCTCGCCATTGTCCCCCCCGCATCTGAGTAACACTTTCAAAATGTGTTCCCTCACTTCTTTATTTAGCACTACACACACTGGTTATTTCACCTAAATATCTTCTGATCTTTTCAGATTAGATGTGACACCTGACTTGCCCTACCCAGCAATTTGTCCAGGGGGCTTTTGTCCTAGGGGGATTTTGTCCTAGGGGGCTTTTGTCCCGACCCGAAGATATTTACCTCATGAACTCTGCAGGGATATAGCTATGAGCAAGCATGGCTGATAAGAGCAATGATATATGCAGACATACTACGTCATTGGCATATTTTAATTGCTCATTCGATAGGTCATCTACCCCTGACGCAGAATCAGTCTTTAACTCTTTAATTAACCTCTTTACTTCAGGAACTCATATCAAAGTAGTTTCTCTTGTCCCTCCACAGGCGTTTCGCTGCAATCTATCTTAAGTTATCCCTACTCTTAAGATTAAAATTATCTTAAGATTATCCCTACTCCCTACTTATATATATATTGTATATAATAAAGTTATGAAGAACGCTCACTTTTACAAGGAAAATACATAGACTGTATATTTTATATATATATTCCTTGTAAAAGTGAGCGGTCTTTATACAGGGTGTTCGGAAAGTCACTGTGCACTTATATTTATTTAATAGCATACAATAGTATAACATTGCATATATGATAGAGGTTATGGATGGGACCATCAGAACTTATAAAAGGTGTTCAAAGTGATGTCCTTTAACAGCAATACAGGCCTGGACCCGTCTTATTTTATTTTGAAACACCTTTGTCAGTTCTTCTTTTGAAATGGACCTTATGTACGCAGTTATTGCAGTTTTCAGGTCATCAAGCGTGAGTGGACGATCTCGATACACTGCAGATTTTGTTGCTCCCCATAGATAAAAGTCTGGTGGATTCAGATCCGGTGAGCGAGGGGGCCACAAGTCTTTAGAAATGATGCGGTCTCCAAAAACTTCATCCAAAAATCTTGCTGCTGCGCTAACTTCCGCAATGATTTTGACGGATTCTGCAGCATAGAGTCAGAAATATCCAACAGCTTCTCCTCGGATAGTTTTGATGGTCTCCCACTACGTTCGGCGTCTTCCACTGAACCTGTTTCACGGAATTTGTCGATAAGTTTACAAACTGTATTGCGATGTGGAAGAGATGTACCTGGGAATTTATCAGTAAACTGCTGCCGCACTAAATCTGTGTATCGACCACCTTCTCGAAACACGTATTCGACAAGAAAGACGCGTTCCTCAATTGTAAGAACCATGCCCTCACAACAACTGAATCTGAAATATAAAAAAACATTAATTATATAAGTGCACAGTGACTTTCCGAACACCCTGTAGCTTTATTTCTCTCATTTTGGTACATTTCATTTGAAACATTGAAAAATGCTCGATTTTTTCCAAATGCTTAGAACTAATCTCTAAAGTATATTTGAGAGCGAGCCTTGTGTATTTTATGAACGGGACACTTTATCGACAACTTCTCTTTGAAATGTATCAGTTTAATATAGTTTAGCTAAAGTTACTGTAGGGTTCCACTGTAGGTCAGATTAAGCCAAGTTATGTTCTGTCAGGTTGAATCAACTTATTAGATCTGTCGATTAAATGAGTATAGGTCCTTTTGAAGAGTTCCTAACCCTCACCACTCAGGTAGGGTGGATCGATTTTACATTTTTTTCGATTTCCATATTCTAATAGAGACAAAAATTTGCGCATGCATGAGAAAATAGCCTCTGCAAAATCTTAGCTTAATAGGTAATCATCTTCTGCCCCCGGCAGAGCGATGAAAATCAATTTTAGTAGTCAAAAACGTATTTTTCTTATAATTTTTAAAATATTTCAATATGCATCAAAATTATTCCTAATAACTATAAAGTCGATGAAAAAGACGTCATATGATCGTTTTTCCAAGAGCGTTGTCCTACGTTAATATCTTTTGCCCCCGGCAACAACGTCAAGTGTTGAAAAAATAGGTAATTTATATACATATTTTCAGATCGGCTCTTTGTCTTAAATAATGCATTTATATATTTCCCATAGCATTTATATCGTTGCTTAGGCATGAAATAACACACACGCAAAATTTTATGATTCTAGAGTAATATCTTCTGTCCCCGAGAAAAGTCTAAATGTGGATTATAATTACGTTAATGCGATGTTATAAGTACGATAAGTACTAAGTACAGCTCCTCGCTTGCTAATTTTATAAAATTAGCAACCCAGAACTCACCACGAGGAGGTGGCTGTACGTCGAGTTCCACCCTATCCAGCCCCAACCACCCTTCCTTTGGCTGCATGTCGATTTACATACGGTAATCTTTCTTAGAATCAAATCGTGGAATTTTTGTTCGGGAGTGAAGACGGGAGCGGATGAATCCGTCCCTCTCTTCTATTCCACTTACACTGGCAGAGGCTTCGGTTACTAATTTGATGAGTCTCTCGACCGCTTGAGTATGACAAGGGAATAGTGGGATCAGTCCATCAGGCTGGTCTCCCGTCTCAACAAACTCTTTTATTCGGGTATCAGGTATTGTTTTTGTAACGGGGGGTTCGGTCACCTCAGCCGTTTGCCAGTTGATCATTTCGTAATAGTTTTGACTATCGTAGAGCAGCTCAGGCATGGCGAAGGCTCGAATTTCCCCCGCTGGTGATTGTTTTGATCGTGCTTTTAATATTCTTCTCCATCCCAATTCTCTTATGTGTTGCTCATCGGCATGTAGCATGGAGATCAAAATATTTTCTGGGTGAGCAAAGAAAGAATTTCTACGGAGGACTTTGTTGGCGATTGTCTTAGATCTTTGAGGCATGGTCTGAGAGAGACGCATCATTTCGAAAAAATGTTTTGCGCCCTCAGTGAAACTGGAGTTTTTCTTTATCTTAAACCAAATTGGTGCGTAAACTGTCATAATGAATCGCACAATTTCGTTGAAGGTGCTGGAGGGTTCACTGGTTGAAACATAGAGGCGCAGAAATCTATTTGCTGTTGTCAGCCACCTGGAATGCGCCATCTTACCTGGATTTCGAGCCGCGAGAGCTGAAGAGCAGCTATCGCTCGACACTGCTCTGTAGATGCCTAGCAAATATTTTTGGTCAGTGCTCAACTCGGCATCATCTATGTCAATGTCGGGAGATGGAATGGCATCGAATTCTGTAATTGGAAGTTTTTCGCAGTCGTTCAGTTGTTTTCCAACTGGTCCAGTAAAGCCCATTGGCCCAGTTGTTTTGCCGTCCAAGTCTTGAATGAGGTGTCGCAGTGATATGAGGTCTTTTTCATCGACTTTATAGTTATTAGGAATAATTTTGATGCATATTGAATATTTTAAAAATTATAAGAAAAATACGTTTTTGACTACTAAAATATGATTTTCATCGCTCTGCCGGGGGCAGAAGATGATTACCTATTAAGCTAAGATTTTGCAGAGGCTATTTTCTCACGCATGCGCAAGTTGTTGTCTCTATTAGAATATGGAAATCGAAAAAAATGTAAAATCGATCCACCCTACTCACCAGTTGATGATACAACGAATTTTAATTGTTTCTATCTCCCAGTTCCTTGAAATTTAAGCATTTACTATAAAAAATTCATTCAGAAGCCGTTTTCTGTGCAAAAGGAACATTGATATGACGAAGCTTTTTCGTCCCTTTTAAGAATGTATTCGTTGCCGAAACCGTGAATGAATGTACTAAATTTGGGGTTGAAAAAATTACAAATTTAAATTTTACAAGTTTTTTCTAGTTTCCTTTGTCTGAGTCACGTATATTCAGTTATTTTCAAGAAATTTGCCATAAATTGAATAGTTTCGTGGGATCACCTGAAGAGCAGGCCCCCAGCCTTCTCTAGTTAGCCTTATAAGCCTTACAAGGCTAACTAACGAAAATATCACAACCTAACCTAACCACTCGTGAGGTCAACTGTACGCCCTTGACGATTGGTTAGGTTAGGTCGTGATATTTTCGTTATTTAGCCTTATAAAGTTAACTAAAGAAGGCTGGGGGCCCTAATCTTAGGGTGACCTGGTTCGTGTTTTATACTGATTTTAGCATTAATGTAATCTTCATATCAAATCCGTGGATTATTTACTATTTATATAGTATTTTAAAACGTTGTGTTCTAGAAATTCTGACATCTATTTACGAACCTTCAAACAATGTTAGTAATTCTTATGACGAACATTGCAGAAGTAATTCTCTTCCTGACGTGACAAGCATCAGTTTTAAAACTATCGTCTTTTAAGTGGATTCGAAAATAACACCTTTTCATTACTGCGACTATTTCGAGGGTTCATCAAACGCAGATTCACTACATAAAAATGTCTGGATATTGAGTGTAACTAAAGGCGCTAAGCAGCTGAACTTTTATTGATGTATTCAGCATACATTAAAGTTGAGCAACCCATTTTTTTATGGAAATTCTGCGTAAAAAAAGAAAGTTATAAGGTATTATTAAAACTGCATACATGAACTGTCAAAATTGTTAAGTAACAAGATTTCGTATTTAATCAAGCAAATCACACTTTTTCTTAAAATAGGATTTAATTTTTTATTTTTATACTCTTACAAAGCAGCTTTATTGACCAAATGTACGAATGGAGTGCTATTTTAAACTCCCAAAAGGCTGACAAAAGTTTAGCTTATTAAAAGAGCTTCAAATGAGTGGAATTTGTCTGTTTTTGCTGCTTAGCGTGGCTGTTTGCACTGCGTCTACATGCAATATTCAAAAGCTATTAATTTTAGGAGATCATTATTAAACTCTGATATTATGCAAATTATGCAAATTGGAATAAGATTACTGATATTTATATATGTAAACAATAATATATTAGTGGAGAAACGATAAATAAAGTTTTCTTTCTCTTATTAATTAGTGTAAATTATATAAGTTAATTATGTACGATACAAGAATAAATATAATATTAATAAGGTTTCCATATATATATATATATATATATATATATATATATATATATATTATATATATATATACTCGTAAAATACCATGCTAAAATTTGCAAACACAGAGCGTGCTAAATGCCAGGAATAGCACGTATCCCGACAACTTTTGTGGATTTTATATTAACATATTTTACAGGGTATCTTCCATGCTACATCTTGAATCTTTAACAGTTATGAATAAAATATCTTGAGTAAAAAAGTAAATAAAAATATTTTCGAAGGTATAATAATTACGATATACCATATGTCCCACAAAAAAGTACACCCAACTTTAGATTGTACTAACTCCTCCAAAAATTGATATATTTTGGATCTGTTTGTTTGATTTAATATAGCAAATTATTCTTTGTTAACGTTCAAATTTATTCATGTTTAAACGATTTAGTGTTTAAGCATCTGCTTTTAACTGAAGGGTACAACAAAATGGATTGCGCAAAATTGGTCAATGAAAAAATAATGTTTGTGCTATCGATGTAATGAAAAGACAAATACATAATAATAGATACTTTAACATAATTTTAATAAGATACAAAGCAGATTTTTCTTTATTCCTTATTGCGAAAGTTATGCTTAGTTTCGTTTTCTTTCAACATGACCGCCAGTCCTATCGATACAAATCTGGAGTCGAGCTCTCATCTTCCCCATCACTCTTTTGATAAGATCTGGATTATCTTTTAACAAGTTGATTTCAGCTGTGATGCGAGTCCTCAAATCATCTAAATTGATAGGTTGTGATGCAAATAATCTATTTTTCAAATGACCCCATAAAAAGTAATCACACGGGGTCAAGTCAGGGCTTCTGGGAGGCCATTCAATGTCATGGCCTGTAGCAATTACTCTTTGGTGGAAGACTTCCTGCAAGCGTTCCTTCACAATAACTCTCCTGTGAGCAGGAGCTCCGTCTTGCACCCACCAAATACGATTAAATCGGTTTCCGTAAGTAATACGTATTTGTGGAAGGATTTCTCGGTCTATCATTTCTAGGTAAGCTTCACCATTTAGATTACCATCGTAAAAGACCGGGCCAATTAACGCTCCATTACCGCACAGTCCTACCCAGAGAGACAGTTTTTGTCTAGAGTTATTTTTCGTAGATATGATTGTCAGGTGGATGATTTTTTGGTGCATACTGACGGCAGGTTTGTCTGTTCACTAGACCATTCATAAAAAAGGCCGCCTCATCTCCAACCACTAATTGTTCCGTGAATCTTTCTGGTTTTTCAAGAAACCACTGGGCAAATCTTAAGCGGCGAGGTAGATCTCCTTCAATGAGTTGATGTCGAATTTCCATTCTGTACAGTATGGGTACAAATTCAAATCCTCACGAACTATTCGATGAAATGACATGCGTGAGAGTTCTGTACCATTTCGCCTGGTGGACACTTTTGGATGTCTCTCTAATAAATGCCGAACATGCAGAATGTTCTCGTCTGTTCTTGCCGTCTTCGGATGGCCTGAACATCCTTTGTTCAAATTGAGGACCGTTCCTTCTTCTTTGTATTTCCGAACATTCTTCAAAATTGTATGTTTAGTTGGAGAAGCTCTATCGGGAAATTGCAGTTCGAAGGTATTCTGAACTTGTTTTAAGCTTTTAGTTTGCAGATAAGTTGTGACCATGAGAACGCGCTGCCTTCGTGTAAACTGCATGATAAGGGTTTCAAAGTTATTTATAAATTTAGTAATTCAGATTCTTCATTTATATGTATGACTCGTATCTTAGATACAAAAGTTCGAATTATTTAAAAAAAATATTTGCAATATCCTTCGACGTAAAAAGTAGCACATTGGTTAAAGCAAGAGGAGCTATCTGGCTGGGAGAAATGATCATTCGGCGCAACCCATTTTGCTGTACCCTTCAGTTAAAAGCAGATGCTTAAACACTAAATCGTTTAAACATGAATAAATTTTGAACGTTAACATAGAATAATTTGCTATATTAAATCAAACAAACAGATCCAAAATATCTCAATTTTTGGAGGAGTTTGTACAATCTAAAGTTGGGTGTACTTTTTTGTGGCACATATGGTATATAAAAATCTGAAAATATTGATAGTTCGTATAAATGAAGACGCTGAAATTGGGAATTCGGATCCCGATGATGCTGTTAATAATAATACAGGAGTTACAATAATGGGCCACATCAGTTGGCCTGAGCACTGTGCCAATTTCTGACCCTCCTGAATAGTTATTATTACCCGGGACTTACACCTCTTTTTCTGTGAGTTTGTCTTCTACCTTATCTTATTCGAAAGTATAAAAGAAACAGTTTTGAAACTTATCTTAATTGATTTTGGAGTGAAACAGCGCACAGGAAACATGGATTCCACGATGACTTTTCGTACAGAAAATTTAACCGTCTTAATTATTTTGTTTTTTATATTTTACAGTTCGCACTTAATTTCCAGCTTTGTGTAGGACATTAGTTATTTTTGAATTTAATTGAATAACCTTTATTGATAAAATAAATACAGTTTTACAATATATACACGAGTATATATATATATATATATATTATATATATATATATATATTTGCAACCTTTGTGGTAGTTCCGTGCGTCGGTCTCACCTACAATGAAGGTCAAGCTGGTGGCCCCACCTCCAGTTGGCCTGGTGGAGGAGCGCTCGCCATCACACATAGCCAGGCACACCCGGCTCATCCGGTATAGTCCTGAGCTAGGACGAATAGTCTTCTTTTAAAGACTTCAACTTTGATACCAGTGATGGTTCTGATGTTCTTCGGTGGTTGGTTAAAAATTATTGACCCCCCCTGATAACCAAGCTACGTTCCATCAGAATTGAGGATGTCCCTTGTCTGGCCTTTAGTTTGGGAACACTACATATTCTACCTTTTCTATTATTCTAGTATTCAAGTTTTGGTGTGTTCAGTGTTTTCAGCAGGGAAACCATTACTTTCTTGTCCCTTCTTTTAAAGATTCTCAGTAACTGTCCCACGACTCTTTTAGCTTTGTTTATCACTATTTGATTTTATGCTTCAAATTTCGCATCGTCAGTCATAAATGTGTTGCTTTCGTGCTCCTCTGAATTTCCTGTCTATCTGGAGTATAACAATTTATCAACCATTTGGTATCAACATAAAAACTTCCATACGGTTTTGATTTTATACAAAATAATTACAACTCTATTTACCGAGATTTTGGGCCAACAAAGACCCCACGGTCCACTACAGACCGGCCCCAAAATGATTAAGAGAGAGGAAAAAGTTAAACTTTCCATGTCTCCACCCATCACGTGCACCCAGCCACCCAAGAGAAAGAAGAGAAAAAAGAAATAGTGACAGCAAAAAAGCAACTGTATCTCACCTAATAAAAGTCATACATTTTTTTATTTTTTTCATTAGGAAATTTCTTATCTCTACAAAATATTTATCTACTCTGTTCTTAGACATGTTAACAAGACAGGGAAATGTGTAGCGTATTTTCTGTAATTGGATGTTTGTCATGTATATGTGTCTGTCAACTTTTTGAATGTCGCTAAGTTTCAACTTGGGTCTCCAGCGGTGAAAGGTTTTTATGAGGCAAGTGATATATTAAGTCGTTCGTACTTCGTGCTGTTGTGCCATCACGAGAGTAGAGAAAATCTCTTTCGGGAGGGGAATATCAGTGGTAGGTCCCTGTATCTATCTTCGTGTACTTGTCCGTTATGGAGAATGAAAGTTTTTCGTAGGTGATCACCCGTTGTTGCTACGGCGAATTCAAGTCTCCCACTTAAAGGTATTAATGAAGCAAGTGAACAAAACATGGATTGTTCGATGGTTAACCATGCAGTGTGGGGCAGAAGGCAACCAAAGACGTCTCTCTAAAGTGGGGGTAGGACTAAATGCCTTTGGATGATCCAAAGGCCGAATTGAAGCGATGGTACAGAAAACATAAGATTGTGGGTTCCTCTGACAACAATCTTATCTCTGTTTCCTGTCCTATCGCTCCAATTCTGCCTTTGGATCCTCCCAAGAGGAAACGCCCTTGGCACTTTGGTGCCCCTGACTGGGAAGACCTTAGGCAGTACTTCTGTGATTTCCCATGGAATGATTACTGCTTCCGTGGCCGGGGACCTTCCGAGTGTGCTGAGCGCATCACGGAGGTGATTCTCTCGGGCATGGAGGCGTGCATTCCAAAGTCTATTCCTACGACTTCTTATACAAAAACCCTTGGTTTAACTTTACTTGTTCTCTCTCCCCGACAGAGAGGAGTCTTTCAGAAGATACCATCGTCATCCAACTTCTGACTCTCACTCAGCTTATATTTCTGCCCGCAATTGTGCAAAATCGCCAAATCGCCGAAAATTCCTTCATCCGATAAAAATTCCTTCATCAGACAAAAATGTGAAAACCTATCCAATTCGAATTATTCTTGCTCTTTCTGGCATCTAGCTAAGAACCTCTTCAACAATTTACTTCCTCTTCTTTCCCTCCTCTTTTCTATTCCGACGGCTCAGTTGCCATCTCTTCTCCTGACAAAGTTGAACTCTTCGCTCAAACTTTCGCTTCCAACTCAACTATGGATAATTCCGGAGCTGTTCCAACATCTTCTCCTCCCTCCGACTTAATTATGTCTGAAATTATAATCTCTTCCAAAGGTGTTTTTTTCTGCCATATCTGGGCTCTAGGAAAGGGTACGGTCATGATGGTGTTCCTCCTGTTGTTCTTAAGAACTGTGCTTCTGTGCTGACATCCTGTCCAGACGGGTTGGGTACGATTCGATGTGGCCGACTCGATGCGACCCAACTCGATGTGGCCGACTCGATGTCAGGACAACTCGATGTCAAGCCAAGTCGATGCCAGGCCAAGTCGATGCCAAACAGTGTTGTAGTCGAGTCTGAAGCCAAGACCGAGGCCGAGTTCAATAATTACCTTACCTACCTAACCTTACCTAACCTTACCTAACCTAACCTACCTTACCTAACCTTACCTTACCTAACCTTACCTAACCTAACCTTACCTAACCTACCTAACCTTACCTAACCTAACCTTACCTACCCTACCTACCCTACCTTACCTAACCTACCTAACCTACCTAACCTAACCTAACCTTACCTAACCTACCTACCCTACCTTACCCTACCTTACCTTACCTTACCTAACCTTACCTAACCTACCTAACCTAACCTACCTACCATACCTTACCTAACCTTACCTACCCTACCTACCCTACCTTACCTACCTTACCTAGCCTTAATTATTTTTTATGCTTTACTTTTTCTTCTTAAAATACCCTTAAAAGATAATAAAGCACAATATGCTTCGACTTGGCCTGGCATCGACTTGGCCTGGCATCGACTTGGCTTGACATCGAGTTGTCCTGACATCGAGTCTGCCACATCGAGTTGGGTCGCATCGAGTCGGCCACGTCGAATTGTCCCATCCCGGTCCAGACATCCTGTCTTTCGTCTTTGTCTCTCATCTGGTATTTTTCCTTCCTGCTCGAAATTCGCTTTCATTCAGCCTGTTCCAAAGAAGGGTGACTGCTTTCAACCCTCCAACTATCGTCCAAATGCTTTGATTTCTTGCCTTTCTAAAGTTTTTGAATCTATCCTGAATAAGAAGATTCTTAAATACCTCTCTTCTCACAATCTCCTTTCAGATCGTCAGTATGGGTTCCGCAAGGGACGCTCTACTGACGATATTTTTGCATATCTCTCTGACTCTTGGTCATCCTCCTTTCGGGATTTCGGTGGAAGTTTTGCTATTGTGCTACACAGATCGAAAGCTTTTGAAAGAGTGTGGCACAGATCTTTAATTTCGAAACTGCCCTCCTTCGGTTTCTATCCTTCTATCTGTGCCTTCATCTCTAATTTCCTTTCTGGCCGACCTATAGCTGCGGTTCTAGATGGCCACTGTTCTCCTAAGGCTATCAACAGTGGTGTTCCTCAGGGTTCTGTCCTGTCACTCACTCTTTTCTTTTCCTTTTCCTTTTTCTCCAGCCGCTTCCAAAAGCGTCCCTCTCAACAGTCACCATGATTCGCGTAGGACGGCTATGGAGCACCTGACCTCTGATCCCTCTGCTATTTCTGATTGTGGGAGAGAAAACCTTGTGGCTTTCAATGCCTCACAAACAGTTCCTCTGTCTACTCGTCACAATCTTCCACACGACTATTCCTTTACCTTGAACAACGCACAACTCAATCCTTCCTCTTCTCTTAACATTCTTGGCGTTTCCTTTTCTGTGACCTTTCCTGGAAAGATCACATATACTCTCTCTCCAAAACAGCTTCTAAGAAGTTAGGTGTGATACACCGTCTCCCCAGTTTCTTCAAGCCCTCTGAGTTGCTGTCTCTGTACAGGGGTCTTATCCGCTTCTCATGAATGCTTCTCATGAATGTGGTGGCTCAACGCACACAGCCGTACTTGACCGGGTGGAATCAAAGGCTTTTCGTCTTATCAATTCGGCCCCTCTTAATGATGGTCTTCAATCCCACTCTCTTTGCCGCAATGTTGCCTCACTCTCTCCTTACAATCGCTATTATAACGGACACTGCTCTTCTGAATTCTCTAACTGCATGCATCCTCCTTTAAGTAGAGGACGCAGTACCAGATTTTCTACACTTTCTCATTCCTGTCCAACTCTCTAACGCAAGGGTTAATCGGTATTTTCAATCTTTCATCTACTCAACCGGTCAACTCTGGAACAATCCTCCTCAATCCATCTTTCCCCCTCTCTATGACCTCCAATCTTTCAAACGCAGTGTTTCTAAGCATCTCGAAAACCCTGGATCTTGGTTTTGGCTCCTTTTTTCTTTTATGGGGGGGGCGCTTTTGCGGCCCCTCCTTCCTGCCTAAAAAAAAGTCATTCAAGTATATATATATATATATATATTATAATGATAATAATAGGGATAATAATGGCTTAATTACTTCTTTCAATAAAGAAAGAGTGGATTGTTCTATAAATAAAATGAGGATAAATAACTTGGTCTCTGCTAATAAGCCCTTCACTTAAACGTCTTGATAAAACTCTGCGAGTTATATTCACAGATTCATGACATCAATTTTAATGTTACTAAAAATAAAGTTAGGCACTTCCATCCTAAAAGCTCAAACTAATATGATTTTCAAAATGATAGACGAACTAAAAGAGCAAGTACAAGAATTTAAGTCGCTGGGTACGATTATCACCAACTCCTTGAGTGATGACTCAAACATAAGGAAACAATGTCGAAGTTACTGTGCTAAAGCAACATGATTGTAAGATTTTCATATTCTGCACAAACGAAACTAAAGACACTCTTTTTCGTACTCTCTGCACCAACATTTATGGGCAGCAAGTGTAGTTTAATTATAAAAACGTTTTTTCGCAGAACTGTAAATTTGATTTATATCACATCTTTTAGAATGCTGCATAAAATACCTTCAAGATGCTCAGTTTCACAAATGTTCGCTAACACAACGTCTCAAACCTCCCTCAGGTAACAAGATGTGCTTAATACAGTCTAATATGAAGAATTAAAAATTCAGATAATGCATTTGTCCAAGCTAGACTCTGGACGTCTTGGTATAAAAGCGTTTGTCTATAACTCCACTTAACACCAACATTTTCATTTTCATTACATGTAGGGAAATATTGGGTAAAATGGGATATGTAAAGTTTGGACATTTCTGAAGGTCATCCTAGAACACCAGTCGCTTTGAAATTGTTCATAAAACTCAAGAAAATTACAAAATAAAAAAATTAAAGAATGAATTGGGCAAAATAATGTTTTTCCAAACCATTGCAGTTCCCCATTTTACCCACACTATGTTGGTAAAATGGAATGCACACTCATGTTTGCAGATTACAAACTACAATGCATAACCTCTATTTCTAGTTTATTAGCTAAGGAATGAAAGTGACAAAAAATTAAAACAAAAGTATGCTGAAGGCTTAAAGACATTCTACGACTTAGTCTACAAGCACAGTTCACAAGTGAGTTGGTCGTCTCCACTGTCCACACCGGCACACGAATCGTGGGCTCACTTGTGACATGACAACCACTGAATTTACTCTTCGCCGCTTCTGTCAGAATACGGATCTTTGCAGCAGACACACATGTAATCAGTCTTCATCTGATTCGTTGCTGTCATCCTCCTCGATTACAACCAAACGACGAGCTACCTTCGGTTTCTTTGCTATTGGTGCTTTGGCGTCTTTGCAGAGGCCTTCCATTTGTCTGCACTGCTTGCTTTTTTTGCATTGGCATTTGTCTTCTTCACCTCTTTATCATGTTTGGCTCGCAAACATAATTTAGCCTTATAAGGGCTGCTTGTCAGGATCGCTGCTTTACCTCATATTAACTGTCCAATAATTATTTTCACAATTATTTAAAAGCAGGCATAATATAAAATATTTGTTCAACAGCTATTCCTTGTATTTAGGCTTACTTGTAAAACCCATATTTATCAACTTGTTTGTAATCCCTAAAAAAAGTCTCATTATATTCTTTCGCTATTTATACAGACAGAGATAGTACGTTTGCTGACCCATCTTTCTATAGTAGAACCTGCAAAATTAAAAAAACTTGCCTCTTTTGCGTTTCACAAGCAGGCCGCCATGATTAATTATGATTACACGCACCATGATTGTACTCACTGCCGGCAGATGGGAGCAGTTTGTAGAGGAGAAAACGTTCATGTCCCGTTTTACCTGAGTATCCTGCTGTAGGCAACCTTCCCCTAGTTTTTATTTTTATTTTCTAGTATTAGCTTTGGGTAGTTTTTATTATTAATTTTACTACCACTGTACTTGTTTCATTAAGTGCATTATTTTTATTTCTCTTCTAGTTCAAACTTTTCAGTTTTTAAATTTATTGTTTAATAATTAGACGTTTCGTTTATTATCTGGATGGATAATGTACTTTTTCTTTTAGGGGATTTATCTCCTGCCAATAAAGATTCTCATTACGATTATCGAATATAGCCATAAATGCCCAAGTTAGTCGAACATTTGTGTAAAACTTCGTCCGTAACCATTTTTTACCAAGTAGGTCGAACAGGTTATACAGGGTGTTTCACGACAGGTCTGCTATACTTTGGTGGGATGATATCGAGTAAAAAAGTTTATACAACATAGGTGCTATTTCCAACCGTTGCGGAGCTACGGACGTTTTAAGATGTGCAAAGGCAGAGACTGAAAGGCATAGATCTCAAGAAAACTCAGGCCAAACAAAGATGAATATGTAATTGACGTTAATAGTCTTCTTTCTTTTTAAAGTTGTTTGCATTTGTAATTAGTATAACAAAGCGAAATAGGTACCTAATGTAAATTGAAATAAATAATATTTATTTATGTTGTTGTTTTTTCCCTTCCAGTTTGCAGAAAATCCTTACGTGATAGAAAAAAATGGTAACCTTATTCGAAGTCAGCGTAGTTGAATTATATAAAATCAGTTGTTAGTAAGAAAACAACTCTTACAAAGTTCTCATTCGCAGGCCTGTGTTATCATTATGATTATCGAATGTACAGTAGCCATAAATGGCCAAGTTTGTCGAACATTTGTGTAAATTTTCGTCCGTGACCATTTTTAACCAAGTAGGTCGAACAGGTTATACAGGGTGTTTCACAACCGCTCTGCCATACTTTGGAGGGTGATACTGAGTAAAAAAGTTAATACAACATAGGTGCTATTTCCAACCGTTGCGGAGCTACGGACGTTTTAAGATATGCAAACAATAAATCACTACTTTTGTATAATTCGATAGATGGCAGCACTGGTGGTAGGTCCGGTTAACGAAGTTACCACTACTAATCCTCAGTTTTTTCTCTCAGCTGGTTCTGATCTGTGGTATGAGACACTGTGTTGCGCCAAGGTGAACAATCAAAATGAATCAACAGTTCCCACCCGCTGAATACACTGATATCCATTTCATTTATGGATTCTGTGATGGTAACAGCAGAGCGGCAGTTGAGGAATATCGAAGACGTTTTCCGAACCGCCGAATATCGAACAGGCAAGTAAGTGTTCAGTGACCACACCAGAGATTAAGGGAAACATGGACAATTGTTCCACGTAACCAAGAACATGTAGCACGACGGCCCGTTCATGTGGAGGAGCGCATACTGAACCTAGTACAACGTAGCCCAACTACCAGTGTTCGAAGGATTTCTAGACGAATTGGTGAATCCATATCGCGTATATAGTAAACCATAGATGAGGGTTTGTATCCCTATCATTTGCAACGTGTGCAAACTCTTCAGCCAGATGATTACGATAAACGTGTTCAATTCTGCCAGTGGATGGTTATGCATCGCCAAATTCTTAATCGCATACTGTTTAGTGATGAAGCACAATTCATTCGGGATGGAATTAACATTAAACGAAATTCCCACTTGTGGTCCGCCGATAGTCCCCACGGTATCGTTGAAGGAAACTTTTAACATCGATTCTCGGTGAATGTTTGATGTGGTGTAATTGGAGATCAGCTGATTGGACAGTTCGTTTTGGAACAACGATTACCTGCTGATATTTATCTGACCTTCCTGACTAACGAATTGTCGCTTTTGATGGAGACAAGCCGCAGGATGTTCTTTCAGCACGATGGGGCGCCACCACATTTTGGTCGTCATGTTACGGATTACTTGAATCAGCGGTACGGGAATCGTTGGATTGGTCGTGCTGGTTCAATATCGTGGCCCCCGAGATCTCCGGACGTAACCCTGTTAGATTTCTTTTTATGGGGGGGTCTTATGAAAGAGATAGTCTACAAGACCAAAGTACAAACGAGAGTGGAACTCTTGCGTCGGATTATGGATGCCGCTGCTTACATACGAGAACACCCCGAAATGATTCAATGGGTAGTGGACTCTTGTTTGGAACGAGCAAGGCTGTGCATTGAAAACCGAGGCGGACATTTTGAACATTTATAAGGTGTATCTCATAAAATGTAGCAATAAATACATCAGATTAATACTCTCGTTTATTTTTCTCCGTGCACCTTAAAACTTCCATAGCTCTGCAACGGTTGGAAATAGCACCTATGTTGTGTTAACTTTTTTACTCGATATCACCTCCAAAACCACCCCTCAAAGTATAGCAGACCGGTTGTGAAACACCCTGTATATTTTATATTTCCAAATTTTTAATCACGTTCGCTTGTGCTAAGGTATGGGGGGGGTTCTATAAGAAAGTTTAGAGAAAGCGGTTTTTTTTTACGCTATACAATGAATATTTTTTCGAATATCCTTTATGCTTCCTCAGCCTTTACATACTGTACCCTCTAATTTGTTTTAGGTTAGGTTAGGTTAACGTGAGTTAACAAGACACTACACTACACTAGGTTGAAATGAAAGTTAAATTAACCCGACATACATTTAAACAACCGAGGTAATGCCGAAAGTTTTTTTGTCCAGAGGCATTTTACGTGTTAACTATTACTTTCTATTCAGGAGGTTGTGGGTTCGAACCACGGTGGGGGCAATGTCTTATCATGAAAAATCGTGCGGATTCATACATGATATTTCATATATATATATATATATATATATATATATATATATATATATATATATATATATATATATAAATTCTTTGTTTATTCTTTTAAACTACGTGATGAACTCATACACAGTAATTGAGGCGTTGCCTTCCGGAGGCGTCTTATCATCGCGGCAATGCATTTTTATTTTATGACCGAAAAATGTAGCCAAAAGTGTCCTGAATGCGATGGTATAATGCTTAAGACCGTTAAGGAACTGTAATGTCTCCAATTCCTTATGGAAAAAAATGTGGACAAATTTCATCATTTATTTTTATCATCTTCACATCACATGAACACCGAGTGGGGATAAGACGTTCCGGAAGGCGAGCCTCAATTAATTATGAAGTATCTAGCTTCACTAGTATATATACACTGTGTATATATATATATATATATATATATATATATATATATATATATATATACAGGGTGTCTCAGAAGTGGCGCACAGTAGGCTTTATTTAGAATTACGAGGTTTACGAGTCGAAATGGTTTATAAGTGATGTTTAATTACAATATATGTTCGATAATGTTCGATAATAATTGATTGGGTTTGTTTAACCTCCTTCGCAACATCTAAGGTCATATGACGGAGGGGACCTACAGCTTTACGTGGGATCCGAACCACGGGTCGCTACATAATCTGGACGCGGAGGAAGGTCTTCCATCCAACTACTACCCAGACCCAATGTCGCTTAACTTCGGTGATCAACGGGAAGCGGTGTTACGACATTGGCTACGACGTAGCCCCGATAATGTTCGAATAATAAAATTAATAGTATGTACAATTAATCAAAAGGCTATCTTAAAGTAATTAAATTGAATGAAGCTATATTAGCCAATGGTGTCTCAGAAGTCGCGCACCATTGGCTAATATAGTTTCATTCAATTTAATTACTTTAAGATAGCCTTTTGATTAATTGTACATACTATTAATTTTATTATTCGAATATTATCGAACATATATTGTAATTAAATATCACTTATAAACCAGTTCGACTCGTAAACCTCGTAAGTCTGAGTAAAACCTACGGTGCGCGACTTCTGAGACACCCTGTATATAATCAAGTTCATTCGTTCGAGCAGCGGTTAAAAATGAAAGCTAAGGAAAGCAGTGTACAGTTAGCTCCTTAAAAGAATACGTACCCATTTGTCATTTGAAACCTCCATTCCAACAATATAAATGGGATGGGCGATATTCTTATGCTTCCATGACGAAATTTTCGAGAATCAAGAACCTCTCTCCAAAGTCTCCAACAAAAGTTATTAGTGACCACACTCGAGCCTAATTAAATGTAGTGGTTCGGACAAAAACTTGCTGATACTGGAAACATGTTGCAGCTACCTATTATTGGTCCTTCGTCGGCGGTTGTCTGGGGACAGCATACAAGTAGTATGCTCGCAAAAGGTTAGAGTGCAGAGCAATTGCAATGTTGATCAAATGTTGCAGGTGCCAACCCCCAACCCACGGTGCCAAGAAAGGGGGGAGGGGAGTCCACTTAACCTAAGAGAGAGAGAGGAGGAGAGAGGAGACCATCCGTCGTCTGCGGGACATAGACGCATAATGAGAGTTCAGGTAGCATCACTTGACTTAGAACTCGAAATCCACCAGTTGGCTTAATCAGCCAGTTGGCGAACACCAACGCACATACACTCCCCAGATCCACAGATCTATTATCACACACACACACACACATATATATATATATATATATAAACAGATGCATGTAAAGCCCCAATAGCAAAATATGTACGAGCATGCTGAATAACCACCACACAAAAAGAATACACAACCACCACGACAGCACCATAACCACCACCACAACCACCAATCGTCTAAGTATAGCTTACCATCACCTAACCAAACCCAACTTACTCACAGCTTTTACTCACTAGCTCCTGATAGACCGACAAGGTCTCTAAATACGACCAAATTAATAGACAAAGCTATTAAGCATAAACATTTATGGGGCCAGGGGGTAGACCGACAAGGTCTCAAAAAAAGGGCAACGCTAATAGTTTTTCTATTAAGCTTCTCATGGTGGAACACCAGGAGTTCAATTTGACGTTTGGTAAAAGATATCTTTTAAACAAAAAATCGAATATGATAAACCAAGTTTAACACAAAAACAAAATTTCACCTTAATATACAAATTTATCCTTAAACTATAACACAAAAGGCATTAATATGATTTTTAAAACAAACTAGAAATTAAATTAGGGGTAACTATTTCATTTCTCGTCTTTCACCTATTTATTGTGTTTCAATACAAATTTGTCTTTAAGACACCAATATATCTTTAAACCTTATTACAAAAAAATTTTAATATAACTTTATATTAAAAATAGTTTGTATTTCGGGATAACTATTTCATTTCTCGTCTTTCGCCCAAGTAGTTTCTATTTCGGGGTAACTTATTCATTTTTCCTCTTATCCAATTATTTTATTTCAATATAAATTTATCTTTAAGACACCAATATATCTTTAAATTTTATTACAAAAAAATATTAATATAATTTTATAATAAAAATAGATTCTATTTCGGGGTAACTTATTAATTTTTCGTCTTTTACGCAACTATTTTGTTTCAATACAAATTTATCTTTAGGACACAATTTTATCTTTGAGCTACAACATAAAAACGTTAATATATTTTTTAAAACAAAATAGATTCTATCTGTGGAATGAATAAGTCATATTTGGTAAAGACACGCCCCCAGAATTCGCGGTTCGTCCAATTACAACCCAATGGGCGGAGCATGAGGACGAATCCATGATCTATGGTTGGCGCAAAGTCTCGCTATCACACAGAAAACTCGCGAATCGAATATTGGGGGTTTCTGATGGTCGGGCCAATCGGAATCACGTATATAAAAGGGAACATTTTCAGCTGGATACCACAACAGTGATTTTTATGAACGAGTAACTACACATTCTTTCATCATGGACACTTCCAGTCAGACATATCAGCTTTATTGCTCCCCTCAGGTCTTTGAAGACGGGGACCTCTCTGCAGGGGCTACGCTCCATCTTTTCGCAGCGACCGATGAAGGAAACGTTCTCTCCACACAAAACGTTGCAGAAATTTGTGACGACAGGGAAGAAGCAGCGGAAACATCCACATTTGAAATGTGAGTAGAAATAATTACGTAATAAATTAAAAACAAGCTTGTGATTTAAACGTCATTCCCAGGCTATATACATCGTATCATTCAGTGCTTATCGCTTGCAAGTGCTGACTAGTTTTATAAAAACTGTAATAAACGTATTTTGAAGTGAGAGGATATTCTACCGGGTTCGAGGCCCGGTGTTGACAGACGATGCGTAGTACACCCAGCTAATCTTACTTTTGAGCCCAGTTAGGCGAGTTGCTCTGTGTCTATTATTTGATCCGGTACCCTATAGTATGCATAGCTAGGATAAATGTATTTCCGGCGCTGTAAATTAGTTTACTTGTAATTCTCTTCATATATATATATACACACACACACTCGTATGTTACTCTGTGTATATTTTGTTCATAACAAATGGAATTTAATTAAGAGATTCAATGTGGATGAATCGAATAGGATAATTGTTTAATATCTGCCAGGGGTTCGATACTCTGTGACGGTGCTTAGTCATCCTTCCACACAATATGGCTATTATTACAAAAATGTATGAACTAATTAAGTTAATTTAAAATTATCCGTGAAATTTTATTACGCGTTTGTTTCCTTGGATAGAGTTTTGTAAAATTAGTTTAAGCTCACTGCAAGGCGTTCTTTAGATGTTTACTACAGGGTACTGTGCTAGGCTTTCTGTTGTTATTTACGAGTATATATATATATATATATATATATATATATATATATATATATATGCTCCTCTGTATATTTTGTTGAAAAGAAATGGAATTTAATTAAAAGAATCAATGTGGATGAATCGTTAATTGTTTAATATCTGCCAGGGGTTCGATACTCTGTGACGGTGCTTAGTCATCCTTCCACACAATATGGTCATTATTAGAAACATGTATGAACTAATCAAGTTAATTTCCTTTCCCCTTAGAGGTTCGACGAGGATCTGACACGTGTTATAGCCACTTTTCTTGACAGTTTTGAAGAAACGCAAATAACCGACGGTGATTTGGAGGTTTAACAGCGCAGCCAACCCAGTGACCTGAATACGGAGGTCGAAGTATTGGCTCACATCCGGTCCAACGATTGCCAGGTCGTCGGGGAACTAATGTAAGCTTCTTTTTTTCTTTTGATTAAGAACAAGACTGTATTTTCATCGATTTATTAAATGATAGAAAAAATGTTTTATAAATTAGTACAATTCAGCTTAAATTAGTTACAGATTTAGCACCCAATAAATAAGCTGCAGAGCACACGGTTAACATTATTTGGGACATCTTATGTTTTACCTAATATTGTTGCAATTATACATTTTATATATACGAGTAAAACGAGTAAAGCATCGATTGCGCACAAATGGGAACTATTTTATCTACACGCACACCAATTCATCATTCCGCTCAGTGTGACATGGGTCGCATAATTTTAAAAAACTTATAAATTCCCTTCCACGTGACAGGTGCAAGAGAAATGAAAGGTAGTACATGCCGCAAGTATTACTAAGATATCCTTGTAATTGGTAAGGATTCCAGGCAATTTCGGGGATATACAAGTGTTCGAGAAATTTTACAATAACAGGGTCACTCCAGGGGCGAGTCCCAAGTGAGTTAAAAAAGTACATTCTTTCCCTCTTTTTAAAAGAGATGACCAACCAATGGATCCCTTCGCCACACAATGTGTTTACAATAATTCCCCAGCATTTTCTGTAGTTAGCAATTTCAATGTTTCATTCTTCGCAAACATATCGATAAATTTGGAGCGTGTGATTCGGTCACTATTCATTACTCTCTGAAGTGTATTCGCATCCATTTTAAAAGTCAGTGACAACGCTCCTGAAGCGGTCAAACTCAATTAGGGTTTGTGACTCGAGGTATACTAGTACACTAATAGGTGTGTCTATCGGATTGGCGAATTCCAATCTGACTGAGATCTTCCCACTTTGTTGTGGACTTAAGTGTGTATTTACACTAGGCCATAAGTCAGGTGTGATGTCAAACGGGTAAAGGTTAAATTAATCGATGAATTCTTTCTGCGTTACCCGAATCCCGAGCTCATCACATGCACCTGCAATATGGGCCAGATTACTATAAGCTCTCTCGCAAAGCAGGAACACAGCGTCTGATGAGTAGTCCGTATCCATAGCCCCGCCCAACGCAATGCCATTGACGTATAGAGTTATATTTTTAAGGCCGAAATTCTCGAATTTAAAGGCGTTCTTTTTATCTAATATACTATTTCAGAAATGAAGCCTTATATATATATGTAACAGTTTTTTTGCGCACACCTACAGGTCGCTAAAATTGGTGTAGAACAATGCGGCTTTCATCATTCGATGCGTCTTTTTATTGCGCAGTGCCCATACTAAAAAAAAATTCCCGAACATAAATCCTGCCCCCCCTTTAGGGGTACAGTTCTTCCCATTTCTTCATTTTTAATCATAATTTTGGCACAAAATGGGGGAGGGGTGGGGTAATGGGGGAGGGGTGGGGTTAATGGGGAAACTCAGAAAAAAAATTGGTGGGGTAAATGGGGGAGAGGTGGGGTAATGGGGGAGGGGTGGGGTTAATGGGGAAACTCAGAAAAAAAAATGATAACCAACATCGATTCCGGTCTGGAAGATCATGCTTATCACAACTAATGGAACACTATAACAATATTATTGATGCACTCGAAACAATGAAAACTATGATTTGGCGGGCCGCAGGGCCCCCAATTACTGTCGGTTCAGTTATTTGGTCAATAAAACTATAGAAATGAACGCAGTCATGAAAATCTTAGGCTTCAAATCCGAGCTCATTGTATTAAGATTTGTGAAGCTTTAGATTTTCATGGCTGCGTTCTTTTCTGTAGTTTTATTGAATGAATAATTGGTTTGCCAGTATTAAGATTTGTGAAGCTTTAGATTTTCATGGCTGCGTTCTTTTCTGTAGTTTTATTAAATGAATAATTGGTTTGCCAGTAACTGGAAGGCCGCAGGCACCCCAATTACTGAGGCCCAAGATGAGAGGAATAGGAATGATATCCAGATAAAGGGCTACTGATGTTCAAAATAAAATACGCCGTAGGCCCACAATTCAGCCGAAGCACCGCAGATCTAGCAAAATCGGCGCGTAGCGCCGACCTTTTGCTAGTATTTTCTATTCGCCGAAGCGTGATCCTGCATTCCAATCAATAGCCTTTTAGGTAGAACTCTTAGGGCCACGTTTTCTATCTGCTTCGAGGCCAACCCTGCGGGCACTGTATATAGTTGATCTGTACTCTGTTAATTGAGTATTTCACTCTGCTATGTAGTAAATTTTTTTCAATTTCTATATATTTTGAGGAACTTAGTTTCACTCATCGTACGCGCACATGTTTCCATAATGTGAATGACAACGGGTTTTGCGCCCTCTTCTTGATCAGCTCCCAGATTTATGCAGATCTCATGATTCGTGTGGGTGAGCTTCATTTTTATATACACCCCATTCATAAGCAGTTTATCCTTGAATGTGAAGTCTGTATGCAGGCGTCCAAAACATTCGTATATCTTCTTTTTCGAATTTGTAAATTTGTCCCTTATACTACTTTCGTCTTTAGTCTGATAATAGCCCTCGGCATTTAAAAAGGTATCCTTTGCTTCTTTTGAAAAGTTGAGGATATTTTCCAGATACGCTCGTAGGTGATAATAACCCGTTCCTACCGAAATGTTGACCTGATTTAAATATACATCACACTGGCAGAATATGGAGTGTAGCAAGTTTGTTTCGGGAAATAATATATTTATCATCGCAGTCCGTTCCATCTGAATGGGCTATACTTAGTTTAGCGTATATGTGCATGCAGCTTGGATAAAAAATGTAAGGGCCTGAGATGGGTATCACGAATTCTATAGGGGCACTCGGGGAACTAATTGTGTTTAATGGATTAATTGTAATAAAGTCACTGTACTCAATAGAAACTTGTGTTGGGGACGGATGGATGAAGCGTGCCATGACGAGTCAGAAATAGTGCAACCTCTCTCGACAAGTAGTAAACAGCTTATGATTCGTGAGATCAATATCTTTAGCTTAAATCAATTAAAAAAATGATCAACCATAGGTTTCATTCGCTTAAAACACTTCTTCGTTTTTGATATCCTTTTACGTTTAACGCCAGGTGTTGGTAACCTCTTCTTCCGGACAGTCCACTTCTTCTTCCCGCCCCACGCATTTTTCTCTTTGCATCTTTGATGATTTCGTCCCGTGTACGTTTTAAATGTTTTTTTTAAAGCTTCTTTAGGTTTAACCCTCGCCATTATGTCTTCTACCGTGTTCAAACCTGATTGTAACGCTTTTCTCCCGAGGTATCTGGCATCCCTCTTCAGCAATGAGACAGCTGTGCGTAGTACGGTTGAAAAAATGGATCCAAGCCCGCTCCCACGCGATATCTCACCTCTCGATAGACTGTGAAAGGCCTTTGGGTCATTATAACTCAGTGCGACGAAAGTGCAGCTTCACTGTTAAGCTCCCATCACCGAATGGGAAATTTTTTTCCCTCAATCGTTCTTATATATATTGAGATATTTCTTGGTAGATTAATCTCAACATTCACATAATGGGGTTTGTCATCTGTAATGCTGAAGCTCCTCCCTCTATGAATGGGTATGTGAGCAATGCGGAGCTGGCGCGCCTGGATATCCCCAACAAATTGATGCACCATGATATTGCTGTAAATATAGCACATGTCTGGGGATGGATAGGCATCACCCAATTTCTCCAATTTCAACTGATACATTAGGCTGGACAAGTCATGTTGTGCCTCGTGAAAGGCATCTCTTTGGAGCGCTGCTCCATATCGGCCCTAGGTTATAATTTTGAAGTCCTTTGTCTTTAATATTTCTATTATCCTGTGATTTTAGGGTCAGAGCATGTGCAAGGGCTTCTTTGTTTACGATTTCGTATACTAAATCAGCCGTAAGATTTGAGCTTTTTAAACTTCCGTTTAAGTCTCTCACATCCTCTGCCGCACCATAACGACAGGGGCCTAGTGTTACTACTGTGGTGTAATACAGTGCCTCCCCACTCCGGGCGGCACGCATGGTTTCATCCCTAATTACCCCTGCCTCTAAGGATCGTAAAAACGGGTTCTTTATAATCAATACTTAAAAAGCTGATGGATAGCTGAATTTCGCATAACCCTACCTCATACGAATCACGATCCAATTCAACGAGCCCAAGGAGTTCTGTTACAAAGTTGGCCAGGGTGTTGTTAGAATGTACAGACAGAGAAGAAGAGGGTGGGAGTGTGACATAGAAGTGGTTAGGCTCCATGTTGCATACTATTTAAGCTTCATTATTGCATTAGCTTTTATATAGGTGTTGAAGCTTTCTGGGTACCCTAGTCATTTCACCAGGTACATTTTTCGCTTTCTTGAACCTTTGCTGCCAAAATTTTTTTCAATTTTAAACACATTTTTTCTTAAATTAAATGTCACTTTCTGCAACTCCTCGCGGTAAAAGCCTCCTGCGATTTCTTCCCCATTCAAATCTTCAACGTAATACAGCATTATCTCACCTTTAGGTCTCATAGCCCTAACTTTAAAAATCTCACGTGTCCATCCTTGCTCAAATCCCTTTGCGAATTTTTTTCCCGAACGCGATAGCCTTACATAATCATTGATTTTGAAACGTGTAGATTGTGGCGGTACTCTACGAATATCTCTCCTCACCTCGCACTCTGTGTGCGTACCTCTTTCTAAAACCTTGTTAGGTATTGCCCCAATCGTGCGATGGTGTGAACGGTTGTATGACGAGGTCAATGATTCCAGAATGCTTATATATCTGTATGTGTTTTTATGTGTAAAATAGCGATGCATGCGTTCCTTTATGGTACGTTGAACTCTTTCAGCTAAAAAGGTCCTATGTATAGAATTTCTAGTGTAGTAACTGATATTAAACTCTGCCAACATGTTCTGAAAAGCTCGGCCTATAAATTCTTTCCCTATATCCGTACAAAAATAGCCTGGAACCCTGTTTTCTTTCAACATCAGCCTTTTGGTAGCTTTAGCAACTGTTTCAGTCAATTTATTTTTCAGAGGAATTAGCCAGATATCTAGAGAATTCATCAATTATGAATAGGATGTACGATAGCCATCATTATATACTGAATATCTTTGCATGTCTGTTAAATCCGCTTGCCAAATAGAATCAATCGAAGCCGCTATTGTCCTGGCTGTTTTAAACCTTTTTCTCACCAGCTTTTGAAGTGTATAAGCATCCTGCTCCCGCAAAAACCTCTCAATATCTGTTTTCCCTACTCCATCACTGTAAACACCTCTGTACAGTCTATCAACACCGCCATAGGAGGCTGGGTTAGAAATGTCATAGTAGCGTTTTCTTAATATGTTAGCCATTTGCGTATTTCTCCTCTTCAGAGATGCTACCGTTGGGGGTGATGGCGTACTCAGTTCTGGCACATGCGAGACTTGCTCCAAGTCTTTTAACCTATTCAGATTTCCTATCAATGTCTTGGGGACATTTATTTGTTGTAGTCTTGCTTTAATATGCTTCCATCCCGATGGTGAGGGCCTGTCCTATTTTCTCACCAGATCATGGACAAAGTCGACGAAATTCGATCCCTGTACCTTTGTTCTTTCAACAATGACCTCGCCTGTATCGATCCACTCTATGATGGGGTCCTCACTCAATAGATTATAAAGACTTAACCCTTTATTCCTCAATGTATGTGGGAGACTGCTTTTTAATACATGTTCGATATGTTGTGGGGGCGCACTGTTATTCTTTGGTTGGTCATTTCTAACGTCAGGCCCAGGTCCTATGTCGCCATGCTCATCTTTGCTCGCGCTGTGCCTAATAACCACGGGGATCTCTGTCGGATTCTTATAATCTTCGTACTCATGAAGAAATTTCTGCAGAGCCTCTTGGTATAAAATCCTTTTCTCATCAGGTGACTTTTCATTGTTTAATAGGTCTATCAATTCGCTTTCCATTCTTTTAAGCCTGCTTTTACGGGATTCTAGAAACGTGTCTGGACTCTTTGAACTTTGGAGTGAAGCATACACCTCGTGCGGGATCACTACCACTTTCTTCATTATATTAATCTAGTCAGTAAAGGTTCCAAAACTGAAAAAAGATGGGGAAGAATGATCCCCATCTTTGTACAATAATTCACTTTTTCTTCACCACAGTTTGACTTTTACGAGCGAGCGTACGTATTATGTTCTTCTAACGACGGAGGCGAGCCTTCTGAAGGGATTTCATTGGTACATTACATTTTATAACATTAAGGCAGATTTCACAGATGCATTTTAAAAAGAATGACTCACTATTTTTAACAAACATCTGCTGCAGTTCCAGGGGCAATCAATGATATATTTTTATTAATTCACGGTATTTTTTTAGCCTATTTGTCATTCTGGAATATACACCGTTTCAGGCTCGTTTGGGAATATATTTCTTCTTAGAAGCACCCTAAACGTGTTTCGTGAGTAAAAGTCACAAAGCAAATATCCGTAACGCTGACTTGTAGCTTCTTTATAAACTTCCAAAAACTCCTTACGCTGATTCGGGAACATCTGATTGGCTAATACCCTAATTTGTGACACATCTGTACGTTGTGCGAATAAGACTAGATATTGTGTATTTAACGACACATCGCGCATGTATCTAATTTTGAAAAATAGATTCTGATTGATGAAGAATACGCTTATGTTAAGAAGGTGAGAGAACAGTGTAAATGTCTCGGCAAACGCTTTATCCATTTCCAACATGAGATCGTCAATTACAATGACTGTATGCTCATTACCTTTTAACGAATTAACGTCATATACACCTATGTGGAGCAAAATTTCATCTTGGTACTCGTTGAACACTGATTGATATGTCGTATAGCACCATATTACTTTATGCACAAATTTTGAGAACATCTTTCCCTTATCTTAATGATTTTAAGCATAAACACAGTTTTACCACATCCTGTAGGGCCAGATATAATACATGTGTACGGGCTCGTGAACCTGAATTTTTCTACAGATTCCATCTCTGACACGTCACACCCCTAAGTGGAACATTTACAAAATATAATAAAAATTTAAATGATGTTCCTTATATTCTTGTTTTTCTTCTTCTTCCACAGAACCGTTAATGACGACGAGGTACATCATCATGTTCCCATCATCGATATTACAGACGACCCTGATGACAGTGTAGTTGTGGTTACAGACTCCACCTCCGCTCACAAACCCTCACCAGCGACACCTCTAACTCCACCACCCACGTGGCAGTTCAAAGCAGAGGCACGATGATGAAGAACCTTCCACGTCAGGTATAAAACGTGCCAGGAGTGCACCGTTTGCAAGACCCCCAGTAATAGAGCCCCAACCCTCTATGTCTTACAACGCAACCCCCACACTAGCTCCCTCCTCATTTAAAGTTGTACTCCCTTATTCCTGTTTAATCGGGTACATCCTCCACATCAGCAGCTTCTCGTGCTGTAGAGGAAGGTATAACATTCGAACTGGTGCGCACCGCTAACCCCACCCAGGCCCTGACTAGAAATCGGCATATAGTCAGGGTTGACCCTAGAACCCTGTATAGCAACGGTGTTGAACACGGTCTACGACGCATAGTTGAACGTATTGTGGAGTTTGCCCTTCAAAACAGCGACGAACCTGAAGTCAGGACGAGGTTATCCTTCGGGTTCGGATCAGCTGACGGGGATGTAGATGATTTTTGGGTAGTAATACCATTCAGTCGCTTGGCCGATGTAGATATAAAATATATCTTGAGGCGTATAATGCAGGCTTCTCAAAGTCTACAGCCTTCAATATGAACAACTTCATGGTAGATATTGGCAGAGTATTCCGGGTTGCGGTTCATAGTGCCACAACTTATACTCTTAACTTAAATTCTCCGGTTATTTACCGAACGCATATAAAAGTCGATCGTGGTTGCAGCTTTATGGCAATAGTCTTAGCTCATTTGTTCATGTGCTAAATACAGTCGCATATAATATCTGGCTGCCTACGGTTGTGCAGCGTGCCCATACACTGGCTTCAGATTGCAAGCTTCAGTTTGAGTGTAATATGGGTCCTGAAGAGCTGAGAAGGGTAGAGCAGGAAATGAATGTTCGTATAGTTGTATTTGGAATGGATCATCGTCGTAGGACTGTGTATGTTTCTAAAAGCTGTGTGCGAGATCGTACAAGACCCCTACTTATTTTAGGATTGTCAGGAACAACATATCTCCCCATCCGTAATATAATGACTCTTTACGCTAGTTATGATAAAGGTCGAAAATATGGAAGGCATCATGATTTGTGTAAGGGGTGTCTCGAGTTTGCGGATGATATAGTGAAACATTGTAAAGAATGCCACATGATATGTCAGCAGTGTAAAAGCTCCAAATGTGAAAGTTGTGTATTTGAAGCTGAGAAGAGGGAATGTAATGTGCGTAGACGTACATTTTTCAATAATAATTGCTTTGACCTCCATAAGTCAATTGGCAATTGCAGGAAAATGAGAATCTGTGAATGTAGTATGTCTCATATGATTGATAATTGGGGTAAGTTTGAGCATAAATGCGATGAAATTCACTGTTCTACATGTCATGAAAAATACAAGGCCGACGGAGTAAAGCATGTATGTTATATGAAAGATGCTAAGCCTAAAAATAAACCTTGTATAACCGTGTACTGCGATATAGAAACTTACACAAACCCTGAAACAAAAGAAGTTATCCCACATCTACTTGTAAACCAGACTATCTGCGATGAGTGCATGGAAGTCGAGTGTGATGAGTGTCACAAATCTGGTAAACAGATAAACGTTTTTAAAACGATCGCACATGAGAGTCCTGTGAAACTCTTTGTATCCAATATTGTCAAGTTAGCGGACAAGTTAAAAAAAATGACTGTACAGGGCTATTTAAATTGATTCATCCGATTTCAACTGAGAATACTTCCGTACCTATCAACCGTGCATCAACTGGGCATACACCACATGAAAGAGAAAATCTCTGAGTTTTACAAAATTACGCCGTGGCCTAGCCTAGCAACAAACAGTCAGTGTGAAAATGGCGTCCGCACAGCAGAAGGCGTTTTGTGTGTTGCAGTTTTCGAGCTGTAAATCGGTAGTCACAGTGCCGATACCTGCCGATACCACCGATACCACCGACGGATGCTCTGAGCACCCGGTGAATCTGTTCTGTAACGTCGACGAAACTCACGCTGCACTGTGACTACCGATTTACAGCTCGAAAACTGCAACACACAAAACGCCTTCTGCTGTGCGGACACCATTTTCACACTGACTGTTTGTTGCTAGGCTAGGCCACGGCGTGACTTTGGAGCCCTCTCGCGGTGATCTTGTAAAACGCGAAGATTTCCTCTTTCATGTGGTGTATGCCCAGTTGATGCACGGTTGATAGGTACGGAAGTATTCTCAGTTGAAATCGGATGAATCACTTTAAATAGCCCTGTATATTCTTGCCCATAACGGGACAAAATTTGACACACGGTTCCTTTATAAGGAACTGCTTGAACACGAGTCATCGGAGATATTTGCAGGCGACCCCTTGAAAAGGGGAAACAAACTTATACAAATGTAAATAAGAGGCAATGCTCAGCTTAAAGATACTTTATTATTCACACCTTGTAAAGTAGCCAAGCTACCCAAGGTGATGGGTGTAGTCGTCGAAGTTTCAAAAGGGTATTTCCCTCACAATTTCCTCACTAGCGACACTTTAAATTACGTGGGACTACCTCTCCCGAAACAATACTTTAACTCCACCAACATGAGTGATAGTAGGCGTGAAGATTTCGACCGCTACTACAACAGTTTTAATGAAGCTAATCCTTACAATATAGCTGATGAATGTGAGTACTATTGCGTGAATGATGTGCGCGTGCTTAGAGTATGTTTCCAGGCCTTTAGAAGGATCTGCAATTGTACATTGACCGTTTCAACTGTGATCCGCTGCAAGTCGCAACCACAATCGCCTCATTGTGCTTTACTGTGTTCAAGAATAATTTCATGCCTAAAGACACCTTAGCCGTCATTCACAGAAACAGTTATGGACAGAAGGCTATTTACTGGATCATACACATACAGCAGCAGACCGGAGTATATATAAAACACGCCCGCAACACGGGAGAAGTACCCATTAAGGTCAGTGGTCGTGTTTTTTGGGTGGATGGTCTAAGCCAGTGGTTCTCAACCTTTTTTTAACCATCGCCCCCTTGAAAATTTTTTTGCCCACTCTATTTTCAAATCGCCCCCCTACACACACAAAAAAAGTTAAATAAAAAATAAAATTTAAAAGGCACTAGTTTGGCAGCTAAAAAGCACTAAAAGCGCACTAAAAATAATAATCACGTTATCGTTTTAGTAGCGCAAGCCTAATTTTAAGTTCAAGTAGCCTCATTCCCGAGAAGTAGGCCAAACTGGCATCCTCCGCCTTAAACCTTGCAACGTTTTCAAAGGAAAATCACATTTATACATGTGTTAGCACTCCTTATTTATGAATTTTTATCAGATAAGAAAGCGAACATTCGAAACTATTTTATTCTTAAGAAGCACTAATTGAGTGATTAAATTGAGTGACTAGAAACGTGACAACGAGGTCATTGTCTCCGTACTCGAAACAAGGGACAAACGCGAAAATTAAGAAGCACTAAAGCACTAAAAGAAAAATCAATGATAATAGATAATAGCACAAAAAATAACACCCGCCCACGCTTCTAATTAGGTAAGAACTGACGCACCGTATGCGTAACCGTCACTAAGCCGCTATAGAATGCTTTGAATGACGACCCCGCCCCACTGCACTTCTCATTGGTCAATTCCCTTTAACGTCATCGACGGCACAATACATACTCCGAATAGTGTTTCAAAACCATTGATGAGCAATTCGAAAATAATTTAATTTTAATCGTTGCCTAAATAAATTTTCGCCCCCTTCAGTCAAATTTTCGCCCACTTTCGCCCCCCAAGAATTTCATTTTCGCCCCCGTTGAGAAACCCTGGTCTAAGCGAAGACCGTGCCACTGGTGAGAAGACTGTGTACTCTTTTAACTGTTGCTGGTGGCATGGATGCCCACGTCCTGAGTGTGGAATCGTAGATATCCACGGTAGATCTCCTGCCGACAGTGTTGCATGGACTCCCACCCGCGATCAGCTTATAGGCACCCAGTTCACTCACAAGATCTTGTGGGAGCATGAGTATGATGCACGGATGGAAACAGATGGACAGTACCGTGAAGAAATAAACACGATCAAGCGCTCAATGGTGTTGGATCCTCTCAGATGCGGTAATAGCTTGTTCGGAGGGCGTACAAACCCATTCAAGCTATACTTTCCGCCCACGGAGGGCGTGAAACTCCATTACTATGACTTCTGTTCTTTATATCCCTACGTGATGAAGAACAATCCGTACCCCGGAGGTACACCTGAAAAACTGGTGGGACCTGACCTGCCCACCATTGAGGTGTTCTCAACAAATTTGAGCAAGTACTATTTCGGTCTTTCTTTCGTAGACGTGCTCCCCTCTCGCGATTTATGGATGCCGATCTTATCCGTCGTTATAGATCACAAGCTCATGTTTCCCCTGTGCGTGAAGTGCGCAGAGAAGAATAATGGGTCTTGTAACCACATAACCAACCAACGGAAGATGTACATACAAGTCCTGAGCTGTCCCTAGTCGTCCGCCATGGTTACAGAATATTAAAGATATATGAGTGTGGAGGTTTCAGAAGCTACCCAACCTTTTCACGCTGTATATAAATACTTTTTGAAAGATAAAGTAGAAGCATCAGGCTACCCGCGAGGGGTTGAGAGCGAGGGTGAAAAATCGGCGTATATTAAGCGCTACCGTGACCGTAAAATAATACAACTTAACCGTGCCCAAATTGTTAAGAACCCTGGCAAGCGCTTTAGTGTAAAGTTGTGCCTAAATAGTCTTTTGGGCAAGGTTGCACAGAATACAGGTAAGGGGAACGTTCATTTGACCCAAAGTTATAACGAGGTGTGGGGTTATGCCAATGCCTCCGATAAAGAAGTCATGGAGATCGTGAATGTTGGTAACACGTACATAATAAAGTACAACATCACCGAATTGGCCACAGATACCTCACGGGTTACAAACATGCCTGTAGCCATCTTCACAACGGCATACGTACGCATCAAGCTTTGGGGGCTACTGCACTCACTTGGGCGAAGGGTGCTGTACGCTGACACAGATAGCGTAATATTCACAGAGAGGGAGGGTGAATACATACCGCCTATTGGGGAATTCCTCGGAGAGTTGACTGACGAGATCAAGGACGAGTATGGTGATGGTGCATACGCTGACTCCTTTGTATCAACAAGGCCAAAAACGTATGGGGTACGGGTGAGGGTGGAGGAAGAGCTGAAATATATCGTGAAGGCGAAGGGCATCAAGCTTAACCTGGCGAACCGACTTGTCGTTAACTTTAACTCGTTGAAGGAGCTAGTGTGCTTAGAAGATTAGAGTGACCAACCACGCCAACTGACTGTAGGGACCCACAATTTTTTAGCACAGAAACTGGGGTGTGTGAAGGAACTTAGGGGCACAAAGGTGTGTCGTAACACCTATCGCAAACGTTACGAGGTGCCTGGCACATATGATACCGTACCCTTTGGGTACCATAGTACTTGAATGTTATATATATATATATATATATATATATATATATATATGTATATGTATATATATATGTATATATATATATATATGTCTCTTGTTAACGATATGTTTATTTTATTCATTACGTATATTTGAATATGTAAATAAATTATGTTTCAATTAGGGTTTCATTTTCTCCTGTGTGTGCGTGTGCGTGTGCGTATGTAGAGGAAAAAGTTCTAAGCTCCGCTCACTGTAAGATCAATCAAAGAGTCACGTGACTCCTGCTACTACCTGGGCATATCTCTACCTCTGCGTGCTCAGTTGCCCACTGCAAGCCCTGGATCTCAGAGGTATATTTGAAGAATTCTCACGTAGACGAAAAATAGTGATGGCGACTTTTGATATTGCGTGTTTGACGGAAGATGTGGTGAATACTGAAAGACGACCTAGCCCTCCCCCCTTTTGAGACTTTTTAAGTCTACATTGAACCGTGGGAAGCTTGATGAACAAGATGTTCAAATACCCTATGAATATTCTGGCGAGAGCATTGCCGGATTTCGCTGCGGCACAAATAATGTAATAGACTACGTTGTTGGGCTAAACTGTATAAAAGCGTACGTATACCGTGAAGTGAAAGAAACAACGCATGCAGAAGAGAAGCAACGGGTATGGGTAGTGAGTCTTGTTGATGAGTAGTGTGACAGGCGGTATTATGTCATGTTGCATCATACCGTGTACGCGTACCCTGCGGCTGAATTAGAATGTAAATCTCGTCATAATGGATAGTCTAAAATACTTTTACCACTACATTCATATATATCATGACAAGGTTCGTAGTGAGGTTGTGGCTATGGGCCTGTGTGAGTTTTTAATAGAATTTAGAGACGAGTATCGACTGTTAAACAAAAAGGATAAATACGGGCACATGTTTCTCTCAAACAGTGCGCCGGATTGTTAATAAAATGTGTTTAGCTTGTGGAAATGAACAACCGCGAATCACGTTGCTCGTAGTCATCTCAGAGCTTGACCTGACTGGACGTGCACTCTCATAATAGAAAACGATGGACCTTCCTTTGAGCAGCATTCTCAATGCCGTATACGACGTGTCGGTGACGAAGTTATTGCGTGTGTTCAGACGTAAACCGGTGCCGTTAACTACGTACTTCAAACGACTTGTAGACAAGCAAACTCTGGTAAACGTAATGTTCTTTATTTAAGTGTTGAGGAGATCAATAGAGTCTTCGTGATAGTTGAGAAGTGGGGTGAGAATCGTTATAAAATACCTGCAGGTGCAGGTACAAGAAGAGAACAGATTATTGATACCCCTTCATATGCCATTGTTTGTACGTTGTGTATAAATAACGATCAGCCGTGCATTGATATACGACTGATATGGAAGAATGTATCTGATAATAACGTTCTTGTCCCCACGCGAAACCGCTTCATCCTCGACAAAATGCTTGAAATCGTCGGTTTCCGCAAGCTAAAGCCTATATCAGACGCACGTGTCACGGATATGGTTTATTTTGATACGGTTCTTGAATACGCATACATCGCTCTGCTCGACGGGTTTACCGAATGTAGAAATGAACAAGGCGAGAATGGTCTAGAGCTGGATGCTTATTTAAATGGTTTAGACTTTTCGAAATATCATGAACTTTGGTACAAAGGACTTCAGCGGTAGAGGGCAGAGCTCGCCTACACTGTTCACCCTGAAGAATTGTATCTTTATATAATGAACAGCTGTCGTTACGACTTGGGAGATTATTTCAACTGCCGCTATGCGTTGTGAAGAAGAATTCATGATTGAAAAGCTCGGCTCGGTAAGAAGAAAACCTTCGACTGAAAAGGAGTGTTTATAAACTTGAATTTAATAATGATGTTGTGGCTAACGACGCCCTCTTTGTGCGTGCTTTTGATTGTATTCTGTCCGTGTTTAAAGATAATTTGCCAACCTATTGTAAAGTGGGCACAAAAATAGTATTGAACGAATTGAAGGCCCTTTACATTGAGTATAGGCGCCCGTACACCTTGAGTGGTGAAATAATGTTAAATTGTATTTATTGCATAGTACAAAGGAACAATGATGTAACTGTAGATTCGATCACGTGCGAGTTTAGTATTTTAGTTAAGTGCAGTAGAACATAATGTGTATATATTTTGATGTATATTATTCGAAGTTTATATAAGTATGTATTTGCTCGTACATTATTAAATGAGTATATAGTTTTACCCTGTACTATTATTTTTTATTTTAAATAAGTTTTGGTGTTTACATATATATATATATATATATATATATATATATATATATATATATATAAGTACGTTTTGCTTGTACATATATTAAATGGTGATATAGTTTTATCCTGTACTATTATTATTATTTTTCATTTTATATAAGTTTTGCTTATATATATATATATATATATATATATATATATATATATATATACATATATATGTATTTGATCATACATATATCAAATATGTATATAGATTTCTCCTGTATTATTATTATTTAAGAATGTGTGTGCATATATATATATATATATATATATATATATATATATACATATATATATATATATACATATATATACACAGTGTGTGTGTATATATACACACACCACCAATCAAAAGTTAAGCACACCCTGAAATATTCATAAATTTCAAATTTTGTTTAAAGTTTTTTATTTACTAAGTTATCATGACACAAATTCATAAGTACAAACATGGGAACTTAAATAAAAACAAATCAGGACAATTTCTCAAAAGCAAAGTCTAAATTTTAGATTAATCAAAATAGCCTCCTGTAGAGCAATTAGAGCAGAACAAATTCGAGGCGTGCGCTCAACAAGAGAAAGAAAATAGTCTGGTGAAAGCGGCTGCCAGCACTCTTGTAAGAGTTCCCAGAGCTTTTGAGCACTGGATGGCTGCTTGGCTTTCACTCGTTGATCCAGTTCATCCCACACTAGCTCGATGGGGTTCAGATCCTGGGACTGCGTTGGCCATTCCATAACTGTGAGCTGACGTTGCCGTTCTTTCTGCTTCAGGTAATTTTGACACAGCTTGGAAGTGTGTTTAGGATCGTTGTCTTGCTGCATTATGAACTGTTGGCCAACCTGTCGAAGTCCAGATGGGAAGGCATGCCGCTGTAGGATGCTATGATAGCCACGTTGGTTCAGTATTCCAGTGACTGTGTGGAGTTCTCCAACTTGCTCCCCTGCAAAACGTCCCCAGACCATCACACTTTCTCCACCGTGTTCCATTGTTGGCACAACACACTGCTGTGTCATTCTTTCACCAGCTCTGCGCCGCACAAATACTCTGCGTTTGGATCTAAAAACTTCGAACTTTCATTCATCAGTCCAAAGGACACATTTCCACTGCTCAACAGTCCATTTTTGGTGCTTTTTAGCCCAGGCTAGCCTTTTCTTTATGTTCTGGAGTCTCAGCACTGGTTTCTTTGCTGCAGTTCGTCCTCTTAATCCTGCCACTCTTAATCCTGAACAGTTGATGTTGAAACTGTTGTACTTCTGGAGTTGTTCAACTGGGCTTTGATTTCAGGTGCTGTGAGGCGTCTGTTGCGCAGACTCGTGACTCGGATATACTTGTCCTCTGAGTCTGTTGTGGTTCTTGGTCGCCCTGACCTTTTTTTGTCCTTATTTTGACCAGTTTCTTCGTACTGTTTAATGGCACAAGCAACCACATTCACAGAAACTTTTAATTTTTTTGCAATTTCCCTCAGTGATTGGCCCTCATTTCTCAAAGTTACAATCGACTGTCTTTTTTCTGTTGTTAACGGAGCTTTGCACCCATTTTTGCTTTTTGAAACACAGAAATATACCTTAAACTACAAAGCTAGCCCCTCTGCAAGGATTTTATATGTAAAGACCTGCAGCGCATGTTAATAACTGAACACATGTATTAACATACTCGGAAGAAACACACTACCCCAGTAAAGACTTTTCAACTGTTTTTGGACCTTTGTGCAGAGATAATGCTATTAATTTTAGGTTGCATGCTAGACGTAAATTAACACATTTTGAAGGCTGTTTTGAAGAAGCCTCTGTGGTACAACACACTGCATAGGGCAGATGCACTGAAGCATACAATATGGAAGCCAGGTAAGCAAATTCATCTCTAGTACCTGTTAAATTTACATTTGAAGTTTATGTCATGAGCTAAGCAGTAAAACATTGGAAATTAGTAAGTGTACTTAAACTTCTGACTGGTAGTATATATATATATATATATATATATCAGTGGCGACTCCAACTCTTCAAGACCACTCGGGCTCTTTTTAAATTTTCAAGTTTTCATATGAGCCGACATTTAAATGCATGACAATAACTTAAGATTATCAATAAAATAAATAAATACATACCTCGGTAAAAAAATTATTTGAATTTTATTTACTTGAACATAAAGTCCAAGCGTCTTGGTTTTAAAGAAAATTCCTTTAATATTCGGTCATGTAATTGCTTTTTGCTTTCTAAATCAATAAGTATTTCTTTTTCAATTGAAAATCCTAGCCAGGAACGAGAGCCGTTCTTGAGCCATTGTGTTTCTTAAATATGATCTAATTCGATCAAGAACAGAGAAACTTCTTTCATTTGAAACAGAAGTTACAGGTATGGTAAGGAGGAGCTGAATCAGCTTTGCAGATTTGCATTTTCTAAAGTCACTGTCACGATAAAGATATTTCAATTCGTTAACTAAGGATTTGGAGTCGATTACATTTGGCTATTTAGTTTGTAAAGTTTGTAAATCTTTTAAAATGCATTTTTCAGAGTTTCACGGTGCCTTTTTATTGCTGACACGGTTCTAGATCTATAGCACCACCTTGTTTCACAAAGTGATGGAATGCTAATATTAAGCTCTCTAAATACAGCTTTTCATTTGTACATGAAGAAGCAAATTTACTGAAAGCACGTACATTGGAAAAGAACATTTTAGCCCCGTTAACTTTCTCTGACATTTTACTTAACACTAAATTTAACTTATGTGCATAGCAATGAATAAAATAGCCAAATTTAAAACCTTTTCCTCTCAGGCAGTTGAAGGCACGCTTCTCGAAACTTAAAAGTTACCATGTATCGCCAGAATTAAAAATTGTGCCTCTACAAGGCCGAAGGATATAAGCCCGAGTTGAAATGTTTTTTTCTTTATAAAAAATATTAATAGGAGGAAAAACGTATTTTATTTAATGAGAATTAGAAGAAGGACTATTATGTAACCGTATGCAAGCAAATAATTATTCATTAAAAGAACTTTAAATATACGATATTACTTATACTTTCTCGGGCGTAATGTCTTGCGCCCGAGTAAAGGATCTTGAAAGATTACACGAAAACTTAATGTGTCAATATGGTTTTTTTATAGGTAGTAAGGGTATCTAAATGCGCTCAAAATTTGCTTGCGTGACGAAGGCTAGACAGAAAAATAGTAACATACTACCAGCCAAAAACTATTTTACAATTTGTATTTAAAACTTTTTTTTTAAAACTTAAATCCATAAATACACAATCTCTCATGCTTCTCCTTGCTCCTTGCCTCTAGGGCTCAGCCCGAGAAGCCCGAGTGCAGGAGTCGCCACTGATATATATATATATATATATATATCGTTCAGTGTGTGTATTTTTGCTGTATATTATTTTTGAATGTATATTTATGTCCTATATTTTTCCTGAATTATTACACCTTCTAAGCCGACTAATGGATTTCTAAGCCAACTGTCAAGAATATCTCCAAATAAATAGCGCAATCTGACAACTGAAAAGTTAATTAATTCTGGCACCTTGGGGGAAGGGGGGTTGGCACCTTGCAACACTTGATCAACATTGCAATTGCTCTGCACTCTAACCTTTTGCGGGCTTACTACTCATGCACAATACTATATGTTGCAAAAAACGTGAAGGGATTTATTCTGAGGGATAAAATTGGTGCTCAAAATTAAGAACCACCCACTGCCATGATGGCCACAAAGAGAGTCATGAGTTCAGTGTAAACCTAGTCCTAAAGAAATTGTACCCCATTCTTCGTCGTTTGAACTACCTTTACTGCAGTTCCCTGTATGAACTCTCCTGTCTTTCCTGATGTTATTCTGTGAGGAGGAATAATGAGGGTACCTCCTTCCGAAGATCATACGAAGACCATATCCTATCCAAACTATAAAAGAGGTGAAAATTTCACGCCGTTCCTGGGAGAGGGAGTTTTACAATGGTGGGACATCACCCTAACTCACAACCTTTCTGAGCGAGTTAAAAAAAGTGACACATTGAGTCTTCGACGAAATGCAAAGTCATAAAACATGAAATATTATACAATAAATCATTCTTTCACTCTCCCTCTCTTGCTTTTATTTTCGCAGTCTTTGACGCAAGGAATTGCCTTTAAGCCATTAATCACTGCCGTGGAAAGATTATTGTTTGGAACAATTATAGTCGGGTATTAATTGTGTTCCCCCAAAACTAGCATAAATGATATGAATAAATAAATTATATGAATTTAGTTAGTCTTTAATCTCTCTCTCTCTCTCTCTCTCTCTCTCTCTCTAATTATTTTGGAAATCCACTATTCTCCCTTCTTTCTTTCTTTTTTTCTTTCACATTTTCCCCCATCAATATAAGGGATACGCTAGTTAGGAGAGAGTAGAAGTAGTTATATTCCCTTTGCCAATAAATGTGGCAGAAGGCGCTGGCCTGGTCTGGTTTCATAAAACTGGAAGTTCTCAGATGATATCCCCATTGGTAGAGCGGGAAGCTTGATTGAACTCTTGGGAATATATTCTTAGGCTTTTTCACAGGTAGCAGAACAAAGTCTATCTGCACATGTCAACATGCATAATGCCGATACTAAAAAGTTAGTTTAAATTAGATAAGGTTAGGTTAGGTTACATTGTGTCCGTTAGGTTCGCTAGTTAGTTTAAGTCTGCTTAGGTTAGGTTAGTCATTTTCATTGAAAATCTGAAATATAGTTTGAAATCCGAAATCCAAATACTTGCATAAGGTCGAACGCCAACATTATGAAATTCAATTTTGTTCATGTAACGACTTTTTCAATATCAGTCTTTAAAAATGTGCAGCAACATTTCGTAACGCCTTATGAAGTGTTGCAGCACATTTTTTCTCTAATAATTAACTGGGTACACGAAATAAGTGCACGGTTGGTGTGAATGAAATATCAAATTAGTATGTTTCTTCTTTTTTCCCTACTTTCCAATGAATTTTCTTTTACAACAATTTTTTGTCAGCAGAGGCTGGTGGATGAGGGAGAACCTCGTCTGTTCTTTACTTTTCTATTACTAATATTTATGTAGAAGTTTTAAATTGCTGCTTTTCATTTTTTTTTCTCTACTTCCTTCTTGGGCTAGCTTAGAATGGATCTTGGGGTCTTTGTCATTTCTTCTCCTACTCCATGTATTAACCTTTAGTTACTATCTTTAATAACATTCATACTTAAAATTTTGCCAATTTAATTAATAGCAATAAAGTTCCAATTTGTTTTCAAGCATTTCTAACGTAGAAGCAGCTGAGATTCTGTAACTGTTGGACTTTATTGATTAAGTTTCTCGCAAACTACTTCAGGATTTGTTACCTGAAGTCTGTCCTTGAACATACAAACTAGGATTGAATAATGAAATACCCTATTACTATATTCATATTTTTTAAATAATTAACCCTTTAGCGCCCAGTATCACTTTACTGATTTTGTTCTGGCTAACGCCAGACGATTTCATTCAATCTCGGAAAAGACCTCCCGGCACTAAAGGGCTAAATACGATAATATATTTATTGGAACTCAGCAAAATTAATATTTTCTAATTCCTATAATAAATTTTACAATCTCTCTCTCTCTCTCTCTCTCTCTCTCTCTCTCTCTCTCTCTCTCTCTCTCTCCCGCAGGGGGTATAAAGGTTATGCACGTTCCTTCTGCGTGTTGTAAACTTTATACTTGGGGTGTGACAGCCCTCCGGTCCCGAGTCGTGGGATTCTAGAGAAATTGGCTGCCAATTCCTTTAGGTTCTCTCTCTTTCGGGAGGGCGGGTGAAGTCTGTTGTACAAACCTGTCCCGTGGGTTACTAGGACCCCTTCCCATCCCACTCTGTCCTTTTAGCTTAGGTTAGGGATGTTCTCCTCTGACTGCAAAAAAAAAGAAAAACTTTTAGTATTGTCTTTTTCTCTACTGTTACGATTAGGACGCTACTGCTATCTCATGCGTGGGAAGAGAGGCTTGGAACCTCTATAAATAACACCATTTAACTTCAGTTGTAGGTAAATATTTAGAGGGGATAATAGCGAGTAGGATTGTTGACCATTTGGATTCCTACAAGCTACTTGGGGACTCCAGCATGGGTTTAGACGCATAGGTCGTGTCTCACCATCATGCTCGAGTTTTTCTACGTCATGTTGAGTGAGTATGATAAGAGTAGGGCGATTGATTAGAAGGCCTTTGATAAGGTACCTCACCGCCGGCTAATGGCCGAAGTGCGCGCGCTGGGTATTGGTGGGGAAGTAGGTAGTTGGATTGGAAACTGGCGAAAAATGCCACAAAGTTAATCCCTTTCGTTAGGCATATGGGCTACAATCGACGCTTACGTGACGCGGGTTCAAAGATGTCGATTTTAGAAGCATGTTTAGTTCAAATGATAACCCAACTCGCAACAATGGTTAGAAGTTGGATTTGAAACGATTTAGGACTAGTATATGTGGGAATTACTTTAACACGTTGATAGTTTAAGATTAAAACATAAGAAAACTCTGCAGGAGTTCGTTTGCACGGTGTCTCTGTGAGCAAGGTAAATATAGAGCTATTTATATATTCTCCACTTTCCTGTAAAATTTCCTTGGCTACTTTTCCAGGGTCAAGGTATTTTCTTCAACCTTTTTCCGTACCTGCCTCTGGCAGGGAGGGAGCGGAGGGTGGGGAGAGAGCCTTCTACTTTTCTATCCAGTTTTCTACTACTGCTAGGATAGTTGAAAGAAAAATAAACTTTTAATAACAGGAACAGTTCCTCGGTGGATCAGTTCAAGAAAAGGTTAGACCAAATCTTGCACACTATTTGAGTGTGTACAAAATTTTCCCTGGCACCCGTTGCCATTGGTACCTCCTCGGTATGGGCCGCAAGGCCTTTTGAGGTACTTCTTTTCCTTGTAACTCCTTGTAACTCTCTCTCTCTCTCTCTCTCTCTCTCTCTCTGCGTGTGTTGCGACAGAAATAAAGGGCTAAGATATTGACATATTTTTTTAAACTGAACTACTTTGGTTAGTAAAGGCAAAAATAAACTTTCAAAAATGAAAACTCACAAAACTTAAAATAGTGAAAATTTGAAAGTTTGAATTTTCAATTCGCCAATTTGAATGTTGGCTTTTTACTTACTTTTACTTTCTTCTTTCAACTTTTCTTTTATGCTTCGAATTACTTTTACTAATAAAGATTAATTGATTGATTGATTAACTGAGTTGTACATGACGATAATTAGCCATAACTTTTATTTCACTAGAATAATAAGTGATTATCCCTTCATTTTATTTTAATTCTTCTGTATTACGTGGAAGGTAATTTATCGCTTACACTTCTCAGTTTCTATTCATTATGCAGATAAACACACACGCGCGTGCATCTCCACATAAGCGAGGTACCGACTTTTTTAAATCCATGTGTCTAAAAACTAATTAGCTTAACCTAATTTATTTTAACCTAACCTTAGTGCCACCGAACGGAGAAGGGCGTGATTAGTTTTCGGAATACATTTGCGAGACTGAAAGGTGTTTTTAGTTGTCATTAAATAATGAGGTATTCGCTAATCTAGCCTAACCTAACCAATCAGAACTAACATTTTTTCCCTACAATAAATATGTTTCCAGAATTGTTTTATACACTGTACATTTTTCAATGTTTCAAGGTAGCCAAAGTGTTACCTCACAAAAAAATTACCTCCACTTCACCGGTGAATTATCACACTCTCGACCTCACTTATGCCTGGTTACTTACGCACACACACACACACACACACACACACACACACACACACACACATATATATATATATATAGAGAGAGAGAGAGAGATATATACAGCGTAATGTTTCGCACTATAATAATAATGATGATAATAATGTTTAATTGATAATAGTTATAATTGATTGTTAATGATGATGCTGATGAGGCTGCAGTCACCATGATCTTTGCAGATCAAATAATGTTATTAATTAGGTTGATTTATAGAATGAGTTTTCTTCCTTTATAAAACAATATAAATTATTTATGAATGAGACAAATAAAGTTGGTTGTTTCCAGTTGAAATTAATGTGCACTAGAATAAAGACTTCAATATAATAATGACTTCAATATTAATAACGCGCGAGGTAATGATTAGTCTTTATATAAAGTGGGGCCTGCAGAATGATGTACACATGGTGGTAGCTCTCGTTTCACTGGTTCTTCGGAGAGAGAGGTCGAGGTGCGATGTCGGCGTCCTACTCGAGAAGTCCTTGTAACGAGGTTAAGGCGTGAGGCAAGGAATAACGACATGCCATGAGTGAATCCTCGCGATGTGACGTCATCTTGGTCGTGTTTGTGTTGATGGAACATCGCTAAAGTATTTGAAAACGTCTCTGCCACTACATATATATATATATATATATATATATATATATATATATATATATATATATATACACACACAGTATATATGAAAATTATTTCACGAAAGTAACACGTGAATAATATTTATGATGAAAATAACCACGAAGGAAAAAGGAAACACAGAACGGTGCTCAAGCGCCTTCGTCTAATAGCGGACCGGCCAAAATTAAAAAATCGACTTTGAACGGCGTTTTTTGTTAATAGCTGGCACCCATGCTAAATCAATGTACCTGTGGGTGAGGAATAAAATGCAGGTGGATGCCACTCTCGCTTTTGGCTTTGAAGGTCATTTTCTAGGTCAAACTGTGCAAAAAATTATATTTTCTAATTTTAATTTAAAAAAAATATTCTGAGCCAATTGGTTTGACCAAATGTTTCATTTTGCCACACTTACTGATAAAGAAATATGATGACACGCTTATTCCATCCGAATTACCAACTCAAGGTCAAATTGAAGTTAATCACGACCGAAATTGTGCTAAAAATTTGTGATTTTTTATTTTAATTGGCGAAAAAAAACATTGAGCTAGTCTGTTTGTCAAAACAATTTATTTTAACATGATTAGTGCCTAATAAGTTTGATGGCATGAATTAAGTACTCACAGTAACAGAATTATCACAACTAAATCACAAAGCAGTAAATATAGCCCCATAACTATACAGTTTACACACTAGTAACATCTACAAGTTCACGTTTCTTGATGAACAGCACCGAAATGCTGCACTGACAGTCACAATTGTGTGGATTGCAATCACTTAAGAACAGAGTTATTAGTTCCTTACAGCACATTCCAGCTTCTCTCGATTTCAGCCCGGAAGAGAGACATAGATCTACTGTCCAGCTGGGTTACAGCAACCGCTGTCGTCACAACCACAAGCTGTCGTACACTTCATCCTTTTCCTGAAGCAGTTGCATCTAGCTGTCTTGCACTTTTTCTTGCAACCACAAGCAACAAGCTCCAGGCAGGCTTCAGGGATTGGAGGAAGTCTTGTCCACACTGGTAGGAGGCTCCCATCTTCCAACTTCCAGGCTGAAGTGTCCACCGGATCTTCAACATCTACGTGCTCTTTGTCAGCCTGGAGCCATATTTTGGCCTGATAGTTTGCCCGCTTGGCGTGGAGCTCCAGGGCATCCTTTGTCGGTGGGAGCATTTCCAGAGTCTTCTTGGCCTTCCCAAAAAGGTGAACTCTGGCGTCATCAACTGTGTGTTGTTCCGGGGTGCCATACAAATGACACACAAACTTCTCAACATCTGCGATATCCCCATCTCGACCAATGGCGTGCAGCAGGAGTGGGTGGTCACTGAACACCTTCCAACACTTCTTTTTTCCATGACCACTGAAGGACGAGACTGTGTCACACCCGGTCAAAGCGTGGAAGCTGACCAGGTTGTCCCTGACTGGGGGCGACAAACTCTTGAATACATCGTGCACGGGGTAGCATTTTCGGTTCTTGGCCGTTCCGCACAGCATCCACACTTCAGCGACCTTGGTGCAAACGAAGTGAATCAGCAGCACCATTACATCAGTATCTCTGCACACTACCAGTATTCGTTCATAGCCCTGGGACGCTGCATCACATGAGTGAAGGATGAGCCTGGTGTCCGCCTCTTCATGGTTGCTATGCAGTGGAACGTCATGTCGCCTGGTTGACCGTACTTCAGTGGCTTCAGAGAAGCCACCCCCTGTCACCAGCTGACATCTTTCTTGAAGATCTCTGCCCTTCTCAGTGATGACGTTAGACAGAAACAAGGCTAGGTCAGCCTTGTTTGTATCCAGGGCCATGAAGTTTTTCCACACTTCAGGCAGTGGAACTTGTGGGCCATCAATGACTTTCCGAATCGGTTTCTTGCTTGCACGCTTTGTCCTGGTAACTGCTTTGATCGATCCTTCCCCTGCGTACCGATCAAAGATGACATCAACTCTTGTTGTGTGTTCATTGAAATAACTCGTCACGGCCTTGAAGAACACTTCAGCATAGTCGCCGAATGTCCGACAGCCGCCAGGCTTGCCAAGAGCTTGGATGAGTGCATGGCCATCTATCATCACACAGGTCTTCAGATCAGAGGTTGGAACCTCTGAGCTTATGGTCTGCTGAGCCATCAGGATGTTCATCAGCTCAGACTTCGATGTCGAATTCATCTCTCCTCCTGCCTTCGCCAGACTAAATGGGACTGGGGACAGTTCATGCTTCAAGACGTTGACCATCTCCACCATGCGACCTGCGGTCGCGGCATTCAGGAGCCGCTGTAGTAGCTTTCTGTCAGCTTTGATGGTCTTCTGCATGTTCTGCTTGGTGGAAACTGTAGCTTTGTACACATCAGCGAAGGTTTTCGACCGATGTTTCTTCATCGTTTCATGGAAGCCTACTATCTGTTCAATCAGTCTCTCCTTCATGAAGCCGATTACATGCTGCTTTCCTCGATCCTGAGCTGTCAGCAGGTTCTCCAAAACATTTGTGGATGCAATGTCTTTGGTTGCCAGTGAAACTGCTTCAACTGCTGAACTAGCTTCATGACATCATGAGCGTCACGCCTAGTGCGAGAAGGCAGACTGTCAACCCGAGTGAAGGTGGCTTCCCCATCATCATCTTGAAGATTGAAGAGGCATCTTGTGTCTTGAGAGATGCGTGACCGCTCTGACCATGTGATGCAGAACCTGTCTCTTGCTTGGTCATTCTTTGTGATGCCGATGATACCATTGTGCATCTTGCATGTACGATTTATCCATTCGGTTGCCTGATCAGCTGGAACTTGGTTGAAGCGCTTCGCCGTCCTCTTGACGACAAAGTTCCCATTACAGAACTCTGCATGAACTTCTGGTGCTGACTTCTCAAGACCTCTCATATCAGCCAAGTAGACCGGCCCCCAACGTGCATAGTTTGTGTGGTCATAGATAGCCAAGGCAGCATTGCAGCAAAGGCTTCTATGTGGAGACTCCACATGCCATCTCTCTGAGCTCTGATGAAGGCCAGTAGGATCTCTACCATTTCCATGTAGGATGACCACAGCATGAAGTTGGGATTTTCAGAGTGCTGGTCATTGAATTCCTCCATGAGACTGTGAATTTCTCATCTGCCAAAACGTCTGAGAAGTTGTCAACAGCATCGCGCATCTCATCTATGTCAGCTCTGTCTTTGAAAAGCGAAGCAACATTGAGGCAAGCTGTTTGACGTTCTCATCTCCGTTGCCAGTTGCAGCCAGCCATGACTCAAACATCTGCCACTTGATGCGCCACAGTGCCTCATACGTCAGCTGGTGACCTCTCACAGCTCGGTAGTAGGCCTTGCCGTCCAGCATTGTCTCAGTGGTGTTAGCCGCGTACACACCTGCCTCTGTCCATAAGTCATCAAGTCCCACACTTTCCATGTGTTGACCATGGCTTTCAGAAAGTTGAAGCAGATATGGAGGCCTCATGAGCAAGACCACGTTGGCAAATTTCGAGTTTGCCCAGACTAGTTCCTTACCCCTGCTGTACAGAGGCTGATCAGCAGTGATGATGGTGTACTTCTGGCTGACATACTCAGAAATGGCCATGAAGCGATTGATGACGGTGGTCATGGTGTCATTGTCATCTGCTGGTGCCTGCAGGATTGGCAACATCCCGGCGGTCGTTACTGGTGGATCCGCAGTGCTGACAGATTGATTGAATGCTCCCCAGCTTGGAACGGACATCGCTTCATCATGGATGTGTGACACCACCCAGGCCAAGTCCTTGGCACGTGCCCGGTCCCTCTCAGGTTCATGTGACAAGTCGTCTATGTCAGTGTCGTAGCCAGGAGGAGATGGCCTCTTGCCAGATGGAAGGGTAGCCTGGTCCAGCCTTTGGAATTCCTCTAGGTCATCAGGTTTGATAGATTTCGATCTCTTGTGCTTACCACCCTTTTGGCCATGACTCTACTGTGGAGGGAGCCTCTCTGCCATACCATCAGTTGAGTGCTGTGGGAGGTGTTCTTCCCGTCTAAGGTTGACTCCAAGACATCTATGTTTTCAGAAGAGCAGTGAATCATTCTCTCTTTGACGATGGTGTCAGGGATGTAGACACATCCATTCTCAGCATACCTCTCCAGGATGTTCTGAGCGATCATGGTGTCTATCCTTCTTACAGTGTCGAAACCAATAGTCAATAGTGTGTTATGCCGCGTGGAACAGATCTAGGAGTGCTTCTGAGCGGGTGGCTTGGTGCAGAGTAAGACCCAAGCCCACATGCTTTGGTGTCAACTTTCGTCGGTTGGAGACTGCATAGCCTATGTCCTGGGCAATGCTACACACACTCTGCTTCACTTTCTGGTCCTCTTCACTTCCCTCATCCACAGCATCCATTCCCCCAAAGAGCAATCGTAGAAACAGGTACAGACTGTCCGGTATGACGCGATCAACATGTTCCTGATCAAGACCTTGCCATGTCTTGGAGTGTCCAGGAGTTTCAAGAAGATCTTGTCGAACCTTCAGAGCCACGTGTACCATATCTTGGAATATGCTGCTAGTGGCACACATGCGGACATCAGCATCTTCATCTTCAGTAGACTCTGACTCAGAGGTGACAGGACCTTGTTCACAAGACTTAGCCAGTGCTTTGGAGATGATGAAATCTGAGTCTCTCCAGGGTAAATCAGCAGCGGGCCCCTTGACAATGGGCGTACATAGCTGGCGTTTGATCCAAGCAGCCTTTGAACATCTTCGTAGAACGTTGTTCTCCTGGAGTATTTCACGGTGATGCCGGTGTCATTACACATACTCTCGTATCTGTCCCAGACGTCTCCCATGTCGTATACGTGACCACGAGACAGGCCTACTGTCAAGTCTTTGCACAGCTTCGTCATGCACTCATTTTCAGGCCCTTGCTGCTCCTCTGACACCGCTTGTTTTCTAGTACGTCTCTCAAATGTCACCAAACATGCCAGATGATAGCAGCCTTCAACTGCACACATCACTCACCGCTGACAACGGTATGCTCATGACAGGGTCGTATTTGGCACGCTGGATCAAGTCATCTGACTTCTCCATTGTCTCCACCGTGTGCAGTTTCTTTGTGGTCTTCTTTTGGCAAAACATGCAGAGGGTCCAGTCAATCACTGGTGTTGAACGTCTACGCTTTGGGGGAAAAGCCTGAGAGCCTGCACTTTTTGTGGTCGCCGATGCACCCATGGTCTGCTGCTGACTTCGCAGCCTTTTGAGTTTGCCTTCAGAGGTGAATAGAGAGTAGCATGATTTATGCCACTTGAGTTCCAATGCATTGAAATCATCCTTGGAATGACTTTCTAGTCTTTGTAAAACATCAAGATAGTAGGTAGCTCCCAGGTTCTTTCTCTCATCGCCCACAGTCATAGTTCTTGCTTTTCCTTCTGCTGATGCTGTGCGCAGGTCACCAGCACTGCTTTGGCAGAAGAAGCAACAATCCTCACTGACACCCTGACGTTTCCTCTTGCGCTTGATGACAGCTACAGGGTCCATTGCTGATGAGCTCCCTATCTGCAAAGACAAGTGGGAATGGCAGTATGTAGTAGCCACAGATATATTAAAACAATTCGAAGCATATCTATCCTTTAGCAGTATTATTAGTATTATTTTACCAGCTGACACTGTCTGCATTTCTTTAATTGCATATACCAAACCAATGTCTGGCCAGCCAGTGCATTGAAAATATTGAACATGTGAAAGAATGCTATTACTTGTACTATGGTAGTAGTAGGCACATACGCACCTCACCCAGCATGCTAAATGTAGTTTTAATGGAAATAAAGACATCCAGAGTCATAGTTGCATTCAATTATTATCCATAAAATCACAAAAATATGCTTTATATGCTAATGATACATCTTTAAACACGTTGCTACATAGAGCCACCACTGAAATGCAAAAATTCGGAATTTTTCAGAATTTGACATTTGTAACCTTGTATAGGACCTTCAAACCCAAAACTGAGAGTGGCATCCACCCGCATCTTGTTTGGCATCCTCAATACTACTTATCTAAGGTGGGTGCCTGCTATTAACAAAAACAGCCATTAAGTTTTTTCTAGAGAACTTTTCAATTTTTGGCCGGCCCACTATAATGACATCCTCAGGAACACTGAAGTAAATAACAAGTTCGAGACTATATATAGATCACAGAAAAAATAAAATAGAAAAATAAAGATTGTAGGAGGAGCATACAAATTTATAAGGAAAAACTACCAGAGTTTTAGCACTTTGCCCCTCCTGTCTAAATCTGTTTTGAACGAATTAAAAACAACAAGATCAAGCGAAAAAAGGTCCTGGCTAATGTTAAAATTATTTGTAAGTTGAATAATGGCAGACTCAAGAATATTTCGATTAACAATGTTGCTTGAATGAAACAAAATTGAAACATTATTCCAATCAATACAGTGGGATAACTCTGACAAATTGATGAAAAAGGCACTGGACGACTGTCCCGTTCTAACGGAATATCAATGCTGTTTTACACGCGTGTGCAAATCCTTTCCCGTCTGTCCAATGTAAAATGAATCACATTGTTTACAACCAATTTTATAGATAATGCCTGAATTATTGGTAGGGCTATTTTTACTATGATATTCTTCACAATATTGTCATATGAAAATACTACTAGGGACACTCAATATATTTTGCCACACCCTTTTTTCTTAGCTAAATAATAGGCCATGGGGCTGAAATGTCTTTTGGGCCGTAAGTTTGATCTTTCTCCGCTTCACATAACCAGATTTTTCCAGTTTGAACCTCCTCTCCTTGTATAAAACCGCTTTTAAACCCTCTTGTATAAAACCGATGGTTAACAGTTTCGAAAATGGCGTCTGACAGTGATGTGCGTCGTAAACAGAGAGCTGTTATCGAGTTCCTAATCGCAGAGAAGGAAACAGTTCGAAATATTCACAAACGTCTACAAAACGTTTAGGGAGATGCTGTTGTTGATCGAAGCACAGTTGGACGCTGGTCTAAACGTGTGAGATCATCGGAGAGAAGGAGAGGCAGCCTCGATGATGAGCCAAGCAGCGGTCGCACGGCATCGGCTGTCACATCTCACATTGTGCAACGTACAAACAGCATAATTCGATGAAATCGGCGTGTCACTTACAAGAAGCTATCACTGGAGCTAGGAATTAGTGAAGGAAGTGTGAATATGATAATTCAGCAACTGGGATACTCAAAAGTGTGTTCACGATTTGTTCCTCGCGAACTGACTGAAGATCACAAAGCTCAAAGAAAAGAAATTGCTTCTGAGTCGTTGTTTCGATACGAGACAGAAGCGGATGACTTCCTTTCACGAATTGTGACTGGGGATGAGACTTGGGTACACCACTTTGAACCTGAAACAAAACGCCAATCTATGGAGTGGCATTACGCAGATTCCCCACGCAAGAAAACGTTCGAAATGGCTCCCTCTGCATAAAAAGTTATGGCCACCATCTTCTGGGACACGAAAGGGGTGATTCTGGTGGACATTATGAAGAAAGGACAAACAATCAACTAGGAGGCATATATTGCTACCCTAGAGAGACTCCAGAGACGTATAAAGCGAGTTCGACCGGAGAGAAAACTGGAAGACATCCTTCTTTTGCACAATAACGCAAGACCACACAACAGTTTGCAAACAAAAGAGGTCATCACAAAAATGCGCTTGAATGTCTTACCCTACCCTCCATACAGCCCAGATCTGGCACCTTCAGACTTCCGTTTGTTTGGGCCAATGAAGGATGCTATTCGTGGGAGAAAGTTTCAGAGTGACGATGAGGTTGTTGAGAAAGTTAAGAGGTGGCTCGAGCGGAACCCAGCGGACTTTTACCAGCAAGGAATAAAGGCCCTTGTCTCGAGGTGGAGGAAAGCCGTAGAAAAGGATGGAGAATATGTGGAAAAATAAAAAATTGTAAGAAAGGTATGTATCTACTTGTGTACAAAATTTCTGGAACTTACAAGAAAACTTGGAAAGAAAAAAAAGTTTGGGCAAAATATATTGAATGGCCCTCGTACATTAATATTCAAAAGTTTAAGTACATTAACAATGCCTGAAAAGCCTGGGAAAAATGGAAGTACTAAAATACTCCGGACATGACCCCCATCAAGAAAGCAATATTTTCTTCAATGTCTCTCCGCGCTCTTAGGATCGCCAGTCCGGAATACATGGATGCCGAATTAGAAAAAAATCGACAGTATTGGAAGTGATTTGTGTTACCCACCTGCGTTTTTGGAATCTTGTCTTAACAAGGAAAAACAAACTTTCTGTCGTGTGAATAATAACCCTCGCACTTTGTCGAAGAATATTTTATACTTCCATTTTTCCTTGGCTTTTCAGGCATTGTTAATGTACTTCAACTTTTGAATATTAATGTAGTATTTTCATATGACAATATTGTGAAAAATATCATAGTAAAAAATAGCCCTACCAATAATTCAGGCATTATCTATAAAATTGGTTGTAAACAATGTGATTCCTTTTACATTGGACAGACGGGAAAGGATTTGCACGCGCGTGTAAAACAGTATTAATATTCCGTTAGAACGGGACAGTCGTCCAGTGCCATTTTCGTCAATTTGTCAGAGTTATCCCACTCTATTGATTGGAATAATGCTTCAATTTTGTTTCACTCAAGCAACATTGTTAATAGAAATATTCTTGAGTCTGCCATTATTCAACTTACAAATAATTTTAACATTAGCCAGGGCCTTTTTTTCGCTTGATCCTGTTGTTTTTTAATTCGTTCAGAAAAGATTTAGACAAGAGGGGCAAAGTGCTAAAACTCTGGTAGTTTTCCTTATAAATTTGTATGCTCCTCCTACAATTTTTATTTTTCTATTTTATTTTTTTCTGTGACCTATATATAGTCTCGAACTTGTTATTTATTTCAGTGTTCCTGAGGATGTCATTAGACGAAAGCGCTTGAGCACCATTCTGTGTTTCCTTTTTCCTTTGTGGTTATTTTCATCATATATAGGGCTACGTCGTGGCCGATGTCGTAACACCACTTCCCGGAGTTCAGCGAAGTTAAGCGACATTGGGTCTGGGTAGTATTTGGATGGGAGACCGTCCTCTGCCAGATTATGTAGCGACCCGTGGTTCGGATCCCACGTAAAGCTGTAGGTCCCCTCCGTCATATGACCTTAGATGTTGCGAAGGAGGTTAAACAACCCCAATAAAAAAAAAAATCTATATATATATATATATATAATCGTTATGCTATGACGTCACTCTAGTATACCTTCAATGTTCATAACGCATGAATGCCACTAAAAGGAGACAAAATAAAAGTATAAACTAATCACATAAGAAACTTTTACTTCGTAAAACATTTGCTTATACCAAATTTTTCCTCTTTATACTGTATATAATGCAAATGTCGATACTATATTAAATGAGAAATGCAGAGAGACACGTAAAATGTCATTTACTCGCATAAAGCCTACATAAATGATTTTGTTGCTTTTTCATACATACTGCATTAGATATTAGGAATAAGCCGTTTCCCGAAATCGTCGGGGAAACTGGATTACAAAGACATCTATTAAAATTCTGGACGGAAGAAAAGCGGATTCAGTTACGCATGAAGAGATTAAAAAAAGTATCTTAAGTGATTCGATGAGTGAAATTCAACGATTTCACTTACAATATTTATCTTCTTTTTCAGGATTTGTTTATAGTATAGTTTACCGTTTTCTCTTTCGCTCCATTCTCATATACATTTCACGTTTACTCATCCACTTTTTTAATGATCTCTTCATCTTTTTCACAAACATCCCACCCACACACACACACACACACACACCGAAGCACATCTATTTATTATGTCTATTTGTTTGCTGTTGTGGTCTTATTTTTCCTTTTTCATGAATCCGGATAAAGTTGTTATTCACAACAAGACCGAAAATACGAAACGGGATATCGAACAATTGGCTTCCAAATGTTCATTCTTTTGTTTCGAACGCGTATTGTAGAAGGGGAAAAGCATTGTTCTCATATAACGTTGACACTCTTCTCCTTGATAGCTTTTTTGGAGACATCATGGTTGGGATACCAAATATTGAGTGTTTATGGTAGAATTCTGAACAAGATGAATGAAAATATTTTGCCGAGTGTGAAATGGGATTTATTTATATTCCTTTTAAGCAAAAGGAAAATATCCCATATTTTAAGTGCAAGATATTTATCTCGTCCTTATGAATGCTTTCAGGATAAAAAAAAATAAAAAATGTAATTCAGAGATGCACATTTCTCGCTTGGTTCAATATCTTTTATAACAAATTTTAATTATTTTTAATATTATCTGCTACTTATATATATATATATATATATATATATATATATATACAGACCGTGTGTGTAACATAAAAGTTTCTCAGAGGACCATTCTGAGTTGTAACATACGTTATGTATATATATAGAATTTGTTTTTGTATATTACTGCAAATCTTTTTATGCCATATATAATTAAGGTGTAACAAAAGCGTTCGCAAATTACCCCATAATAATTACCATAACTTAATGTGGGATCAAGTTGTTAAACGTTAATTAAGACATGCAGTGAATAATTTTCGTTATAAGTCTACCGAGAAGCCTTTATTAAGCCAATTCAGGGCAAATAAAATTAGCGTGTTATTTTCTTATACTGAAAATGCTAAAAGAGAAATGACGCGAGAGAGTATATAATTTCACTCTTAATTACCTTCTTACAACAACTAAATTCACTTGAATTTTTTAAAATTAATGTTGAAACTCACTAAACTGAATACATAACTCCCAAATAAGCATTTGTTTTATATATTTTCACCTATCTGACCATTTAAATTATTTTATTCATTATTTATTTATAGTTTTGCTAAGCACAACGATGCTGTCACCATAAATATTTTTTCAATTACATGAAAGTTTATAAAAATCGGTATTTCAGCCATTTGTGAGGCTAAATGTATGAATAAGAATTTGCTATTTTAGCCAACTTTCTCAAAAACATTCTTTGCATGGCACGGAAATTTATAGTAAATTATATCTTTCTAGCGAGAACAATTGCATTTAATCTGAAATAAAGAACTCGTACTGAACTCATAGTTATTAATTAGCTTTAATATACATATATATATATTATATATATCAAGTAAATTATGGAATAGCTACAAGACAAACTAAAATTTATAGCAACAAAACACATGCGTACCTGTATTATTTTTACATATTTTCAACACATTATCAAGGTCATACTTTAATCTGTTAAGAATGAACACGAAAGCGCTTGGTGATTGTAAATTTTCATTTTACATGATTTACTGCCCATATATTATATTTTTTCTGTTCTAACGATATGCACTATAGTGATTGATATAGAACACTTCACAAGAAAGAGTGTGGCAAAAGCTTTTCACAGATATTAGGTCATTTTAGAACAAGATTTGGATGACCCTCGTTTGACACACATCTTCGGTCAATAGAGGACAGCGGGTGAAACCTTCCTGATTTACAGACACAAACAATATAAAGGAATTAACATTATACACATATAAAAAGAAACATTTAACTAACTGGACATTAATTCTTATTGATATATATTATATTTTATCTCGTTTGTGCAGTTCAACTATAATTATTTTACGATATCGAGTAATTACAATGAAATGACTGAAATCAATCATTTTCATATCAACTCAAACTTTTCTTTGCGATCAATTTATATAATAAAAATAATAATTGTTTATATGCGCCTGTTGCATAGATTTAAATTATAAATTAATAGGTTTTTCATACAATTAAACAAATTTTAATTCGTCAAAGAATTTTAATGAATATTTTGATGAAGCGGAAAATAAAATGCGTCACTTACTAATTGAAATTAATTAAAATAGATTATCTATCAGAAGCCTGCACAATTGCGGAAAGCATTTTAATATTATAATTACAACAGCTCGGAAACATAAAGGATATTATCTGTAGGAGCTTCCACAGCAGAAAAGCAAACATCATGCTGAAAATATGGAAGAGTTTAGGCCTACAAATAATAGAGTATTGCTCAGTGTTCACAAGCCCATACAGAAAACGAAAGGAAAGAACGCGTGAGCAGTGGTGGGCAAGTAACGAAGCATTTGTAACCGAATACAGTAACTAAGCAGTTTTTCCACTACTGTAATCTACTTGTAATTAATTACTTTTCTGAACGACTATTTTTTACTTGTATTCGATTACAAATTTATCAATAGTAACTACTTTTTACTTCATTAATTTTGTAAAAAAGCTATACAATTACTTTTTTATATATTTTTTTATTTTTTCCTGATCTCCCAAGGCTGTTTATTTTCCAGTCCCATATTATTAATAATAATGGAATAGTGTTGCCATATGTATTTTAATCCAGGAATTTTGGCCCAGAATCTGCGAAATTTTGTATAAAGTAATGTATAAACTTAATATCTGCAATTTAGCATTATAGTGAATCACGAATGCATTAACTAATAGTTAAAATAGTAATCATATTACTAGAATATTGCAAATTTGTGCTATGTAAATAAAAATAGACATTGAAAAGCAACATATAATTAATCCAGAGAAGTAATTTCTACTTTTAGTTACTTTTCAGACCTCAGTAATTTTTACTTTTAATCGATTACTTATTTAAACTAGTAATTTTACTTCTACTTCATTACTATTTTCGGCAAGTAATTCTACTTTTACTCGATTAGGAAATCTTGGTAATTTGTCCACCACTGCGTGACGTGAGCGATACACGATAATATACTTATGGAAAATGCTCGAGAGATATGTCCTACAGTCAAATAACAGACAAGTAAATACTGTTTAATCTAAGTAACAAAACAGTATATATATATATATATATATATATATATATATATATAGCGAGGAATGAGAGGACGAAGAGATGGTACATGTTTATTTACAAACGTTTCGGAAATTTTCATTTTCCATCATCAGTGCTAAAATTATAAAAGCAGATAAAAAAAAATAAATATAATGAACGGAAACTTATAAAATATATTTAAATAAACGTGTGATATTAATGGTGTTTATATTCAAGTAATTAAAATAAAAATAAAATAATATAAAATATAAAAGTGATCAATCGTCAAATATAAAGTAAAAAGCGAACAAAATTGAAAGGAGTTTTACCAGGTTGTTATTGTCGGAAAGGGACTTAATTAAGCAGAGGGTTGGGAATGATTGGTTGTTGGAAGGGGTCCATATTAGAAGAGTTGGAGCCAGACGGAGCGATGGTGGATTTCTTCTCAGTGGTGTGTGATATGACAGTTTATTTGGCTATGTTTAGGTTAAAGGCAGAACTATAGTCGTTGAGAGTTGGTTTAATACTGAGGATGGTACAGGGACTCCAAAATGCGGAGGTCGGTTAGATGGTTGGTTGTGTTAATTTTGAAATTGGAGGAAAGTAGTGGATGGTTGTGAAGGTGGCAGTGATTTCTTATTGCTGATTTAGAGGGTTTATTTAAGGGCTGCGATGTTCTGGTAGAAATACGGCGAATGGTGCTGCCAAAATAGTTCGCTTTGCAGCAAACACAGTTGAAAACGTAGATGGTGGAAGAAGGAAGGGGCTGAGGTGTTTTTTCTTTGTGGTTGAGGTATGATTTGGTGCTATTATTGTTGGTGAAAACGAATTGAAAGTTAATTTGGGGGTAAAGAGGGGTGAGTAGGAGGCGGAGTTCTGAAAGTATTTTGTGGCTGATATGGTCGTAATAGGGAAATGAAAAGTATTGCACGTCGTTTTTAACGGTGGGAACTTTAAGGGTGGGGTTCATAAATATTATTAAGAAAATTTCTGGTTAAATATTGTAGTAGATGTTTCGGGAAGGAGTTGTTGATGCCGAAATTATGAATAAATTCTATTTCGTTATGGAGGGATAAGTACGAAGAGCAAAGATGATAGGCGCGGTGGGTTAAAATTTTGATGCTGTTTATTTTATATGGGGAACGGGTGTGGCTTAGTAAGGTAGGTTGATTTTCCACATTTTTTCAGATATCGACTTTGGACTAGTCGAGATAGTCAGGGCTTAATATGATAATAACTGACAAAAACTTTCAGATCCCTAGCTTTAACCGTTTTTTGAGGAAACCGTTTCAAAAATCGTCAAAAAATCGTACCGAAAAATATCGCATTTTCGCAATTTTCGGCCGAAAAAATCATGCTATTTTCATAAAAAAATCCTGAAAAAAGTTACAATTTTATTGAAAAAAAGTAAAAAAACATGTACAGAGTCAAATAGACACATTTAGATCCCAAGATCATCATAATTTTCACTGTAAGAGCCCTTAGAAGCAAAGGAAGGCCTCATCTGGCGGCTTAGGGCTTTGGCCAGAATGTGTTTGTGCCTTGATTCGAGTCCATAAACAGTATGGGAAGCTTCAGATGTCAGCTTCACGGCCCTTTCAACACTCTGAGAATGTGAAGGCAGATCAGGCAGCTCCAGCTTGGTGCCATTCAGCAATGCTTCTTGAAGCTCGTGGTCAGAAAAGTCTTCTGTGAGAGCAGGTTCACAGATGCCACTTTGAGAAAGGTTGATTAGTTCTGACCACCTCTTCTTGGCTGGCTTCCCACTTCTGAAAGAATAATAATTAATTTATTTTTTATTCCAGTTCAAGATTTAATCCCTATTAGTCTCAGAATTGCTGATTTAAATTAAACTTAAATTTAAAAAAAAATAAAACCCGAGTTAATAATTAATAAATGCTTACCTGATGGACAGAATTTTCTTGAGAGCAGCTTCTCTCGCTTCCAAGTCATTAGACTTCATCATGGAGTACAGCACATTCTCGGGCAGCAAGGCAAAAGCACTGTACTTCAAGTTCTTGAAAGCAACACCCTGGATTTCTTCAGACTGCTGCTTGATCCTCTGGATCATGTTGAAGATGTACAGCTGCTGATTGTGGAACTTGCTCTCCCTTTTGATCTCAAACCAACTGACTGCATGCACTTCCACAATGAACTTGATGGCCTGGTAAAGCTTATCCTGTAGTTCTGGAGGGTAACGACAAGTACAGATTATGTGCTATGTTTGACAATTTTCTTTCTTGCACTTCACAGCATTGTCATCACAGGGACGAACAAGTAGCTTACAGGTGCAAGCAGAAATGTCAAAAAGTTTATCCAGCTTTTCCTCCAGATTCTGCTCCTGGACTACTGTAGAAAGAGATTTCCTTTTTATCTCTGCTTTCTTGAAGCACACTTTATCCACCAATTTCACTACATAATATTCCTCATACAGGGGCAGCCGCGGGTTCACTGCCTGCCAGATCTCAATCACATCCTTTGCTATCATTTTAGCAATATCATAGTCTTTCAAGTCCGGGTGGCTGTTTTGGAGGAAATAACTATACTCAATAACTTGGCGGAGGATAGGAGGCTCTGTTTTATCCAAAGGGGAAGGCTGGCCACTGAATTTTTTGGCACTGTCACTTCGAGTTAACACTGCAGACTTCCGTTTTTTACCTATTTTTATGAAATATCTGAAAATAAACACAATTAAATGAACGCATCATAAAATAAGTTAATTTAATACACATTTTATAGGTAAATATCATTAAAAATACAAAATAATACACTAATAAACATCTATAATGCATTTACAATAAGTTTCAAGCATCGTTTTGTTAAAAAGTCGAATTTTAATTGATTATTTTGATGAAATAAGGTCCGATATTTTGTTTGTTTACATTGCGCGATTGCCGCGCGCGCGATTTTACGCGTAAAATTCGACAATTTTACAACTTAAAAATAATTAACAATCCTCAAAAAATACAATCATTTTCACAAATATGAGTTGGTGCAACGTTTTTTATATATTAATACCTTTCTATCTAGATTAGTCCAAGATCACAGTTCCAAAATCAACCTACCCCAGCACTGGCTTAGGTAATTAGTACCTAGGCCTGTGTATGTGGGTTTTCGATATATGGAGGTGCTGAATTTGTTGTTTTGTTTTGTTATTGTTATGTCTAGGAAGGGCAGGGTGTTATTGGATTCGTCTTCTTTGGTGAACTTAATGATTTTGTGTTGGGAATTAAGATAGTTAAGAAAAATGGGGGGGGGGGGGGGTTGACATTGTGGAAAAGGAGAAAGGTGTGGTCAACGTATCTTTTATATAGGTGTGGTTTATAATGGGTGGGGCAACTGGGGCATCTTATCTGCTTTTATAATTTTAGCATTGATGATGGAAAATGAAAATTTCCGAAACGTTTGTAAATAAACATGTACCATCTCTTCGTCCTCTTATTCCTCGCTAAGCTACGTTTCACTAAGAACAAACCCTTCAATCAAGTTTTATATATATATATATAATATATATATATATATTAGACCGGCCCAGGCCCATATGGGTGAAAAATAATTTTTTCTTTTCTTAAGTCTCACCCCTGAAATTTGTTATGCGTGTCGATAGGAAGTTTTGAGTGAAGTTTCAGCCGGATTCCCTAATATTTAGTGGTGCCGACAGACTCTGAAATGTGTAGTTTTTCCGCACCACCTAGGAGGTAACTACAACAGGCGCGTTTTTTTTTAAGTGGTATCCCCAATAGGCCTAATCCACTTTTTTAATGTTAACTCATGAGGTTGTTGTGCTTCCTGTCTTTATCATTGATTTCTTTGCCTCTGGAAACTGCTCTCGGTGTTTTTCCACGACTTGAAGAAGGTACTGCAGTTGTTCTTCGTTTTTTGTGAGATGACTGATGAAACTCTGAATTAATAAGACCGGTCTTATTGTTTTAACATATTCCTTAGCTAATTTATAGTCGTCCCTGTTATCCCATTCTGCAGGATCAACTTCGAGAAACGTCGATTGAAGGGACAATTTCTCAAAGAAGGAGCGACTTGAGCTTGTGACAAAGTCCGCCAGACTTTTCTCTAGTGGGTCATCATGAGTGTGGTCAAAAGCAATTCGTTTTTCTGGTGTTTCTGAACCAGGTCTTTTCAATGCCTGAACCATCTGCCGTTTCACTCGCAAAGTTATGCCATCATCAAAAAAGGCAAGCGACACAAGTTCTTCGTTTAGATACCAGAGGTGACGGCATAGTGCTTTGCTAGCTATTGCTGAAAGTTCCTTATCATCATATTGCTGAAGCTCTTTTAGATACTCCAAATCGGTTCTTGGTGCAAAAGATGCGACAGGAGGGAGCCGCAAACCATTTTGGCACATAAAAGCGGACAGCATAGCGAGAGAAGCGTTCCATTACACTGAGTTCCTGTTTTGTCAGGTTGAACTGAGAGCGAACCAATACAATTTTGATGGCATAAATCACTCGCGACACCCACCTAATGCGATGTAAAGCCCCAGATTGACGAAAATGTACTCCTCCTGATAGAACACACCGTTTTTTTTGCCATTATTGCTAGCGGTAGTATCAAAACACAGTGCTTGAGTACATTCTCGCAAATTCCAATCGTCTAAGCATTCTAGAACTGCTTCTGCAATTTTTCAGCCAGAAACAAGTTTGGGTACTGTTAGAAGCTTAGACTTTCCTCCACCGGATACAAGAATAGCTAGCCTATCTATTTTTTCATCATCTGTTATATCTTGCATTATTTTACCATCCCAATGAATGGTAAGCGGAACGTCAGAGGTAAAGGTTTGCTTAATGTCATCTGCAACTTTTTGGCGTACGGCACTCCTCGCCCTCTGTAGAGTACTTCTGCTCAAAACAACATTGTAAATGTCATGTCCAAGAGAAGTTGCAGCAGCTGAAAGCACCATAACAGCACTACGATCACTTGTTTTTATTCGATCTAATGCCATTGCCAGATCAGGTGTTACGATGCGCTTATACTTATTTGATATTGTGCTCATTGAAGGTTTGGATGTCATTTCAGGAGTGTACGATGTACCTGGCTCTGGTTGCTCATCACTACTACTGCTTAAACTGCTATTACTGAACTGAACTGCAGCTGAAGACAGTTTTTTTCGCAATGCCTCGGCTTCTTTTAGTGCAGCATTTCTTTCATCTCTTTTCCGTTTTCGCATTTGAGCATGTAGGAATGATCTATCTTCCTCATTTGACATCATTTATAAAGCATTTGCGCGAGTTATATCAAAAAGGTTATCTAAACTATCTTGAAATTCAGTTTCTTTTTTAATTTGATTTTGATTACGGTTTGATTTTGATTTTTGAAGTAATCTGAAGTTCTCATACATTTTCTGAATTTTCGTCAGTACATGCTGTTTGGCTCTGGTGGGTATTTTCGCCTTGTCCCAAATCTAAAAAAATTCAGCATAAACTATGTTGGATGCTTCTTTTAATGTTTTCTTACTGTTTGTGAGACAGAAAAGCCGACGTAGTACATCTCCATTGGATGGAAGCTTCTTACTGCCAATTGTGTCAATTGGCTGTCCAATCAGCCATATTTCAGTTTTTCTTCTTGTTACAATTGAATCGGACATGGTGAAGGATAAAATTTACAAATATTAAGAGAAAACACTTGCACATCAATCTCTCACTGCGTCTTAAGCAATACTGACGTGAAGACGTGTTTCTACCCAACAGTGTAACATGTGTAACAGTGTAACATGTGGAGCACAATCCACAAGATTGTGAATAGGCATGGTTTGCACACAATATTTGTACTACGAATTATGGGATTTCTTAAAGTAATTTTACCAGCAATTCATATTTTCGCAATAAATGAAACATACAAGAGGCTGTCGGCACCACCGAAATACATAGATATTGTTGAAATTTAGTGTGCGAGTATATTATGATGGTGGTAACAATTTTAGGGGGCGAGACTTTCACTTTTCAAATAATATATATATATATATATATATATATATATATATATATATATATATATATATATACTACCAGTCAAAAGTTTAAATACACCCTGAAATATTCATAAATTTCAAATTTTGTTTAAAGTTTTTTATTTATTAACTAAGTTATCATGACACAAATTCATAAGTACAAACATGGGAACTTAAATAACAACAAATCAGGGCAATTTACCAAAAGCAAAGTCTAAATTTTAGATTCATCAAAATAGCCTCCTCTAGCAGCAATTACAGCAGAACAAATTCAAGGCATGCGCTCAAGAATAGAAAGAAGATAGTCTGGTAAAAGCTGCTGCCAGCACTCTTGTAAGAGTTCTCAGAGCTTCTGAGCACTGGATGGCTGCTTGGCTTTCACTCGTCGATCCAGTTCATCCCACACTATCTCGATGGGCGTTCAGATCCGAGAACTGTGCTGGCCATTCCATAACATTGCCGTTCTTTCTGCTTCAGGTAATTTTGACACAGCTTGGAAGTGTGTTTAGGATCGTTGTCTTGCTGCATTATGAACTGTTGGCCAACTAGTCGCAGTCCAGATGGGATGGCATGGCGCTGTAGAATGCTGTGATAGCCACGTTGGTTCAGTATTCGAGTGACTTTGTGGAGATCTCCAACTTGCTCCCCTGCAAAACATCCCCAGACCATCACACTTTTTCCACCGTGCTTCACTGTTGGCACAACACACTGCTGTGTCATTCTTTCACCAGCTCTGCGCCGCACAAATACTCTGCGTTTGGATCCAAGAACTTCGAACTTTGATTCGTCAGTCCAAAGGACAAATTTCCATTGCTCAACAGTCCATTTTTGGTGTTTTTTAGCCCAGGCTAGCCTTTTCTTTTTGTTCTGGAGTCTCAGCATTAGTTTCCTTGTTGCAGGTCGTCCTTTTAATCCTGCCTCTCTTAGTCTTCTCTGAACAGTTGATGTTGAAAATGTTGTACTTCTGGAGTTGTTTAGCTGGGCTTTGATTTCAGGTGCTGTGAGGCGTCTGTTGCGCAGACTGGTGACTTAGATATACTTGTCCTCTGAGTCTGTTGTGGTTCTTGGTCGCCCTAACCTTTTTCTGTCCTTATTTTGACCAGTTTCTTCGTACCGTTTAATGGCACAAGCAACCGCATTCACAGAAACTTTTAATTTTTTTGCAATTTGCTTCAGTGATTGGCCCTCATTTCTCAAAGTTACAATTTTTGCTTTTGAAACAGAAATATATCTTAAACTACAGAGTTAGCTCCTCTCCAAGGATTTTATATGTAAAGACCTGCAGCGCATGTTAATAACTGAACACATGTATTATCATACTCCTGAAGAAACACCCTACCCCAGTAAAGACTTTTAAACTGTTTTTGGACCTTTATGCAGAGCTAATCGCATTAATTTTAGGTTGCATGCTACACGTAAATTAACACATTTTGAAGGCTATTTTGAAGAAGCTTCCGTGTTACAACACACTGCATAGGGCAGATGCACTGAAGCATACAATATGAAAGCCAGGTAAGCAAATTCATCTCTAGTACCTGTTAAATTTACATTTGAAGTTTATGTCATGAGCTAAGCAGCAAAACGTTGGAAATTAGTAGGTGTACTTAAACTTTTGACTGGTAGTGTGTGTGTATATATATATATATATATATATATATATATATATATATAAGTGGATATTGCAAGTTTGATAAGAAATGCATGTTCCACCATCTTACGGTCTGCAACACTTATGAAAGATATGGGAGTTGCAAATACGAAAAAAAATGTCGATACCACCACCCTCAAAGGAACGCACCGAGGGAACAGAAAAAACGAACATCAAAGAAGAGTGGAAATTTTTTAGACGCAGCCAATACATTTCAGCTGCTAAATACTGTCCAGCAATTACAAAACCAGCTGACAAATATAAATATAGAAATCCGAGATCCGGACAGAAGGTACGAACAAAGACACTTCATGAGTTATCGGGACAACAGGTACCGACAAAGATAAAAAGAGGTAAATTCTCGGAGGACCACAAGGCAACGAAACCGGCACCCCCATCGGAAAACAAAACGGAACCACCTGTATGCGAAAAAGAAAGAGAAAAAATAAAAATAATCCTAGCCAACATACAGGGCCTTAAATCAAACCAGTCCACGAACAAAGTTGCATACCTGAAAGGACTCATGCAAGAAGCCGGAGCAGACTTTGCATGCCTCACGGAAACTCATCTAAAGGACTGCCAGGCGAACTGTGAAAATTGTGAGTCCTGTATTGACAAAAAAGAAATACAAATTGACAACTATAACATCCTCCGAGCCGACAGAACAGTGAGACGTAAAGGAGGATGTGCTATTTACACACGCGAAAGGCACATAGCAGAAATGGTTATAAGTACCTCAAACAACTACGTAGAATGTGTAGCAGCAAAAATTGAAAAATTAAATATGGTACTAATTGTAATGTACAGACCCCCAAACACGCCAACCTCAAAATTTTCAGATTCCATTACAGAGGTAAGAAACTTAGTAAAAGATCTACACTCTCCAACCCCAAATATTTTTCTCTGTGGTGATTTTAATTTCCCATTCATAAAATATAAAAGGATAGGAAAAAATATATGTATCCACCAGGACAAGGGGGGCACACGAGAAGACAAGGAGCAGGTAAAAATGCTACTAGCTTTAGCTGATGAATTTATGTTAACGCAAGAAATAACAGAAAACAAGAAAAAATTTAGAAATCTACCCAACTATGATATCAGACCACAATATCATTGAAATAACAACTAATATAAAGGCAACAGGAAAGGAAAGAACACGCACAACAGAACGAAGCAAATTCGAAATTTTTAATTTTCACTCCAAAGCTATAAACTGGGAAGATGTGACATCCAGCATGGAAGAAATAGATTGGAAAACCATTTTCGAGGCCAAGACAACGGAAGAGATGCTAATGACGTTAGAGGAGAAGACGTTAGAAATTGTGGAAAAACATGTCCCAAAGATACAACAAAGAGGAAAGAGAAGCAGGTTCGAAAGACAAAAGAGGGCATTGTTCCGAAAGAGAAAAAGAGTGACTGCAAAATTAAGTAATTGTAAAGATAACAACATCAGAAAAATATTAAATGATAAACTACAAAGTATCGATGTCGTCATACAGGAACAAATCGAGAAGCATACAGAAAAAGAAGAAGATGACGCTATAGAAGCGATAAAAGTTAACTCAAAGTACTTCTATAATTTCGCAAAAAGAAAGTCGAAAAACCAAGCGACTATCGGACCTTTAAAAAATGAGAACAGTGATTTATCTGATGATCTATCAGAAGTATCTGAAATATTAAAAGCTCAGTATGAATCATCTTTCAGTATCCCAAAAACTGACAAATTGATTTGCGATAGAAACGCGTTATTTGAAGAAGAACCACAAGGGGAAAGTATATCGGATTTCGACTTTACGACGGATGATATTACACAAGCCATAGGGAGACTAAAAACACACTCAGCGGCAGGACCGGATAAATGGAATGCCACACTGATCAAAAGCTGCAAGAATGCAATCGCTGAGCCCCTATACTGGATATGGAGACGATCATCAGACACGGGAGAAATACCGGGCATCCTGAAGAGCGCGAACATAGTCCCAATATATAAAGGAGGAGATCGATCCCAGGCCAAAAACTATAGGCCAGTGTCGCTTACATCTCATCTCACTAAAATATTTGAAAGAATAGTTAGACAGAAAATCTATGACTTTTTGGAAACTCAGAAAAAATTCAATGATAACCAACACGGGTTTCGATCAGGCAGACATTATTGATTCACTTGAAATTAATGAAAACTATGATGTACTATACACAGACTTTGCTAAAGCGTTCGACAAGTGTGACCACGGAATCATAATACATAAACTGAAATATATGGGAATAACAGGAAAAGTAGGGAAATGGATATATAATTTCCTTAGTGAGCGGAGGCAAGTCGTTACAGTACAAGGAGTATCTTCATCAGAATCAGAGGTCCTCAGCTCAGTACCACAAGGAACAGTATTAGCTCCACTACTCTTCATAATCATGCTAACTGACATAGATGAGGACGTTACCAGAGACAGCACAGTAACATCCTTTGCGGATGACACAAAGATCAGTAGAAAAATAAGAAACCCAGAAGACATAGGATCTCTACAAACCGACATAAACAAAATCTACAAGTGGACTGAAGACAACAATATGAAGTTTAACACCGAGAAATTTCAGCTATTACGGTACGGAAAAAGAGAAGACCTCAAGTGCATGGAATATTATACCCCAAATGGACAGGAAATTCAGAGAAATTCCAGAGCAAAAGATTTAGGGGTTGTAATGACAGATGATGCGAAATTTGAAACACAAAATAAGATAGCAGTAAACAGAGCAAAGAGAATAACGGGTCAGATATTGAGAACCTTTAAACGAAGGGATAGGAATGTAATGATTCCTCTACTGAAAACGCTGATCATACCCAAATTAGAATACTGCTCGGTCCTAACTTCCCATATAAAAAAGAAGACATTAGACAGCAGGAGGGGATCCAAACAAGCTTCACAGCCAAGATCAATGGGTGCAAAGAACTAAATTACTGGGAAAGGTTACGAGAACTAGACCTATATTCACTGGAAAGGAGAAGAGAGAGATACACCATTATTTACACTTGGAAAATAATGGAGAAACTAGTCCCTAATCTTACTCTGAATCCCATAACTCCCCAAACAACGATGGAAAGTAGAAGCGGTAGACTGTGTCGTATTCCCAAATTGAAGGCGAGACAGGGAACATCCTTAACCCTGAAAGAAAATAGTTTTGTAGTGAGAGGACCAAAACTGTTTAATCAGTTGCCCAAAGACCTAAGAAACACGAAGGGAGTTGCAGTGGAAATCTTCAAAAGAAGACTAGACGCCTGGCTCAGAACAATTCCCGATGAGCCGGGCGTACCTGGCTATGTGAGGTGGAGAGCGCAAGAATCCAACTCACTACTTCACCAGGCCAACTCGAGAGGAGGGGCGACAAGCTTGACCTTCGCGAAATGAGAAATCATCGCGCGGAACCTTTGTAAGGTTGTAAGGTAAGGTATATATATATATATATATATATATATATATTATAGATGGTCCAAAATTATACAGTAAATTTTAAAATTATCTGAATCTTGTCTTACCCTCGAAAATTGTTACCTATATTAAAAAAAAGTTACTGACCGAAACTTATCAAAATTAATAAATTTTTAGTGGTGCCACATTCGACTTTAAATTTCTTAATTTTCTTGTTTCAAAATTCTTTGAATTCATATTCAAAAATTTCTTTAGTTTATCGCAGTCCCCCTCCATATTCAACTATAATGGAGTATTAACCACTCAGAGATGGGGGTCTCATGGGTGCCCATCTCCAACTCATTGTTGCTGCGTTCGCAGTTCCTGCTTCAAGTTTGATTTTTTTACATAAGGAAACTACAGGCGATGTTGCTCCACTACTTGCAAGAGAAACTGCTTTTGACTTTCATTCTTAGTTAGATGTGCATTGAATTTTTTTATTAATGCTATTTATTCCTCTTTCGGAGTTATCATTTGTTACCATCATTGATTTGACATTCTCAAGGGCCATTTGATAATCTTGTCTGTTCTTCCAGTTTGTCGGATCATCCTCAAGAAAGGCTATTGGGAGTCTGAGTTTAGTGAAAAATAGTCGAGACGAGCTAGTAACAAAGCTGGCTACTGTTTTGCTTTGAATATCGTTGGCAGAAAGATTCAAATTTATTCTTTTGGTCGGATGTTCAGATCCCCTTATGTCGAGTGCCTTTACCATGTCTCTTTTAACATCAATGGAAATATCTTCAAAGAATGAAAGTGAAATAAGAAATTCACTTAGGTACCAAAGATGGCAAGAAAGTGCTTGAGATGCTGCAGAAGCATTGCTTTTGTCTTCGTATACTTGCAGCAGTTTTAGTAGCGAAAGATCATTGGCAGGGGCAGAAGCAGCGATGGGTGCAGAAAACCATGCAGGAACATAGTGTCTAATGGCAAATTGTGCAAAACGTTTTATTCCACTTTGTTCCTTTAGAGTCATTTTAAACTGTGAGCAGAAAAGATTCATTTTTATTGCATAGATTATGCGAGACATCCACCTGGCACGATGCAAAGCACCTGGCTTTAGAAATTTGACTCCACGTGGTGGTACATCTCCTAGATAGATGATTGTAAGTTCCAGGACCTCTCTGTAATCATCTCGGATTTGTGTGGAGGTTAGATGTTTCTTACAAATAATAAGCAGTTCATTACGTCCTGGAGTATCAGGAAAGGTTTCAAAATTTTCTTTATTGATGAAGTTCCAGGCAGACTTAAAGCGCTTGAATATCGGAATATCAGGTCCGCTACTGGCAGAACAAAGACACACCTCAAAAACATTGGATGCAATAAGTTCAATTTTATGGTGCCGGCATGCAATATTTAGTAAGTCTTCTCCAAGCTTTTGTTCTATTTATGCAGTACCTCCCTTTTTAGGACCCGTGTTCGTGGCAGTTGTGTCAAAGCACATTACCTTTAACGCGATCAATTAAGTTCCAGTCCTTTAAACATCGACAACGGCTGTTGCAATGTCTACTCCTGTGCCAGACTCGAGTTTGGGTACTGCAAGCAACTTTGATTTGCCTCCTCCTGACACCAACACTGCTAATCTTTCAACTTTTTCATTTCCAGTTAAATCGATTAGCATTTTTCCATCCAAATGCACCATTAAAAAACATTCAGGATTAAAGGATTCTTTTAAATCTTTTGCGATTTTCTCACGTACATCCATTCTCTTTCGACGAACTGTACTTCTGCTTATGGACAAGTCATCAAGATCATAATCTCATGCAGAGGCAGCAGATGATAGCACATATACGGCCTGTCTATCAGAAATATCCGATCTATCCAGTGCAACTGCAACGTCTCGTGTTACAAGTTCCTTCTTACTTGGTTTGCTAGGAACCTTCTTGCCAGCATTATTTTTTGATGCCGTGTTAGTTTTACACAACATTGTTTCATCTTCACTACTCATGCTCATTGTTTCATCTTCACTACTCATGCTCATTGTTTCATCTTCACTACTCATGCTATTTGATGAAGTCAATTTGGAAAACTTTGTTTCTTCCTCCTTTCTCTTACTTTCCCTACGTGCTAACCGTTCTTTAGCTGACTTTCTCTTCCTTTTACGATCTTCTCTCTCTGATAATGCTTTGTCAACGTTAGGCATATATCCTTTTCTTCCCTTCTGTTTTTGAGCTTGGAGGAATTCTCTGTCTTCTTTAATCTTGATGATCTCGTGCGCTTTTTGGTGAGCAATATCATAGAGACCGTTTAAACTGTCCTGAAACAATCTCTCTTTCTCACGCTGAGTTTCGGAACACCAGAATTTTAATTTTTGGAGCGTTCTATATTCCGTATATACTTTTTCAATCACTGGTATAACATTATAATCAGCTCTTGTTGGAATTCTAGCTTGTTCCCAAAATTCAACTACCTCTATGTAAACTGCTTTAGAAGCTTCTCTTAGAGTTTTCTTTTCCTTAAGTAAATAAAAAAACGACGGAGCACATCACATTTGGAAGGAAGTTTTCTACCGCATATCATTTCAATTGGTTGTCCAATGAGCCATATTTCGATATTTCTGCGAGTTTTCATTGAGGAACTTGCCATTTCTAATATGATTATTCACTATTGCAACACTGCAAACGAACTGCAATACACTGCAAACAATACACTGCAAACGACAGGTTGGCAAAAGACTGAGGCTTGTGAATAAAAAATACGATTGTCATAGGAACGCCCTTTCAGCACGTTTACGCAAGATGAGCACTTACTGGGAAAAGTGACGAAATCTATTTCATGGAAAAACGTGAATACAAGTATCAACAGAACAGATGCGATTCTTGCCTCAACGTGTTCAGTACCGCTCATACAAGATGTGCTTCAGAATATTTAACCACAATAAGCATACAAAAATCTATATTATGCAAAAAAAATTATATATATCGAAATATTTTTCGTAAAGACAATAAATCTATATTATGGGGAAGAAGCAAAAAAGGTTTTTAAAAACATTTAAATTCAAATGCGATGTGGCACCACTTAGAATTTTTTGCTCCTATTAAAATTTTATATTTAGAGTTTTTTCAACATAGGTAACAATTTTATGGGGTAAGACCTACGAATTTTCAAAATTTATTTTTTTGGACCACCCTAATATATATATAGGGTGAACCAAATGTAGGTGGACAGTAAATGATAACGTTTATTTTGAGAATACATATTTAATTTTTTTGTATACTATAATACAAAATAAAATTTAAATAAATTTAGTTATAATATTTAATATAATAAAACACAAACACCATAGTTATAATGAACACCATAGTTATAATATAATATAACACAAACCGTATTCAACCTACTGTCCACCTACTTTTGGGTCACCGTGTATATACACCGGGTGTCCGAGAATTATCTGTACAATTTTTAGCTGTTATTAAAAGTCAACCATGAAGTGTAGAAATTCCAGTGTTGTCCCATTTTACAGAGAAACTCATTAAGTTTTTTCTGATAACAAGTTTTGACAAGTTTTTTCTTTTTTGTACGCGGGTGACAGACATTGATGATTTAAAAGCAAGAATCACAGCTGCTATTGAGCGAATTGATGTGGATATGCTGCAGCGTACATGGCAACATTTGGATTATCGATTGGATGTTTTGCGAATCACTGATGATGCACATATCGAATGTTTGTAACAACGTTACTTTAATAAAAGAAACTTTTGAAAATACAGATTCTAAATAATCTTGTTTAAGAATTTTAGGTGTGTTATCAAGAATGTTATTGAAAGATGAAATTGTACCGATAATTTTCGGACACACTGGAATTTCTAAAAAACTTGTCAAAACTTGGTATCAGAAAAAACTTAATGAGATTCTCTGTAAAATGGGACAAACTGGAATTTCTACACTTCATGGTTGACTTTTAATAACAGCCAAAACTTGTACAGATAATTCTCGGACACCCTGTATATATATATATGAAAATGAAAATGAAAATGAAAAGGTTTATTGGCAGACTATAGTCCATATGACAAATATTATTAATACAATGACAGTTCATACACTAAGGATAGAAATATATACAATTGATTAGAAATAATACTGCACTGTCGAAGTTAAGTGGAGCTACAGACAAACGTTTTCGTACCAAGAAGTCCATAGCTTAGAGGATAAATGGCAGGACTCATGGATAGCTTGGATGATCTGGTTGGTTGATTTTTTAATTCTTTGCTTTAGACTGTCTTGAGCACGTCTTGTTACCTCCGGGAAGCTCGGGACATTGCGGGTAGCAAACATTTGCGAAGCTGAGCATCTCGGGGGTAATTTATGTAAGAGTCTAAAAGACCTGTTGTACAGCAAATTTAGGGTTCTGCCAGAACCTTTTTTATAATTCACCCAGAGTTGCTGACTGTATATATTACTGGAGAAAGTACGAAAGAGTGTGTCTTTAGCTTCACTTGTACAGAAACGAAAGTTCCTTATGGTCATATTCGCTTTAGCACACAGGCTTCGAGATTGTTTTCTTATATCCGAGTCATCACTCAAGGAGCTGGTAATAGTTTGACCCAAATACTTAAACTCTTGTACTTCCTCAATTACTTCACCATTCATTTTAAACCTTATATCAGCTGGCTGATTACAGCTTTTAGGATGAAATTGCATAACCTTAGTTTTTGTAACATTAAAAAGAATATCATGTTTCTACGAATACACTTCGCAGACATTTAGTAGCCGATCCAGACCTTTAACAGAGGGACTTATTAACACCATATCATCGGCATAAACTAAGTTATTTATCCTTGTGTTATCTATACAACATCCTACTGTTGCCTCATTAAGTGAAGCAATTAATCCATCAATATACACATTAAACAGCATAGGGGAGAGCAAGGAGCCTTGTCTCATCCCGCAAGAGGAGCCAAAACACTCTGATAGTATATTGCCCCACCTAACAGTGAAAGATTGGTGGGAATACCAAAATTTCAATAAATTTAATATGTACATGGGAACCTTCCTGTCTTCTAGTTTTGCAAATAAAATATTGTGGTTCACCCTATCATATGCCTTACTTATATCAAGGAAACAGCTATAAATGGTTGAATTACTGTCAATGTATTTAGATATTGTTTCTTTAAGTACATAGATACACATGTCAGTTGAGTGGGACCTTTTAAAGCCAAACTGATTAGGAGATGTCCATAGGAAATCATTTAATCGGAGTAACAAGAGTTTTTCTAGTAGTTTCGAGAAGCAGGAAGCGACAGCAATAGGCCTGTAATTATTGCTGGACAGAATGTCTCCGTACTTATTTTTGACCAGGGGCAAGATATATACCCTCATGAACTCTGCAGGGATATAGCTATAAACAAGCATGGCTGATAGGAGCAATGATATATGCAGACATACTACGTCATTTGCATATTTTAATTGCTCATTCGATAAGTCACCTACCCCTGACGCAGAACCAGTCTTTAACTCTTTAATTAACCTCTTTACTTCAGAAAATGATATCAAAATATTTTCCCTTGTCCCTCCCACAATCGTTTCGCTGCAATCTATCTTACGATTATCCCTACTCACACTATTAAGAATGTTAGAGTAGTGGTTTTTCCACAGCTTTGCAATTTCATCCTCCCCCGACACCCCATCGATTTTCGGAGGGAGGACATTTTTGACACCCGTTTGATTCTTAACAAATTTCCAAAATTTGTTATTATCGTTATTTATGCGAGCTTCACAGGCTTTTGATGCTCGAATAGACTCTTCCTGTTTACATCGCCTTATGGCTGCCTTATACTGACCCCGACTTCTACACATTTTTATGTATACTGGTCCTAATCTGTGTCTACCATGAAAGCACCACAAATCATAGGCGTCTTTCGATTCCCTCTTCAGGGGGGCAATAAGATCATTCAATCCAGGAATAACCTTAGTATGATAGTTGTAAGATTTAATCAAGAGGCTTCCTGCTTCTCTTAACAGGGATATTATCTTACTATAATACCTATCTATGAGTTTACAGTGAGAATCATTTGAGCAAGGATTATTACAGCCAAGGTGCAAAATTTCTAAATTATTAAAGAGGTGACATGTTCTGTCATATATATATATATATATTAGTGATGGACCGGATGTCATTTTTTCAACATCTGCGGATGCGGATGCGGATCTTTAATTTCGATATCCGCGGATGCGTATGCGGATATTTAGTTAACCTATCAATATAATATAGAATTATGAATATATGACATAATTTTTCAAATTTCTTGATATTACTATTATGGCAGGCAATGCATAAGAATTAAAATTAATATTAATGTTTTCATTATGATAAAAATAATAACTTTCTCAAAAGTTTCAGCAACAGAAAATTCAATTAAACAAGTTTCATTCAATTTTCTGTTACCAGGTATTTATATTTTGAGGTTTATATGTTTGTTTGTTCATTAATAATTAATACCTTACATGAAATTTGCATGACTGGGCCTTATAAGCTACTTTATAAGTAATGTTCCCTCTAAGGTGTGCGCGTGTGCGCGCGCACACGCGTTGTGAAACCCGCGCACACAGCAAAATAAAATGCGCACAGGCTTAAGCGTATCATGAGTCACGACAGTAAATGAAGTAATTTCAAAAATTTCAGTTTAATGAATTCTATAAAGAACAAATTAAGAAACCGCTTGAAAGAAAATCATTTGGACATACTCATGCGAATTAAAAGTTACCTGAATGATGACGGATGTATTAATCTTCATAGAGTTTATTTGGAATGGACAAATGCTATAGATCGTAGGGAGAAATCATAATCATACTTAAATGAAAGGCACTTTCATTTAATGTTATTTTGATCATATTTTATTTTATTGAATTTTATTATTTTTTATTTTATTCTTATTTTGTGAATGGATAAAATCGTGTATTAATGTTGATAGTCTATGTATTTTAAATTGCTAAATGCTAAAAATTGTTTTGAGAAATGATAGCTAAAATAGTCATTTTCAATTAATGTTATTTTTATTTTATTTCTTTATTTTGTTGAATTTTATTTTACTATTTTTTATTTTATTCATATTTTTAGAATAGATAAAATGTTTTCTTTTTAAGAATATATAATATTGTAAACAGTTTTTTAATATCCATTAATAGTACCGTAATGATCAAGGTATCACCTTATGGAAATAATATTTATTAAGTATTTAATATTTATATATATTTAATTTTGAAGATAATAGTGCTCAGAAAAGTTTGCACAATTTTTCATTATGAATCTAAATGTATGCACAACGAAAATTTTTTGCGCACACGGACTAAAAAAAATTAGAGGGAACATTGTTTATAAGGTAATTTAATTGTAAATTGCATAATTTATTAGAGGTAATATCCGCATAATATCCGCAGTCAGAAGTGCGGATGCGGATGTTAAAAATGATGCGGATGCGGATATCCGGTCACCCACTAATATATATATATATATATAATTACATCAACAATCGATCTTGTCCTAGGGAACCGTATCTTCAGTAGGAATAGATATACAAGTGCCACAATCATCTTGGTTTATTGATCTTAACGTTTCGAGATTAGCTCATCTCATCATCAGAATCTGTAATTTTAAAGACATAGATTAGTTGATCAGAATGATTGAAACAATTTACGGATCTTTTAAACTATTTCACCCCCAACATACTCTTTTCAACAATCACCACCACAATGTTGATCTTTTCAACTATATCCCCCCCAAAGTTTAAACTCTGCGAATTAACCAAAATAAGATCATCAAACAATAACAACACATTTATTATTTATTGCAAACATATAATAAATAGAAAACCATTATTTACATACGATAAAATTTGAATGCCCGGTTAGGTCAACTGTGCGCCTTTGACGATTGGTTAGGTTTGGTCGTGATATTTGCGTTAGTTTTAACGAAAATATCACGACTAAACCTAACCAATCGTCAAGGGCGTACAGTTGACTTAACCGGCATTCAATGAACCTAACCGGGTATTCAGTTGACCTAACCTGGCATTCAATTAACCTAACCTGGCATATACTGTATATATATGTAAAAATGAACAATGAATAATCCATATTCATTTTTACATGGAAACCAAAATCGCCTGAGCGAGTTTTGGATAGAATTTCAATTTGTACTTCTTTATTCATTACTGTATTTCTCTAATTCATCTTTTCTGATAATGACTTATACACTATGACGTCATAAAATAACTTGATTCTCTTTATGTTTCCCGTACCTTGTACACTGAATCACGTGCTTAGTATTTGGACATCTTCCATATTCAATGTATGGTAAATTCTTTAATAATAATGTTGTGGTGTTATGTAGTATAAATATTATTATTCAACCATTATATACACGAAAAAGTATGATTTTTCTACTTAGCATGCAAAAATTATTAAACCTTTTTAATATTTTTTTATTATATAAAAATAATTTTTAATGTAAAATTTACCTGAAATTATTAAAAGAAAATATTGTTCGAAATGCTTTCCTTCCATTTCAATAACTTTTTTATTCTTGGCCGAAACTCATCTAAGGTTCGATTTACTTTTATTTTTAAGAATATTATAAAATTATGTTTAGCTCATTAAAATGCATAAATTGATTTCTATTTTTAATTTGTATTCTTAATTTTCTTAATTCAAGTATCGTACCGATACTTCTGGTTAATGTTAATGGTTATATAGTTCATATACAGCTAGGAATGTTACTAGTCGAATTTAATTCCATCTTCAAAATTTAATTTTTAATACCGCTAGATTTACTTTTATTAATTGTAAGGTCCTCTAAGTACGTTTTTTTTATTACCTTAATATATGTGTAACTGATTTAATTACGTACAATCGATAATCGTAATTGAATTCTATTACTTTTGACACATATTCGAATTCATTTTCTTTCCGTACCTCAAGTCACTTTCACATTAAACTCATATGCATACACCATCATTAATACTACCTGTAATTTAGAATTTTATAATAACTGACCTTGAGCTTAAAGGATTTTATAATAATAATAATAATGATAATAATAATAACAATAACTGACTTAAACTTAAAAGATTTTATAACCCTAAACCCATCTTAAATTATTATACATTATTTTTAAAACTTTGTTAATTCAAAAACCTTCCAAATCCCTCCACATACACACGCATGTATGCACACTATATATACTATATAGACAAACCTTATGCTAAAATCATTGGATATCACAAACTATTTCATTGCGTGTAAGTGCTAACTATGCTACTTAGTCTTAATCATTTTTGCTTTCTAATATATCTTGCTCATGCATTTATTCAGTTAATTGAACAATCCTCTCAGCTAATCTGTCCCTCGAAATTGTAAGATACACACTTTGTACCTAGTACACATAAATACACACTAGACCACAGGTCTATACATCATCCACTACGTAATTCGATTTTTACCTACACTAGTCAATAACAATTAGTTTACAGATTGTACGATTTACATTTTTCCCTTTTATCTACTATTCATTATGTATGTAATTCTTCCCACAGGAAAAAAAAAAAAAATCTGTTAAAAATTTAACAATATCATTCTTTGTCTAACTTAATTGTTTGTCTAAATTAAAGTATTAATCATTGAAGTTTTTATATTTTGTAAGCAAGTGTCATGGTAAAGATTTGATTACTCTGCATTGTAACCAACCGCCCGAACTCACTTGTTCAGTATAAAAATTTGTATTGTAAAAAAAAGAATTCATCATCTAATTTGAATTCGTTAGATGTTATTTTCTCATTTGTATTGTATTAATTGTATTATATTATTGTTAAATTAATACCATTTTAGAGAGGGGAACACTGTAAAAATGAACAATGAATAATTCACTGGGCAACACGTATTTTATTGAATGATATCTGACACTTGATTCTAGGTAATTTGGGTGCGCTGAATACGAATTTCAACTCGGTTTGGCTCTATCAGGTCCTGATTCTTGTCGACAGCCTATGTGCCATTTTCCAGATTTTTCAAATTAGGACTAAAAAATTAAGTCATGCGTTAATTTTTTTTTTCAAGTTTCATGAATACAAGCATTCAAACTACAGTAAAATTACATTATAACGATAGAAATGACTTAAAATAAAAAAAAAAACAGATATGAAGCTTTCACTGTGGCAAAAATTTTCTTTTGTAAGACTTTCTAGCGTATTTGCTTGTTGACGGCAGGTCTCTTTTCAAGCACCAGCAGTAATCAGCCATCATGTGGGAATCCCAGCGGCCTTGGTACCGTTCCTCCATAATTTTTATATCTTGGTGGAATCTCTCCCCTTGTTCGTCACTTACATCACCTAAATTACTTGGAAATTGGTCAAGATGGCTATTCAAAAAATGCATTTTTATGCTCATATTGCAACCTAACTCTTTGTAGTCCCTTAAAAGTTTTTTTACGATTTCTTCGTAGTTATCTGCCCTATAATTGCCTAAAAAGTTTTCTATCAAGTCCACGAATGAGAACCAGCCATTTTTTTCGCGTTCATTCATGACATTAGGAAAATTGCTGTCTTTAATCATTGTTCTTATTTGTGGACCGTCGAAAATTCCCGCCTTGATTTTTTCATAACTTAAACTTGGAAATTTTGAAGTTATGTATTTGAAACACTCGCCGTTCGTATCTAAAGCTTTTACATATTGTTTAATGAGGCCTAGTTTTATATGCAGAGGAGGAAATATGATTTTATCTCTGCTCACTAAAGGTGGATTAATTACGTTTTTTTCTCCGACAGTAAGTGATGTTCGTGCTGGCCAGATTTGTTTGAAATAATGTTCTTCCTTGGCTCTGCTGTCCCATAAGCAAAGGAAGCAGGGATATTTAGTATACCCTCCTTGTTGTCCTAGCAGAAAATTAACCATTTTTAAGTCAACACATATGATCCACTCGTGCTCCCTATATTTGATAAGATTTAAAACCTTTTCTATATGTTCATACTTTTCTTTTAATTTTGTTGAGTGCCCAATCGGTATCGAGCCGTATAGATTGCCATTATGCAACAACACACACTTAAGACTTCTTTTCGAACTGTCTAAAAACAAGCGCCAATCATTTGCATCGTAAGACTCAACCCCCATCTTCTTTAACAAACCAACTATGTCGCAGCAATATACTAAACTATCCTCTGTTCTAAAATATTTAACAAGTTCTTCTCTTTTTCTGTAAAATGAAATGTATGTGTTTGAAGTAAGCAAGTTTTTCTCTTTAAGTCTTGAAGCTAAAATTTCCGCAGCCTTTTTTGGCAAATTTAGATCCCTTACAAGATCATTCAACTCGGCCTGGTTAAACTTTTGCGGATCGTTTTGACTTTCAAATACGCTGGGGTCAAAATCGGTGTCTGACTCCTCAAAGTGCATAACAATATTTTCAGGAACATCTTCAACTAATTCTTGAGTTGGCAGACCCTTAAATTTTCGAATGGGGATCTCATTTGAATGTAGCACAGGTCGTATCGCGGTGTCGAAATTTGGGTACTCGATACAATGTTTATTTTTCTTAGTGAAGCCCGAAGTCTTGACAAAGCAAAGGTAGCAATCGGTCTCGTGGTTAGTAGGCTCTCGCCACACCTGATATGGAAAAAAAATTGTAAAGCGTTAACAAAAGCGACGAGAGACTTGTTTTTATGAATTTTATCAAAAGTTATCACCCAAACATTTAACATTTCTATGTGTTTCAACCTTATGCAATATTTGAGATTCTTATAAACATTTTCTGTAAATTTTTGTTTATGTACCTAAGTTACAATTACATTTAGGTAAGTTACAGTATACTAGTGATTAAATTACGTAGTTTTATGAAATCATAAACTTACCATCGGAACTCCAAAAGGTATTTTTGAATCCGAACCCTTCGTCCAATGTCGCAGTCTTTCAATGCATATAGTGCATTAAAAATATTTTTAGGGTGTTACATATAAAAATATACATAATACAACAATACCATAACAATAGGTACAAATACCTAGATAAAAACCTAGTTGCATAATGTGTAACTGCAAAAAGACTTAGCGAGTATTGAGAAAAAAACCTTTTTATGAATACGACGAAAGAGGAGGGGTGTTGAGCAAAATCAGGACCTGATAGAGCAAAACCGAGTAAAAATTCGTGCTCAGCGCACCCAAATTACCTAGAAGTAACTGTCAAATCTAATTCAATAGACAAAAATTTGAAATTTGTTCCCCAGTGATAATCCATATTCATTTTTACATGAGAAACCAAAATCGCCTGAGCGAGTTTTGGATAGAATTTCAATTTGTACTTCTTTATTCATTACTGTATTTCTCTAATTCATCTTTTCTAATAACCACTTATACACTATGACGTCATAAAATAACTTGATTCTCTTTATGTTTCCCGTACCTTGTACACTGAATCACGTGCTTAGTATTTGGACATCTTCCATATTCAATGTATGGTAAATTCTTTAATAATAATGTTGTGGTGTTATGTAGTATAAATATTATTATTTAACCATATTCATCTATACGTCCATATCTTATCTTGACCATTATCCTATATAAATTTTATTAAATATTCATTTTTACTCGTGTCAGTCTCTGAAACGCAAAACTTTATGCATTCGTTCGAAAACGCGCAAATACGTTCTCGTATTATTTTTTTCATTTTTATTTTTAATTATATCACCTCCCGCGATGAACTCGAAAATGCTGAGGTAAGTTATCAAATTTTGCTAACTATGGCATAAGCGAACGCTTCAAAGATAAAAATCTCCTTTCGCTCTGATTCGAATTTATAACATTATCATGCGTTATGTTATATTATGTGTGTCATGTCTCATGTACTTGTGTTGTACTAATAACCATATATAATAACCATATATAATAACCATATATAATAACCATATATTATAACCATATATTATAACCATATATAAATATATAAAAACACTGTAAGAATGGTAAACGACGTAGTGTACTTCAATGAAACTGTAATTAAATGTAATGATTTAATATATAATGTAAGGATGTACTTTAATAGAAGTGTAATTAAACAATAATAAGTGAATATGAATTAATTGGTAATTGTAATCGTAATTGTAATGAACCAAAATTAATACATACTCAGTCGTGTACTTAAATTGTACTTATGTACTACTATGAAATGATATCGCCTTCAGAAATGAAGATTCAGCAAAAAAAATACGATTAGTTTTTATTTTTATTTTTTAAATTTTTATTTGGAATCTTTCAAACATCTGATCATGTGTTTAACAGGGGGAACTTAACCTTCAACTGTCTTCCCCCAACATTTAGGCTTATATTATACATGTATTTGTAAAATGAACTGCACTTCATTACAGCTCTCGGCTTTGGTCACTGCTACGACTCCCTTGTTAGCAGCCTCGCTGCGAGGAGGGGGCAGAGGCCCCTTGCCTCCTTAACTTTTTAGATTCCGGCCTGAGCTATGGTCGAAAGAGGTCGAACCTCTACCCCTGTAAATTCAGAGCACTACCTGTACATTTTTAGAAGTAAACTACAGTAAGAGAAACTTTTTATTTTCCCCTTCGAGCCGTGCTCTCTTCAGAAGAACTTAGTCAGTTAAGTCGATAAGTTATAAAAGAAAAGTCGATAATTTTAGTATCAGAGAAAGTATCAGAGTATTATAAAAAGAGAAGAATTAACAACTGGCGACCCTTTGCCCAAATTAAAGAAAGAGACAACCCAAGCACCATAGAAGATATAGGCATAACAGTCTGGCGAGTCTGTAGCCAAGAGTTTAACAAGTGGCGACCCACCATTTGACCGGCGGAAAAGAATTAGAATGTTATAGAAGAAATATCCGTTGCTGCCTCCTAACTAGAACCCCCGTCGATCCGAACCACCCCAGGGCCATAGACGGAGGGGTTAACATATATATATATATATATATATATATATATGATGAATAAAACCACGAAGGAAAGGAAACACAAAATGGTGCTCAAGCGCTTTCGTCTAATGACATCCTCAGGAACACTGAAGTATATAAAAAGGTTAAGCCTATATATAGGTTACAGAAAGAAAAAAAAAGAAAAATAAATAACATACATACACACACACACACAATATATATATATATATATATATATATATATATATATATATATATATATATATATATTAACACTCGTACTTTGTCAAAAAATATTTTAGTACTTCCATTTTTCCCGGGCTTTTTAGGCATTGCTAATGTACTTAAACTTTTGGATATTAATGTAGTATTTTCATATAACAATATTGTGAAAAATATCATAGTAAAAAATAGCCCTACCAATAATTCAGGCATTATCTATAAAATTGGTTGTAAACAATGCGATTCCTTTTACATAGGTCAGACGGGAAAGGATTTGCACACACGTATAAAACAGCATCAATATTCCGTTAGAACAGGACAGTTGTCCAGTGCCCTTTTTGTCCATTTGTCAGAGTTAGCCCACTGTATTGATTGGAATAATGCTTCAGTTTTATTCCATTCAAGCAACATTGTTAATAGAAATATTCTTGAGTCTGCCATTATCCAACTTTCAAATAACTTCAACATAAGCAAAGGTCTTTTTCAACTCGATCCTGTTATGTTGAATTCCTTTAAAGCAGATTTAGATAAGAAGTGTAAAACATTATATCTTTGGTAAACTTGTCTTCTACTTTATTAACTTTTAATTTGCATTTTATTTTTTTATATATATCGAAACCTGACCATAGGCAGCAATGTGTTAAAACCCGGACAGAGTTCTAGTATAATTTTGTATTTTTATAATCCATTTGATCTTGTGCTAAAAATCGATTAACTTTTAATTTGCATTTTATTTATTTATTTTTTTTATATATATCGAAACCTGACCATAGGCAGCATTGTGTTAAAACCCGGCAGAGTTCTAGTATAAATTTGTATTTTTATAATCCATTTGATCTTGTGCTAAAAATCGATATTTTTCCTTACAATCTGTACGCCTCATTGGTAATCCTTTAAGGTTTTAATTTTTAATTTTTTATTATTTTTACTTCTCTGTTTATTGTATATATATGTATGTATGTATGTATGTATGTATTTGTATATATAGATATGTATGTATATATAATTATATATATATGTGTGTGTGTGTGTGTATGTATATTATTTATTTTTTCTTTTTTTTTCTTTCTGTAACCTATATATAGGCTTAACCTTTTTATATACTTCAGTGTTCCTGAGGATGTCATTAGACGAAAGCGCTTGAGCACCATTTTGTGTTTCCTTTCCTTCGTGGTTTTATTCATCATAAATATTTTTCACGTGTTACCTTCGTGAAATAATTTTCATATATATATATATATATATATAGAGAGAGAGAGAGAGAGAAACCTACGGTAAAATTATTGAATGCCCGGTTAGGTTAATTGAATGCCCGGTTAGGTCAACTGTACGCCCTTGACGATTGGTTAGGTTAAGTCGTGATATTTTCGTTAAAATGCGGGATATTTTTGCTACCCGCACGAAGGGTAGCAAAAATAATTGAGTACCCGGTTAGGTTCATTGAATGCCCGGTTAGGTCAACTGAATACTTGGTTAGGTTCATTGAATGCCCGGTTAGGTCAACTGTACTCCCTTGACGATTGGTTAGGTTTAGTCGTGATATTTTCGCTAAAACTAACGAAAATATCACATCTAAACCTAACCAATCGTCAAGGACGTACAGTTGACCTAACCGGGCATTCAAATCTTATCCTATATAAATAATGCTTCTCTATAAACAGGAAATATGATAGAATATAATAGAATTTTCAAGCTATGTATCTTATATACATATCTTAAAAATTCTATTATGTAAATAAGATAAGTAAAACTTGTTAAATTATCCCCCCCCCCTAATATTGACCTTTTAAACTATGTTCCCCCTCTCTGAAGCTTGGGGAGAAATAGTTTAAAAGATCCCAATTTACATACATTTTACATCACATAAAACACTCCACATACAAAATTACATGGCACAAATACATCAACGTTGCACTAGTTATAAAACAAAGGTGGCGTTCTTTCTAAGAGATTAAAAGCAGTATACAACTCTAAGCTCTTGAAGAAAGATCGAGACAAGTATTATTAGCTAATGTACAATTTTGTAGAAGACAAATTATCACCTATGGTTGGTTTTTTATTCAATATAAATGTAGATTCCATAGTTCGAAGTTCAATTTCATTGGTGCATTTGGAAACAATCATGAAAGACTCCCTATTTAGTGGATGATCTTTATCTCTGCAATGATTTCTAACTGCAGAAAAGCTTTGTTTCCATTATATATAGGGTGTATATATATATATATATATATATATATATATATATATATATATATAGGGCAGCCACACAGTCCCTCTGCATAAAAAACACGGGCAACATACAGATATGCTGTAATTTCACTGCAAATGGACTTTGTGGCCACTCATACTAGTAAGTTTCTCCACGTTAAAGATTCCATTTTGTTTGTTATTTTGCGAACTGAGCTCGATAAAGTTAATAGGCTCTTACGTTATCTAAAATCAGTTGGTCATTTATATGAAACTGATTACAATAACCTTTTCGTGATTGGCTCTACTTCTGGTATTCTTTATGGCATCCCGAAAGTCCATAAAAGGACGTGCCAATTAGACTTATTCTTGCGGCTTATAATTCTCCTACCTATCCTTTGGCTAAGTTCGTCGCCCCTATTTTGTCCCCACTTACTACCAACGATTACTCGATAAAAAAATTTGACTAATTTGCTCAAGAAGTTAATAGTTTAAATTCTAACAATGTTTTTATGTGTAGCTTTGATGGGAAGTCATTATTTACCAATATTTCATTACACGAAACTATTGACCTTTATGTTGACAAAATTTTGTCTTCTTGTGAGACCGTTCATGGTTTTACGTGGTTAAATTTTAGGAAATTTCTTGAATTATCGGTTTTTAATTCTTATTTTGTGTTTAATAACAGTAGATGACAAAAAAGAACGGCTTTCTTTTGTCACATGAACAAAACTGGGTGGATCTTATAGGTTTTTTACCGCTGAGTTAAAAAATTACCTCAAAATTTGTCTACCAAATTACCCACCAATATTGAGTGAATCGAAAATAAAATTTGGACTAATTTATAGACGTAATAGCAATATCAAAGTAGAAAATGCATATTGAACTCACCTGAAATGTTCACTGAGTGAAATCAAGTGAGTAACTGACAAATGAAAGTCAACAGTGACGTGCAGCAACTTATAAGCAGAGGAGGAAGGAGCAGACCCCGCCCCCTTCCTAGTTTGACTCAAATCCTAAGTAATGTAAATTCGTGTGTCACTCTAAAATTGCAGGTGATAGAAAAATTCTGTTTTCATTTTCGTAATGAACGTAAAAATTACATATAGTTCAAATAAAAATATCTCTGTAACAAAAACTTTGTTGACCAGTGTAATCAACTACACGAACAAATTGAAGGCGTTGCTGTGGGCTCCCCTTTTGGTCCTACTCTGGCAAATATATATATATATATATATATATATATATATATATATATATATATATATATATATATAATATATATATATATATATATCATGAGAATAACGCAAAAAGTAGTATATGTCTACATATATGATGAATAATAGCAAAGCTTTTCGCCTAATGCTTTGGTGTCCGCCATTTTTCTTGATATAAAATAAATACGATGCAATATTTTCCTGTGACTATATTTCAAAGGCGAAGAAAATGCAAATGCTTTTATGCAACTTTAGTATTGTTTACCCGAGTTCTGATTTTACGCTATTTTCAAAGAGATTGGGACCACAAACCTCTTCCTATACACGGATAGAAGGGCAACGAGATAGCTGGGTTCGAGAAACTGGTTCAACGTTCCGAACTAATTGTATTACACATCATCCTACACTCTGTTTCTACACAGTTAATTGCAGCCACAATCACCAACGTTTTACATAATGTGAATGATGTGAAACGAAAAAGTAAAGCTGATTTATATATATATATATATATATATATATATATATATATACACAGTATATATATATATATATATCGGGTCCGCAAAAAAAAAGGAGCATGACGAAAATGTTTACTGTACATTTATTTTTACACATAATGACAAATAACTTATTTTAGGCAAATAAGCAACAAATAAACTAAGTTAGTACCAAATTTCATGCCAATACGTCAAAAATTAAAGAAAATATAAAAGTTTTACTACAACATGTCATATAATTTTACAATTTCCAAAGAAAACGAAATTATAAGACTATAAAAATTGTTCGATATGTTTGCCAGAAATGTTTACTGTACATTTATTTTTACACATAATGACAAACAATTTATTTTAGGCAAATAAGCAACAAATAAACTAAGTTAGTACCAAATTTCATGTCAATACGTCAAAAATTAAAAAAAATATAAAAGTTTTACTACAACATGTCATATAATTTTACAATTTCCAAAGAAAACGAAATTATAAGACTATAAAAATTGTTCGATATGTTTGCCAGAAACCTCTACAACCCTTCGTAATCGGGCCTAAATTGATCTATAGCTTTATCTACTTGATCTTGGGTAATTTCTTCCCATTTTTGTACGATAACTTCTTTCAAATGTTCGACATTTCGGATCTTCTGCTTGTACACTTTCTCAGCCAACATTTCCCATATTCCGTAGTCTACGGGATTCAAATCTGGACTATTAGGGGGCCAATCTTTTGGATAAAGCAATTCAGGAACATTATTTTCTAAAAATTAAAAATTCATAGTTGAGTTAGCGGATGCGCCGCAGCGCCATCCTTTTGGAATAAGAAGTAACCATTATTCGCCAATCGTCTCATTTCGGGCAGCATTTGTTCCAACAAAGTTTCAGTGTAATAGCGGGCGTCTACTTTGATGTTTGGCTCTACGAAAAAAACAGATGTCTTGCCTAGTTTAGACACACCGACCCATACCATTACGCTGGCAGAAAAATGATGACGGGTAGCATAAAGTCTATCATCTGGTATTTCATTTTTACGATTAACTCTTGAATACACTCTGTCATTTTGGGAATTTCGCGGTGGTTCTACCGTAAACTTCTTTCGTCAGTAAAAAAGCGAGGTCTACTTTTTCGGGAGTGATATTTCTTAACATGCGTTCAGAAAAACAAAACTCTTTTCTGTTCGTTAATTTCAGTTAATTTCTGCCGTGTATCCGTTTATAAGGTTTTAGTTCAAGGTCGTTTTTAATAATGTTTCTGACGCTACTTTCGGATATGCTCAACTCATTAGCAATTCTGACGGTGTCACGTGAGTCCCTGGTCTGCCTTCTTGACTACAAATTCTTAGTTCCACATCCCTGATTTTTCTTCGGTTCGAACTGATCTTGACTCCCGCTTCCTTGTTTCCTTTCAGTACTTTCAGTTTCGTCGATTTTTCTTAACAGCTTGTCCAAACCTCCTTTCGACCATGGTTTATTCGGAAACTCTTGTAATAATTTAATTGCGCCATAATTTTTATCAAGTCTATAATGTTTTATAATTTTTATCTTCTATAAAAGGGCATATTATCATTTTTATTGATTAAAATTATTTAGGCATCTGAAAAAAATAATTTGTAATGAGAAAAACATTAAGTTTTTACGCGGAAATTCACTTTTTTTAGTCATTGCACGTTTGTGGCCATAAAATCTTTATTTTATGACCGATTTTGATGAAATTTATTTTATACAACTCTGGGCTCTTTTATCTTTAGCTAGATATATAACATTTAAGGGTCCGGACAAAAAATGCGGGCGTAAGAGCAATTTCCGTCATGCTCCTTTTTTTTTGCGGACCCTGTATATATATATATATATATATATATTATATATATATAGAGAGAGAGAGAGAGAGAGAGAGAGAGAGAGAGAGAGAGAGAGAGACAAGCTTGACCTTCGTAAAAACGAGGAATCATCGCACGAAACATTTGAAAGGTTGAAAGGTACCTATATATATATATAATATATATATATATATATATATATATATATGTAATATAATTTATTATATTAGGGTAGTCCACGAAATCGAAGTTGTTTTTGTTTATTTTTTTTAGTGCTCGGTGTTTATTTGGTTCCTTCATTATGACTTTGTTTAGGGTATGCACAAGCTGACTAAGAAAAGCTCACATTTGTTTGATCTCTTTCCCTATAGAATGACTCTTGTATTAGGAAAATGATACTCAAGTATTACATAGCTATAGGTAAATTATTATTCAAGTGATTAATTTATTAATTAGAGGCAAACCAAACACAAACAGTGTTGATTGAAACAGCAAAACAACGCTCCCGTCCTCACGATTACAAGTTAGCCTTGCTTGCACTAGGAAACTGGCGTCGATGTGTAGCGACCACCTGCAGCAGATACTGTTTCTGTTCTTCGTTCTTCTTAATGGAAGTTATAATCCTGAATTAGCTTCACCCTTCTTTCAGCCACATCATTCACTACCAGCATATCTTGGAGGACTTCCTTGGCCTGGAGGAACTGCTGATCATCCTTCCATTGGGATGGATCTTTAGAGATGAATCCGGAGCCTAGTAGCGTGGTCTGGAAGAAGCGGTTGGTATTCTTGAATGCCACTTCTCTAGCGTCAGTGACGGAATGTCCTCTTCCGGCACTTTAGTTCTCTTCGGTGGATCTTTCTCTCCTTCTCTTACCCTCATCGACTCCAGGATTCCTCTCTTCTCCATATTGGAAACTGCGTTACTAAATAGAGCCAGAACTATCAACTCCTCGCTCAAATACCACAGATGTCGTTGGAATGCCTTTGTAGCTGCCGCTCCAACTGCTCCATCCACTTTATTTCTGTATTCTTGAATTTTCTTATGGAAGGCGATATCGTTGCCCTGGGCTTCAAAGATTATGGGAGCCTTGAACCATGCTGGTCCGTAGACAAGAGCAATAAAGAGGGCCATGGTCCGAATGGACTTCTCTTCTTTGGGGGACACCTTAAACTGAGGTTGCAACATGAATATTTGGAGACAGTATATTGCCTTTGATATCCAGCGAGCATGGGGTATGGGGCCAGGCTGTCCAAATCGAATCCTTCGAGGAGGTGTCCCACCTAGGAAGACTAAGCTTAGCTCCAGGAGTCGGCGGTAGTTGTCGCGGGGTTGCGTACACTGAAGAGCTTTTATGTAGTAGTCGAGCGCTTCTTGTACCCATTCAGGGTTCTCTTTGAAAACTGCACTGACGTGATCGTCCATCACTTCAGTCTTGAAGTTTGCTTGATTGACCCGCTGCCAATTCTTTTGGAACCGTTGAAATAGGAGAACCTCCTGACCGCTGGAAGATCCTTGAACTGTGTTGATGTCTCTGAGAACGACTTCCAAGATATGGTGTCTGCAAGCAAGGTGGAGTAAATTTCTTCCCAGTCGCTGTTCAATCAGCGTGCAAGCTCCACCAATATGAACTGTATTGCTTGAAGTCGTATCAAAGCTCATGGCGACGACTCGTTCTTCAGCCTTCCAATCCTTCAAGGCCTCAACCACGGCGTCTGCTTGCGCCATTCCCGTTCCACATGCGAGCTTCGAAACACCAAGGAGTTGGATGTTCTCTTTTGACGATGACGAAACATCCTTACCAGAGATCAGTACTGGGAGACGATCGACGTAGTCATTTTCTGTGAGGAATGGAAGGATTTTCCCTTCCCAATGAACAACAATTCCAGTATTGGCGCCAGAAGATGAGACAGCTTGTTTCACAGAAGTGATGTGGTCACTGCGATGTCTCATACGGGTTCTCCTGAATGTGGAGTGAGTGATGGCCAGTTCATCAATGTTCCCTCCAAGGCTTTTCAACAGTAGCTGCCATGATGTGAACTGCCTCACGATCGCTGGTGTTGGTTCTATTCAGGGCGGCAGCGAGACCAGGGGACATGAAGTTCTTAGGCCTCGTTTGATGTGCAGGACGTGGAGCTGCATTTGATGGACCAGGGACCTGAAAATCCGGATCCATTCCATCTCGAGGCATCTTCGGATCATCATCAGAAGAGGTGCTGGTTGACTCCAGCTGAACGGTCTCTTGCTTTTCACGCATCTGCTTCTCTGCTACTTCCTTTTGCTCTCTGGCCTTCTTCTTAAGATACTTCTGTTTCATTTCTTTCTTAGATAGGGCTTCGTCGACTCGTCCCATGTGAAACTTGCTTTCCCACTCTTGGTCTTTCAAGAAGACTCGGGTCTTCCTCTATCCGGATTAGTCTTTCCACATCATGATGCTTAATGTTGAAGAGCTTTTCAAAATTGAGAACGCTTGTTCCTTCTGTATTTGTGGCTTACTTCTTCTGTTGGAACCCTTTTTCAACTTCTCCCAAGTGAACAGGATTCCATTCAGGGTTCGTTTGATATTCCGCTCCTCTTGAGTAGGGATCCGGGCCATTCCCCAGATATCCATGGTTTCCTTCACCACCATATTGATGCACTCGCTTTTCGTAGAAGTTGGCTCACTCATTCTCAGGAGATGAAAATAACGTTGGAGAACTTGCATAAGAGTAGGCAGACGGGACTTAGGAATCGCTTCGATGGTGCCGTCAACCAAGTAGATAGTTGTTTTCTTACACAATGCAGTTGCCCTCATCACAACCTAGAAAGAGAAACTTAAAATTGAAATTTTTTATTACTATGGAAATAATGCAGAAATACAGCAACTTTAAACATGTAGACTTTAAAGTCACACTTTAACATTAAACATGCACTAATGTACATGAATTTTCAGCAAAAATTATTATTCAACATAAGCCAAAAACAATAACGCAACAGTAATATAGGAACTTTAAGCGTCATAGCAATTTTTAACGCAATAGAAAATATAGCAATTTTAAGCATACACAGTTTTAACGTTACTCTTTCGGACTTAACTTGCAATAATGTACATCTCTTTCCAGAAAAAAATTATTATTTAACATAAACCAAAAATAATAACGCAATAGTAATATAGCAACTTTAAGCGTCATAGCAATTTATAACGCTATAGAATATAAGCACACCAGACAAAAAATTAGTCACCCCTCTCAGAATGTAACTAATAACGTGTGACGGCGCCTCTGGCCTTGATAACCGCACGAATCCGGCGAGGCAGAGACCAATTCATCATTTAGTATGCGGAGGTACGCCTGCTGGTTCAAATTCATCGTCACTGGAACGAGAGGGCCCATTTCGTGGTACGAAAAACATCCCCAGAACATCACGGAACCACCTCCAGCCTGAACAACACCTTCGACGCATTCAGGATTAAAGGCTTCATTGGACCTGCGATGTACTCGTCGCCTCCCATCATTGGAGAACAAACAAAAACGGGACTCATCGGACCAAATTACACGTTTCCAATCTGCCGCAGTCCAGTTTTTGTGCCTCTGAGCCCATTTTAACGTGCCAATTTGTGACCTGCTGTTAACAGCGGCCTCTTCCGTGGTACCCTGCTCCAGATGTCCATCGCATGCAGTTCTCGTCGCAATGTCCGTTCGGAAATTGGTCGCTGGAGAACCTCATTGGTTTCTTGGAGCAATTGTTCTCTGGTTTGAGAACGATTTGCAGTTACTAGACGAGAAACATGGCGGCGGCCCCTATTGTCGAGAATTGTTTTCCGGCCACAGTTACGCCGTCGATTTTCAGTTGATTGCGAACTACACCACTCTTTGTAAACTCGCTGGACAGTACGCGTTGACACACCAACAAATTGGGCTACTTCAGACATTTTGTGTCCGTGGGCTCTGCCAAACACGATGGCTCCTTTTTGCCACTGAGTAACGTCTGCCTCACGACCCATTTTGCAGACTATATCCAACACACACTTTGTTCTTCACCACCTCACGAAACAGATCTGATCCTGTGTGCTACGTCACCGCTACTTGTCACTTACCAATGCTACATCAGCGCCCTCTGTGTGACCTTGAACTTCCTACTATCGGTGCTATTAGGGGTGACTAATTTTTTGTCCGGTGTGCTTATATTCACCTTCATTAAATATTAATATTAATTAATTACACTGGTCAACAAAGATTTTTCATCAGAGTAACATTTGTGGTGGCTGGATAGCATTTTTCACGCTGATTCCAAAACTGCATTCAGATCTTTTCTAGCACGTATAGTTTTCAAGATGAAGGCATATATATAACTACACAGATTTAACCATTTTAAATAGGCAAAATACTAATATTTCAACATTTGATTGTTTTATTTTATTGTGTTTTTTTAGTTTATTCATCTTATTTATTCAATTATCTTAATTATACATCTTATGTATTTCAGGTGTGAGCTTTACGTCTAGCAGCATTGTGATTCAGGCAACAACGCTGTGCTTTGTGTGTCAAAAGATCAGTCCAGTCCAAGAAACTTGTTGTGTCAAGTTGGTGTACATTTTTTTGAATTTATAGTTTGCTCAGGTCAGTCAACATGCCTCGACAATGTAAGAATGACCCCGACAAGTTCTTTCGTATGCGGCCAGTTGACAACTAAAACACAGCGACGAAGTATTTACAACCGACATTAAGAAAATATACAAGCTATACTTTGGTTGCCATCTAGGTGACCAAGATAAACCATGGGCGCCACATCAAATCTGTTCTGGCTGTCAAATGAATTACGTGATTGGCTTAACAAAAAGAAAGCTTCAATGCCATTTGCCATACCCATGATATGGGGAGCCGAGAGATCATCATGAAGACTGTTATTTTTGTAGTGTGAACTTAATGGGGTTTTTTGCCAAGAACAAACACCAGATTGTATATCCAAACTTGGATTCAGCAAGTAGACCAGTAAAACATGATGAAACATTGCCCATTCCAATTCCCTCAAGTCATAGGCTAGATTCTATCATAGATGACATAGAAAGTGATGAAGGTGCAACTGGCGTTTCCGGACCATCTACAGAACCAGAGTACACTTTTGAAGGTAGACATTTAGAGCCTAAAAAGTTAACCCAAGGACAGTTGAATGATCTTCTTAGAGACTTATCGCTGTCTAAAGAGAAATCAGAGCTTCTCGCCTCAAGACTAAAGGAGAACAATTTACTTGAGAACAATGTTCGTATTAGTTACTACCGAAAGCGGAAATTTTGAATTAACAGCATTCTTTTCAGTAGACGGTCCTCTCTGTTATTGCCATGACATCAATGGACTATTTACAGCCATATCTCAGACGTATGTGGCATCTGAGTGGCGCCTCTTTATTGATTTCGTCGCAGAGAAGCCTGAAAAGCAGTTCTTTTGCATAATGGTAATATAATGCCATCCATCCCCATTGCCCATTCGTCCATCTAAGAGAGACATATGACAATATGGATATACTACTTAAGGCAATCAAATACGACAGTCATAAATGGAATGTTGTGGAGATCTCAAAGTTATAGGAATGCTTATGGGTATGCAGTCAGGATTCACAAAATTTTGTTGTTTCCTTTGCCTGTGGGACAGTCGCGCCACTATAGAACTTACACCAAAAGTGACTGGCCACTTAGGTATACATATGTCTTAGGGAATAAGCAATGTCCAGTCTGTCCCTTTAGTGGATCCCCAAAAGATCTATCTGCCACCTCTTCACATTAAACGTGGTTTAATGAAAGAATTTTGTTTAAAGCAATGGGTAAGTCAATTCTGAAGGGTTCCAATACCTTTCAAGGAAATTTCCAAAGGTTACTGCAGCAAAATTGAAGGAAGGAATTTTTGTTGGGCCACAAATAAGGGAGGTTTTGAATGACACTGAATTTGAAAAAGTCCTAAGTCCGCTGGAATTGAAGGCTTGGCTGGCGTTCAAATGGATATGTGAAAACTTTCTTGGAAGCAACAAGTCACCTGCGTATAAAGATGGAGTCAAGAACCTCCTTGATGCTTCAAAGAAATGAGTGTCGAATGTCGTTAAAAATTCACTTCCTGCATTCCCACTTAGATTTCTTTCCTGAAAACCTTGGTGCAGTGAGTGACGAGCAAGGAGAGCGCTTCCATCAAGATATTCAGATGATGGAGAAGCGCTACCAAGGATATTGGAATGAAAGCATGATGGCGGACCATTGTTTGGATGCTGTATCGTGACATCCAGGCCAAATTTACAAAAGGAAATCACACTCACAGTGCTTTAATAAAATAATGTATATATTCTTTATTTAAGTACATTGAATAAAGTTATATCACGTATTGTTGTTTAGCATTCCTAAGTTTGTGATCTATACATCCATAAATTTTCTTTTATAGCATACAAAAACTTAAAAATATCAAAACCAGTGTATCTATATAAACTATACGTGCTAGAAAAACAATAAAACCAGATTCGGAATCAGCGCGAAAAATGCATTAAGAAAGGTGTGATCATGTTTATGATGAGAAAAAAAAGTTTCATTTTGTTGGCCAGTGTTATTAATTAATTATTAAATATTAATTAAATATTAATTAATTAAATATTCACCTGAGTCATTAAAAAGCAAGCTAAGATAAATGATTCCCAGTGATGCGTGAACACTTAATACACCCTATCCGATTCTTGCCTGGAGAGTAACTGAGGAAAACTGTTAGTATTTGAAATACGATGCCAAATCGTAGTATGTTCAAAAATAAGAGTTGCCAATTGTAAACTTAATTAATTAGTTAATTTGGAATTGGAATTAGAAACTGGGCAAATTGCGCAATTTTTTTTTTTTAGTTCCGAGTTATGCCTGCTTTATAGGCCACGTCAGAGCCGAGCATTACAGGGCATTAAAAATGGCAGCCGTGTGCATACCCTAAATATTCATTAATTTAAATGAAAATTCACGTGCGCTAGTTTCTCATCTAGTGGGTACGCGTGGGCGATGAGCACACAAAAATGTCGGAGAAAAAATTTCACTCCCCCCCCTTCTGTGGACTACCTATATATATAATATTATTATATATATATATATTATGCCTTCTACCATGTGAGCGGTAACACATGTTTTCGATCGAATTCCGTATTATAAAAGGCAATTAATAGTGAAAAATCTAGCAGTAATTTATCATTTCATAAGTGCCAGTACCCCTGTGAATATCTATTGCACGCAAAGTGATATTTTCTTAAGTGGTGAAAGTACGACATCTACCATAAAAAGTAAAACAAAGTAAATTATTCTTACTCGATTAGTTCTATCTGAAAATATATTTAGGTGCCCATCCATACGATTGAAACAAAGCACTTTATTTTCCCCCAAATTTCCTACAGCTATCCTCTGATATCCCCCGCGGCCGCTCTCCCGAACACCAATCAGTGGACATACACAACGCGTGACATCCCCCATCCCCCGAAGTAACGGAGACCACTCTCCTTCGCCTTCACCACGATAGTCAAAACCGCCGCACCTCACCTTCTTGAGCAAATATTTCGCTCACCAATTTTTACATAAAACTGTTCATAAATAGCACGTGTGGAAATGGGTAACCGATTTCTACAGTTCCGCAAGGTTTGCAACAATGTAACCGATGAAGAAACAGGAAAGGAGATAATGAAAAGTGAAGCAAATACAAACATGGCACATGTCAGAATACCGACACACAAAGAGGGAAAAAATTTTTTGTAACAAAAGCAATAAAAGAAACACGTAGATTAGTTGGAGAACACCAAAGTGAATCGAGTAAATAGCGAAAAACAAGTGAGAAGTCAGGATAATAGACTGAGGTTATCTCCAAAAAGGGAAATGAAACAAATAACAAAAACAAAGGCCCCGAATGATAATGTGGAAAGAACTGTATGCATACACTACGCAAAAGGCTTTTGCAAATATGAGGAAGGACATTGTATATATGAGCACCCCACCATATACAATTTCTATTATAATAGCGGTCACATAAATCTGGTGACAGCTGCAAATTTTATTATCCCTCCATTTGCAAGTACTATGCAAGACAGGGGGTTCGCAGATATAGTAAGAAATGCTACTATCATCACCTCCCAACAAACTCAAGGGACAATAGTATGAACGGCAAGAAACCTATGAATACAAACCAGGGAGTAAATTTTATCGACATCGCAGGAACAATAAGGCTACTAAGCCTAATTCAGCACACACAGTTGACACAGCTGAGAACCTCAAAGCCGATCCGTTACTAAGCAAGAAACTACCAGAACTGGGAACCGTAAACGGAGCTTTCTTCGAGAACCATAGGAATACAAAACCGCAACACTGAAGGAAATTAAATTTGGAATATTCGAAGGACAAGGCAAAACAAGAAACATAAATATAGTCCTGGCGAATATTCAAGGGCTAAGACCGAACCACGGAATCGTGCAAAATCTGTTCTTCAACTCGCCAAAAATTCCTTAATCTGACAAAAATGTGAAAACCTATCCAATTCTAATTCTTGTCGCTCTTTCTGACATCTAGCTAAGAACCTCTTCAACAACATTACTTCCTCTTCTTTCCCTCCTCTTTTCCATTCCAACGGCTCAGTTGCCATCTCTTCTCCTGACAAAGCTGAACTCCTCGCTCAAATTTCGCTTCCAACTCAACCATTCCGGTTCTGTTCCTCTATCTCCTCTTCCCCCAACTTTATTATGTCTGAAATTAAAATCTCTTCCAAAGATGTTCTTTCTGTCAACTCTAGGAAGAGTGTTGTTCTTAAGAACTGTGAACCCTGCCTAGGCAAACTCTTTCGTCTTTGTCTCTCATCTGGTACTTTTCCTTCCTGCTGAAAGTTCGCTTTCATTCAGCCTGTCCCAAAGAAGGGTGATCGCTCTCAACCCTCAACTATCGTCCAATTGCTTTGATTTCTTGCTTTTCTAAAGTTTTGAAATCTATTCTTAATAGGAAGATTGTGAAACACCTCTCTTCTCACACTCTTTCAGGTCGTCAGTATGGGTTCCGCAAGCGACGATCTACTGACGATCTTCTTGCACATCTCTCTGACTCTTGGTCACCCTCCTTTCGGGATTTCGGTGAAACTTTTGCTATTGCTTTCGACATATCAAAAGATTTTCATAGAGTGTGGCACAAATCTTTAATTTCGAAAGTGCCCTCTTTCGGTTACAACCCATCTATCCATGCCTTCATCTCTAATTTCCTGTTTGGCCGAACTATAGCTGCAGTTGTAGATGGCCATTGTTCTATTGTTAAACCTATCAACAGTGGTGTCACTGAGGATTCTGTCCTGTCACTCACTCTTTTCCTTTTATTTATTAAATAATGATCTTTTAATTCGCACTTCCTGCCCTATTCACTCCTATGCCGATGATTCCATTCTTCACTTTCCCACCCGCTTCCCAAAGCGTCCCTCTCAACAGTCACTCCATGCTTCGCGTAGGACGGCTATGGTGCATCTGAACTCTGATCTTTCTACTATCTCTCAATGAGGCAGAGAAAACCTTTTGGCTTTCAATGCTTCAAAAACTCAGTTCCTTCATCTATTTACCCGTCACAATCTTCCACACGATTATCCTCTTACCTTCAACAATACACAAGTCAATCCTTCCTCTTCGCTTAACTTTCTTGGCGTTTCCTTTTCCCATGATCTTTCCTGGGAAGATAACATACTCTCCCTCTAAAACAGCTTCTAAAAGGTTAGGTGTACTGTACTGTCTCCGCAGTTTCTTCACCCCCCCACTCAATTGCCGTCTCTTTACAGGAATCTTGTTCGCCTCTGTATGGTGTACACTTCTCATGTGTGGGGTGGCTCAACCCACACAGCTCTACTTGGACGGGTGGAATGAAAGGCTTTTCGTCTCATCAATTCCCCGCCTCTTACTCACTGTTTTCAATCCCTCTCTCTTCGCCGCAATGTTGCCTCTCACTCTCTTTACTATCGCTATTATAACGGACAGTGCTCTTTTGAACTCTGATTGCATGCCTCCTCCTTTTGACACATTCTCATTCCTTTACTGTCCATCTCTCTAACCTAAGGTTAATCGGTATTTTCAATCTTTCATCTACTCACCCGGTGAACTCTGGAACAATCTTCCTCAATCTATCTTTTCCCACGTCTCTGACCTCCAATCTTTCAAACGCAGAGTGTCCAGTCATCCCGAAAACATTGGAGCTTCAATTTGGTTCTCTTCTTCCTCTATCGGGGGGCGTTTTCGGAGGCATTCTCCTTTGCCTCTCCTTCATACATAAAAACTCTTGTACTATAAATAAATTGGGAAGAAATAAGATCTCGCATGGCACAAATAGTGGAAAACAGTCTTAGAGGATAAAACAACCGAAGAATTGCTAATAACCGTGATAAAAATGAGCCGGGAAATCTTAGAAAAATATGTTCCGATGGTACAGCCAAAGGAAAAAAGGAACTATTTCGAGAGGTAAAAGCTAACACTGTTCCACAAGAGAAGGAGAATAGCCACGAATTTAATTAATTACACAGACAAGACGCCAAAAAGTAAAATTGGAAAGTATAGACAGGACATACAAGCCTCAATTAATGGCCATTCAGAGAGAAAAAAAGGAAGATGCGGAGAAAACAATAAATGATAACCCAAAGTACTTCTATAGCTTCGCAAAAAGATTAACAAAAACGTGAACCACCATCGCACGCTCAAGGAAAGGAAATAATGAGCTAACCGATTATCTAAAAGAAATATCTGAAATATTGACAGCTCAATATGAATCAGCTTTCTAGCAAAAATAGCGTTATGTAATTTTTGAACGGCCCTATATACTCTCAGGGCTGAGAAAATACCAAAGTAATGAGTAACTGTTATATGTATTTGTATACATACACAACTATGCAAATATAAATATCAATATACACAAAGACCTAGCAAGGAAATCTCAATCAATCATTCGCTATCGGAATTATCCATTTGGGTTTTTATTCGTCGTTCGTTTTAATAGCTGCTTTCCGAGTTTCTAATAACTCTGATGATTCCTGATAGCTCCACTGATTGTGATGGAGGTCCTTTGGGTGAGGGCCGTACCAACCTGTGATGGCGCCCTGTGCAAGGCATTCTTTATGCGCCCCTCACCCCATTAAATTCGGAACATATACAAATTGATTATGATAGAACTACATAATTCATTAAAATATATAATTATTTAATACATAAACAATACATAATACATAATTAATTAACAATCCAAATTTCATTCTACGTGGCAGCTCTAAGACCAACAATTTGGCGCCATCCCACACGTCGGTGCTCTGGGCGGTCGCATCGCTCGCCCCTGCCTTGGTATGGCCTTGCTTTGGGTGCATCTTGGAATGTGTCATTTATTTTAGGATGAATTAATTTCACGACAAGCCTTGTAACATTTGTCTTGCTCTTGTTACGTAGTACGAATGACCTAATCTCATCGTCACGACCCTTCAGGTTGTCGGTCACTACAGCCATGGGCCAATAAAGACGAGGAGTATCCTCTTAAACTAGGATCAAATCTCCTCTAGATATATGAGTGGATGCGCTCCCCTTTAACAGGAATTTGTGCCTTTCTCTTAGGGATGCCAAATATTCGTGCCACTATCTATTCCAAAAATGTCGAAAAACATTTTGGGATCTTTTTTTACTTTCTGTTGAGCACAAGGGGCGACAAAAAATCTTCGTCAGGCTCCCAGAAACCCCTAAACCATGGGGCTCATGAGGGGATAAATTTCATTTACAAGACTGGGTCCTCGGGACACCCCTAATGAAAGGAGTCATATAGAGACTGCAGGTGTTTAGCAGATGCTATAAAGGTAGAGGCATTTTCACTAAGAATGAGGTGAGGACACGAACGTCTGCTTATGAACCTACGGAATGGTTTTAAAAACGAATCCGAAGAATTGTCTTCGACCAACTCTAAATGCACTGCTCTAGTTATGGTACACGTGAACAATATAATGTACCTTTTAAAGTTTACACCAGTATCTCTCACTGTCAGTGCTCCAGTGTAATCAATACCGGTTATTTGAAAAGGTTGAATTTCAATAACTCTTTCAGGAGTAAAGATGGAGCAATGGTAGCCCTATGAGGAAGTCCTTGGATTCATTTGTAGGTAACACATAGCCTACGGACTGACTAACACATTGCCAACTCCTTAGAATCCACCAGCGTTGCTTTAAGTGCGCAATAACATCTATTGCCCCTGCATGAGAGAATTTTGGATGAACACTCGAAATAATAAGTTGGAAAACCCATAGTTAGAGGAAAGAACGATGGGATACTCATCATAAAAGTCGGAATATTTCATCCTGCCCTCATTAAAGAGTTAGACCTGTATTCACTCGAAACTAGGAGATTAAGGGGGGAGCTTATTGAAGTTTTCAAAATCGTTAATAACATCGATAACGTAAATTTTGACAAATTGTTCACTTTCGATAATAGTAATACTCGTAATAACGGATTTAAGTTGCGTGGCAGACGTTTCATTACTAATATCGCTAAAAACTTCTTTACGTTTAAAGTAATTGATAAATGGAATAATCTTCCCGCGTCAGTCGTTCATTCTACCAGCGTTAATATGTTTAAGAACCGTCTTGACAGACATTTTTAAAATATTAACGTTGTTTAAAATAAAAAACAAAGTTAGCAACAGGAGCTCTGGGGGTGGTGCTCGAGGATGAGTCTGTTGACGATAAATGCCAGCTTGTGACATGCCAGCGTGTGATGCCAGCAAAAAAAATAAATAAATAAAAAAAATTAGACTAACACGAACGTAGATGTAGCTCGTAGCGTAAACTAACCCACTTTTTGTTTAACTTTACCTACTTTTTTTTTACTTTGCATGTCTGTAACTCTCTTTTCTTGCATGTTTGTAGTTTGCATGGTATGACAGTGAGTTAAGACTGTGTTTGCATGGTTTTTAAGCGTTCTTATTTTACTTCTTTTCATCTTTCACCCCTCTCCTATTCTCTCCGACTATTTTTCTGACTTGTCGGCAGTGGCCGGCGGATGATGATGGTGACTCTTTTTTCTCTTTTTCTGAATGAATGTTAACCCACGAGTGATAGGTGTTCCTCCTTACTTAACCCCTTATTTTCTTCTCTTAACCCCCTACTCTTTCTTTTTTCTCGGGCTAACCTTAGAGTGGATCTTAGGGTCTTTGTTAGCCTTAGCTTCTGTAGATCTGTAGATTCCATTTTTGGGTGTCAACCGCAGTTGACTAACAAGATTTGAGGGTTTACCTTTACTGCAGTCTCGTAAATAAGCGAGTTCCTTTGGAACGGACCTAATCAAATACGATTCTGCTTGTTCAATTTCGACATCCGCCAGGATATGACTTCTGTAAAATGCATCGGAACATGGAGTTCTTTTCCTACATAACTTGGCTATAAAACGAAAAACTAAGGCAGTTGCCCGGAGTACCCTATCTATGCTACTGAACCCATTAAAATCAATCACGTTCATTACAATCGGTACTTTGATTGATGAGAGTGTTATCCTATTATTTACAGCCATACACACGGCGCAGTGATTACATTCACTCTGGATGATCTCATCTTCCACTGGCCACCTAACCCTGTATGGTAGCTATGAGGGGACATGTAGCCGTCTATCAGACAAAAAACTGAATGGAAGAGATACTGTACCTTGCGATATTAGATCGCTCGGATTATTAGCACTTGCAATATAGTGCCACTGAGCGTTCGGAATCATCCGTTGTATTTCATCGACGTGGTTTCTGTTAAAAGGCTTTAGGTTTTTATCAGAAAGTAGCCAATGTAAAATGACCGCACTATCTTACCAACAGTGAATAGACGTGAAGCCTAATTCTGTGGAATAATCTTCCATGACATACTTTAAAAACCGGGCAGACAAGGTTGCACTCATCACTTCCAGTTGTGGAGTGATTAAACCCTTTAAAGGGTCAACTTTGGCCTTCGTCATCACCAGATTAGCTTTCTAATTGGCAACAATATACCCTGCAGTTCCATGTGCTCTGTAACTTTCATCGAAAAGGTATGCAACTCAATTTCGGATACCTGTATAACTCGTCTTGGAATAACGAGCGTATTTACCTGTTTCAGATTTTTAGTAATCCGATGCTAGCTTTGTTGTAAAGACGTAGGGAGGGATTCAACTTATCCTGCTTTAGAACGCCAAAGTTCCCGTAACAGGATGCGAGTACGAATCGTCAGCGGAAGTATCCTAATGGATCGCACAAATTGGCTGATTTACTCAGAATTGGTCGCTTCGTAAAGTCCTCTATTAAGAATTCCTTAAACGAATAGGAGAAGGTGTCTTGCGACATATTCTGATGCTTTAGTGTTCCCATCGCCATTAACATTAATGACATCTCTTAATGCACTAGAGTTAGTAGACCAATCTCGTAGCTGAGAATGATCTTAGTTTGCTCGTAGAAACGAATTAGTTCGCCCTCGTGATCAGACATGCTTTGAAAGTTGTCAACGTATATATTCCTCTGAATCAAAGAGGCTATAGGTGAGTCATTTCCCTTCAGATAGCGCGCAATAGTTGCATTCAACAAAAATTTGGCTACGAGTTAGCCCCAAAAACACCACCTTAAAGTGGTAGACATCGACCTATGAATCTGGGTCCAGAAGATCCTCAAGCCAAAGAAAACGAGTGACATCTTTATCATCCTCATAAAGAGATAATCGAGAACGCTTTCGCTACGTCTCCTTTACAAAATATGGCATAAGTCGTCGCCTATCGACGGGCCAGAATATAAACACTCGTTCAGACTAGGATTTTCAGCCGAACAGTCGAAAACTACTCGAAGAGGCATTGTGATTCAATCCTTTTTAGCCTCATAGTGGATTAAATAATGTATCCTTTCCGAGAAAGGAGAGTCACCCTTCACTATAAATCTTTTTCGCAACTACTCTTTTATTATATCATAATGAAATAATTGCTCAGGATTGGCCTGAAGATTTCAATGTCGAATCAAGTTTACCTCGAACCACTCCATAATTACTAAGAAGGTTTGGATGAGCAGGTTTCCATGGGTACCGTGCCACATAGTCAGTGATGGGCAGTATCTAGATACATGTATCGCCGATACGTATCGATCGATACTTTTGTATCGGTATCGGTATCGCTTTAGCTACTTGACAAAAGTATCGATTTATCGGTATCGCTAAGGTCAATTTTCTTAAATGTATCGAAAAAAATCGATACTTCGATACATCGATACATTAATAAGAATTTTTAAATATTTAAATAGATGTTATAATATGACACTACTGAGTTATATTTATGAATATACATAAATAATAATATTATTAAATATTTATTTAATGACAGTACTATTCTACTGGTCACGTCACACAGTACGGCGCAACGTTTAAACACGTTGGTACTTGTGTTATTGAGATTAATTAACCATAATATAGAAACGCTCATAATATAGAAACGCTCATATAATATAGAAACGCTCATTGGTGTTGCAACACTATTGGCCACGCCCACTCGGTGTTGAGTTTAAACAGGTTCATACTTGTAACGCAGCGATTCCTCAGCGAGCAGACCCCCCAGCAACAACTAAGTGATGCTGCATCTGACGGAAGTGCAGATGATTTCTTCTGTTATGAGTCTGCTTCCACTAATGTCTCTACAACCCAAGATTCCACTGAGATGGAAGTTTTACAGTATCTGGGTGACGGAAGTCATTCTCTCCAATCTCTGAGGCAGTAACCAGGAATTCTACGGGTCTTCCTGAAGTATAACACACCACTACCATCCTCTGCTCCTGTAGAACGGTTGTTTAGTTTGGCTGGTCACATTCACGCTCCAAAAAGGAATAGACTGTCTGACCAGATGTTTAGCCAGCTGGTATTTTTGAAGGGTAATAGTAATTACTTTTAATTGTTAGTGTAATATTTTCAATCATTCATGTATCCTACAAAATTAAAACATACTTTCATTAAATAAAGCAATTGTTTTTATTTACATCTATAAAACCCATTAAAATGTCGTTGATTTTACTTACAGTGCGTACAAATTACTAGTATAAACAATAATATCTAATACCTACATATTAAATGAATCTATACTATAATAAGAGAGCTGTCCGTCTGTCCGTCTGTCTGTCCGTCTGTCCGTCACACTTTCAGAAATTGTGAGAAAAAATTGTGAGAAAAAAATTCAGAAATTGTACAAAAAATTCAGAAATTGTATTACGGGCGGCAATGTGAAGCTCAAGATTTTCATGACTGTGTTCTTTTCTGTAGTTTAGCAATGGAGGAAGGGTGGGGGTGGGGGTAATGAGGGATGGGTGGGGTAATGGGGACGGGTGGGGGTAATGGGGGAGGGGGTTAGCCCCCAAGTTGTATGAATGGGGGTGAGGAGGTTTTGGGAGATACCAGATTCAGAAATGTTGACAATGTGAAGCTCAAAATTTTCACGGCTGGGTTCTTTTTTTGTAGTTTACCCTGTCTAACCGTCAGCGAAGCGGCGGGAACTGTACTAGTAATTATAAAAATGTACCGGCGATACATGTATCGGCGATGCATGTATCGGTATCGGTATCGCTTAAGACATCTAGAAAGTATCGGCGTATCGGTATCGCCTAAGACGTTCTTCATGTATCGATGTATCGGTATCGCTTTAGCGATTTTCATGTAGCGATGCCCATTACTGCACATAGTGGCCATTTCGGTATTCACTACTTTTTTCGAAAGCCTTCAGAGTTTCGTCCTGAGTATGATCAGGTTGTAGGCTAGTTAGTACTTATTAAATCTAAAGACCAAAGCCTTTGGAAAGACGAATTTAAATCATCCTGAATATTCACGGCTATATGCAGATCCGTCATTACATCAGTAACGGTAACTCATACATGTCCGCGTGGTACATTTAATGGACCAGCAATCATGTGTCCGACGACAAACTTCAACAAATGAACTTTGTTATCTACCGAGTGGCCGAAAACAAGCATAGTAATAACCTGATCCTCTTAAGAGGGAGATATTACTAATATGATCCGACTGAACGAGATCAGTCAATACAGGGCTATTTTAATTGATTCACCTAATTTCAAATGAGAATACTTTTTAATGTTACAAATACAGAGTGATTTGTGATACATCAACCAAAAGAAAAACTGTCTAAATTTTGTCTCTCACCTCATAAATGCTCTATGTGACTTCCCCTAGTTACACGAGCAACGTCGACACGATAGTCGAATTCCTCCCATACTCGCTCCAGCATGTCCGTTGTCACTGACTCTACGGCAGTAACAACGCGAGTTCGGAGCTCATCCAAAGATGTGGGCAACGGTGGCACGTACACAGTATCCTTAACGTACCCCCAAAGGAAGAAGTCGCACGGTGTAAGATCCGGCGACCTAGGGGGCCAGCTGTGGAGCACCAAGTCATGGGGCCCACTGCGACCAATCCAACGGCGAGTGAGCACTTCGTTTGACTGTTTGTTGCTAGGCTAGGCCACGGCGTGACTTTGGAGCCCTCTCGCGGTGATCTTGTAAAACTAAAAGATTTTCTCTTTCATGTGGTGTATGCCCAGTTGATGCACGGTTGATAGGTACGGAAGTATTCTCAGTTGAAATCGGATGAATCACTTTAAATAGCCCTGTATAATGTTCCGGTTTTTGCATGAATGCTTGGTTGAATAATGCCTTTTGGCACAGTGACATTAAACAACCTTTTCATAGGATTGCTGTTACCCCCTTTCTTCCATAACCGTCGAATGACAATTTAAGAGAGCCGCAGGGTAACAAGTTAAGTAAGACACAGTTGCTTTAAACATAAGCGTGCGCTGAGCATATTAATCTAATAGAGCTCGTATGCTCTTTACAGTGTTATTGATTTTAATGTTCAGCATGAATGGTTCACTTCAATGGTGATAGTCGTGGACATGGTAGACGAAGTAGCTGTTGCAGTCGTAGTATATCGACTGGATTTGAAACCTCATCACCACTTTTAAAGCATAAGATAGTATGGTGCTTGAAACCATAACTTGTACGACAATAATTATAATTACTGGCACAAGAGAAAGATAAATGATCGTTGAACAGGTAGCTATTACGCAGTTGCATCAGCACGACTCTTTCCATCCTTATAAGTATCAAAGTCAACAGAGATATGCTTCTTAAAGCGAAATCTACAGCATTGGAATTTTGGAAAAGCTTCAGTAGATCCTTTGATAGGTTTCCCTTAACAGGTTTTTGAGAGCGTTTTCTTACATCAGCTGTAACATTAAAGTTAACTGCCGTTGACGGGTTATGTTCATCAGACGAGGACTCCTTGGAAGACTTTGATGGATCCTAGCCTTTAAGGTTAGGAATTCTTTCCTTTGGTTCCACTGCTCGGGGATGCTCGATTTCAGCGTTCTTCGCTTAAACAAATGTATCGAGCTCCCAGTTTAGCGGCTCGATTGAGATTATTTCCTATTTTGCTAGGAAGCTTACGTATAAGCAGAGCAGCCAATACAAATCCAGCATCATTCACCTTCACACCAAGGGATTTCAGTGTTCGAAGGCGACATTCATACATTGAAGGAAACTGCTCCAACTTGGTGGATTTAACCGACGGATTCTCCAAATCAAAGAGGGCATACAAATGTGCTTGAATAATATGTTGAAGTTTTCCAAAGGTCTCCTTTAATAGCTTTAAGGCCTCATCATAATCATTGTTGGTTAGAGAGAAACCTTCTCAAAGTTTCTCCCTTTAATTGGCCTCTCAGATATATGAATTTCTGAGAACCAGAGAGATCGGTGAGCTTATGAACCGCGGCTTCAAAGGAATAAAAGATGAAACCATTGAATTGGATCTCCATTGAAAGTTGGCAGAACAATTATTCCAGTTTCGGACAATGAACATTTAATCCTTTACCGCCCAAATATTTTGTATGGTTAAGTTATGAATGCGTGTATTCGAAAGGTTGTAAATTTGTCCTTTTGGGTAGTAAAGGGTTAAAGGCAAAAAAAAGGGGGGTAAGAATTGTTATATTTCTACAGTAAGCCCTTGTCACGCAACTGACTACTAAAAATTACAAAGTTTGGGCAACAAAACATTCTGACATTTGTTTCTCTTCTGTCTAAGAAAGTGAAAGCTAGCAACGTTTCAACAAAACTTGAACAATATCCCCAGATAGAAAGTTCTTCATGTAATGTCTTAGATTACTGGAGGGAAAGTCAAAGTGAATAGCCAAAGTTAGCTATGCTCGCTGGGAAATACATTCATATTCCTGTTTCTGCAGCAGATGCGGAAAGGCTTTTTCCGCTCACTGGAGCTTTGGGAAGAGCTAAAAGGGCTTCACTAATTCCACACATAATGGAGAATGTGATCTTCTTTAAAGAACAATGATGTTATAACTAATGATTGTTATTTAGTGTTGTTATACCTATGAACAATAGTAAAATGCTATTAATTAATAAATTTGTTTGTTTTCAAAGAATCTAAGTCTGTTTAATCTCATGGTACCTTTTTAAGACTTAAGATTGAACATTTGACATGTCAGTTTAAGTTGGGTGTATCAAATAGGACTAGTATAAAATTAATTTTGATGAAAAATGTATTTATGTCGTAAATGTAGTAAATTTAGGTAACAAAAAAATGTATAATATCTAAGATGAATAAAAATTAAAAATTTTAATTTTTATTTCAGCCAATTAAGTTTTTCTGTTCAGTTGTCACCGGAAAATTAATCCGGTTTCTTGAAACCTTGTACTTGTAGTTTAATTAAATGCAATACAAACAGTAGTACAGGAAATAGTGGACAATTTGATTAGGTAGAGATAATAGATACTGTAAATTAGATGTACCCAATTTATAACAGACATATGAAACAACATTAAAAATAGTAATACAGAGCATATTCTACATAGTTTAATGCAAGAGAAAATTTGATAATATACGAGTACATACACACACACACACATATATATATATATATATATATATATATATAGATATACAGGGGCTATCAGAGGGGGGCGCTAGGAGGGCCATTTGGCGTGGGCCTCAAGCTTAAGGGGGGAGCCTCAAATTTAGAAACTTTCAGGTTTGAATATAATGTTTTGCAGTGAAAGTAATAATTGGGTTTAGCTATGGGCCTTAAAAGCTGGAAGTGGCCCGGGCCTCTCTGGACCTCTGAAAGGGCCTGCATATATATATATATATATGCCTTAGATTCACATCAAACATGTGAACTTGTTTATTCTGAAATAATCGGGAGGAAAAATGAAATATCAACGAGTACTTTCGAGTTTATTTCAACTCTTCTTCAGGAAGAGCTGGAAGATTTCGAAAGTATTCGAAGTGATATTTTACTTTTTCCTGCAGGTTATATACTATATAGGGTGTCCCGTAAGTCTGGAACCATAGGGCAAAATGATAAAAACGGCAATAAAAACGCCGAAGAGACTTTTGTGGACTGTTTGTGAAATGAGCGAGGATGGTAGCGGCTGTGTCATCGTCGGTGGATGCCCTCGGAGGTCCACTGCGTGGTTTATCTCCTATGGATCCCGTTTCCCTGAACTTTGCTACAAGTTTGCCGACACAGCTCTGTGTTATCGGCGCGCGATCCGGATGCAATCTGTTAAATTCCTCAGCGACCTCCCTCTGACTCCGATCTCCTACGAGCAGAATTACATGGATGCGTTCTTTCTTACTTATTTCTATTTGTTTTTAAACTTTTTAGCACTGATGATGGAACTGAACTTTTCCGAAACGTCTGTAAATAAACACGTACCATCTTTCGTCCTCCTTTTCCTCGCTAAGCTACGCTTCCCTAAGAACAAACCATTCAACCAAGACCAAGTTATATATATTTATATATATATATATATATATATATATATATATATATATATATATTAGGGCGGTCCAAAAAAAAAATTAAAATGAAAAATATACTTCTCATGACATTTTCTCATATTTTGCAACCACTATCGATATTCAAAATAAAAAACTGGATTGATTTGTGTATATTTAGAGGTGGCGCAACTCAAAGCCTTAGTACCGTTATACAGTTTGGGGTGGCAAATTTCTTGAAACTTGCGCCACCCTTAAATATCAATAGATTTAGCTCAAAACCCGGCCTGAGTTCTTTCTCTATATAAGAAATGAGAAAATGCACAAGGGATTCTTATTTATGCATTTTAGTTTTTTACCATATACAGGTATGTGGCGCTCACTCAAATATATATATACACGATACGACTCAGAATGGTCACCTAAGAAACTTTTATGTTACACAGACTGCGCATGGAACAAGGAACTCTTCTGGGAAAATTAAATCATGATCCGGTCATGACCCGCTGCTCACGCTGGGCTTCCATCACGAGAAAGAAAAACTTTAATATTTGTCATTTACCATTATTTATTCAGGCTATACTGGATTTAGTTTTCCCAGAAGAGTTCCTTGTTCCAAATGTTCCATGCATGGTCTGTGTGTAACATATATACGAGTATTAGGGATGTACCGAATACTAAAATTTACCGAATACCGAATATTTGGTGCAAAACTATTCGGCCGAATACCGAATATTAGTTTTATTTGGGTTATTAGCCGTCACTATAAAAAACTGGACTTTATCAGTTTGACAGCACATAGAATTAATAGTAAATGTAAGCAAAAGCAGCATCTTTAGCCACTAAAAATCTGCCAGTTTCCCATACTCATGAAAAATTTGCAACTGCATTGACTTCTATATTGCAAAATTGGTCAATAAAGAGCAATCGTGTTCATGCAGTTGTGCACGACAATGGCTGTAATATTACTAAAGCTGTGTGAGATATGTACATTTTAATTATTCATCTCCAGCCTTTGACAGACTTAAGGAATTCCAGAAGCAACATAATTTACTCGAAAACAAACTTATAAGAGACGTTATCACCCACTTGAACTCTACATTTTATATGCTACAACGACTTCTTCAACGAAAAACTGCGGTTGTTGCATACGCCTCGGACTGACATACTGTAGCAACCTTCAATAATCATCAGTGGACTCTAATTCAGTGGACTTTTTCTGATTCTTCTTGTCTTCACATGGTGTCTCCCGATGTAACAGGTCTCGTGGTATTTTTGCCTAACATAAGTAATGATGCAGGTGTTCATACTATGAAAACGATTTAATAGAAAATTTACAGAACCGTTTCAGGCAGTGGAAGGCAGACATTACTCGCATGATTTCTCACGTTTTAGATTCTCGTTTCAAATTTGCTTGCATAACAGTGCCTGAGTTTGTAAAAAATGAGATAATCATTATGTCTGCATCACCTAACGCTAGTCTTGCACGTAATATAACCTATGGTGATGAAGCAACTGATTTTGTTTTACGAGAAGATGAAGAACCTCTGAAAAAGAAGCCGAAGGTTAGTTTATGGAGTTATTTCGATGAGGTTGTGCCTCCACCTATCAAAAATAGTCAGAAAAGTAATCAAAAAGAATTAGACATCTCTTCAAAGGAGGCACGAGTCAGTCGCGACACGAACCCTGTTGATTGGGGTCGCCACAATGGTGAAAGATTCCCGAAACTACTGAACAGCTGGGTTTTGCTGCGCGCCGCCTGACGTCATCGGGTCTCGATCCCAGGGCCGATGGATTCGTAGTCAGTGATGCTAACCACTACACCACCGAGGCGCATATATATATATATATATATATATATATATATATATATATATGCGCCTCGGTGGTGTAGTGGTTAGCATATATATATATATATATATATATATATATATATATATATATATATTAGCGTGAACCACACATATTTAGTAAAAATTGAAATGCACAAATAAGAGCTTCTGATGCATTTTCTCATTCCTAATGAGGAAAAAGACCTCAAACGTAATTTGAGCTAAATTCATTAATATTTGAGGGTGGCGCAAGTTTGAAGAAATTTGCCACCCCAAACTGTACAATGATACTTAGGCTTCAAGTTGCGCCACCTCTAAATATGCACGAAACGATCCAGGTTTTTATTTCCAATATTGTTAGTGGTTGTGGAGAGAGTGTCATGAGAAATACCGGGTGTCCCATTTGAAATGAAACAACTTTGAAACCTTATAATTTTTTATTGAATGATGCAAACACTATACATTAGATACATTGTGCATAGCATAATATTTCATTTTGTTAAGATCTTCACATGTTATATGCTGAACAATTTGAAGCTTATATGGATAGAGCTGTAAACGCTTGCGCACGACTCTATGCACAGTTGAACGAGGAATCTGCAGTTCGACACTGGCACGACGGATGGACTTTCTCGGGCTGCTACCAAAGGCGCCGCGTATTCGTTCAACATGTTCTTCCGATCTTGTTCGTCCTCCAGAGTGTTCCTTTAGAACACTGCCAGTCTTCTCAAATTTCTTGGTCCATAGATATAGGTCTCTTCTGGTGGGTGGTTTCTTGTGAAAGGTTGTACGGAATCGCCATTGCACCAGAGTAGGGGACTTCAACTCAGCCATCTATAACACACATTTCGCTTTTTCTTGTGGGGTAAACATAATTCAATCTGAAACAAACAAAAAACAATACGACAAAAACTTATGCATATGATATCGTAACTGGCAAAGTTTCAACATTTTCACATTTAATACTTTAAAAATTACAGAGTTTCAAAGTTGTTTCATTTCGAATGGGACACCCGGTATATCTTTCATTTTCATTTTTTTAGACCACCTTAATATACTGTACAGTATATATATATATATATATATATATATATATATATATATATATATATATATATATATATATATATAGGAAAGAAAAGAGTTATACAATTTTAAACGTTTATTTACAAAGAACCAGAAACCTCATGAACGTGAACAAAACATTTTTTGAAAGCTTATGCAATGACATTTTTTTGGCAGCAAGTTTAAGCAAAATTAAGCAAAATGCAGTTAAGCATAATGGAGTTAAGCAAAATCCTTGTAATTGACGTTCTCGATGTGTGCCCCACCGCGGTTCAGACAGGCTTTGATCCTGACTCCTAAGTTCTGTCCAACTTTCCTCCAGGTCTCAGGGGGCATTTCCTGGAGGTAGTCTGATACCTTCTGCTTCAGATCGTCCAGTGTGGCAGGGCGGTTGGCGTAGACAGAGTCCTTGGCAGGCCCCCAGAACCAGTAGTCCAGAGGGTTCAAGTCTGGGCTATGGGGTGCCCAGTCATGAGCGGTACCCAGGGAAATGAGGTGGTTTCTGAAGAGCTGCCGCAGGATAGTGATGGTGTCACCAGCTGTATGCGGGGTGGCACCATCCTGCATAAACCAAGTCATCCTCAAACCAGTAAGGCCCTAGCATTCCCCATCTGACATTGAAGGCGCAGAAGCATGTGACCTTAGGCCCTTTCAGGCACCTTTCAGTGATCTCCTCAGGTGGTTTTGCGCCCCAGAAAATGTTATTGTGGTTTTTGATGGCACCGCTCAAATGGAAATGGGCTTCATCACTGAACCAGATCAGGTTGATCCAGTTTGAGTAGCGCTCCATCCTGTCACTGAGCCAATTGCACATGTCAACTCTCTTTCTCATGTCATCTTGAGTCAGTTTATGCCTAATAGAGATGATGTACGGGAAAAGGTTCAGTTTCTTAGTGAGGATACGCCAGACTGATGTTGGCTTGATGCCCAGCTCCTGGGAGCGCCGGCGGTGGGACTTCTTGGGACTGTCCACTACAGAATCCCGCACGACGTCGATGTTGGCTTGGCTCTTGGTTACTGATGCTGGCCTGCCACTGTTGCCCTTGCTCTGGCTGTGCACTGTACCCTTGTCCTCAAAATGTTTCACAACACGTTGAATGTCACAATTTGTTGGTCCAACACGTGTTCTGAGATTGAATTCCCGGCAGAACCTCCGGCTGGTCTCTACATATGATTTCGTCACATACCACAGAGACACCACTTTTGTCTTCTACTCCACTGTCAATGGCATAGTTGAGCTAGGGAGCTAGAAATTCCAGAAAATAAATATCAGAATACCACCACCAAAACCTGAAAAATAAAAGGGTATAGATTAAAAAACAAAGAAATGGCAGGACATTAAAATTGTGTAACTCTTTTTGAAACGCCCTGTACAGCTGGATTCGGATTCGACCCTTTTTCGATGAATTCGGATTCAGATTGAAATCGAACACCCACGGATTCTGCCCACATATTATATATATATATACAGGGTGTCCCATAAGTCTGGAACCATAGGGTAAAATAAGTACTGTAATTCATGTTTTTCCGTTTATGCAAGTACCCATGATGTCTTTGAGTAAGGAAGAACGCATCCAGGTAATTCTACTCTTAGGAAATCGGAGTCAGAGGGAGGTCACTGAGAAATTTAACAGATTGTATCCGGACCGCGCGTCGATAACACACAGCTGTGTCGGCAAACTTGTAGCAAAGTTCAGGGAAACGGGATCCATAGGAGATAAACCACGCAGTGGACCTCCGAGGACATCCACCGACGATGACACAGCCGCTACCATCCTCGCTCATTTCACAAACATTTCCCAAAAGTCTCTTCGGCGTTTTTATTGCCATTTTTAACATTTTGTCCTATGGTTCCAGACTTATGGGACACCCTGTACGTATATATATATATATATATATATATATATATATATATACATATACACATAGACATTTCTTCGTGACTCACCCTGTATATATATATATATAATGCGCCTCGGTGGTCTAGTGGTTAGCGTCGCTGACTACGAATCCATCGGCCCCGGGTTCGAGACCCGGTGACAGCAGCAGGCGCGCAGCAAAACCCAGCTGTTCATCCTTCCGCACAATAAAGAAAGTGGTTGGTAGTTAAATGGGTACCCTGGGTGACCTAGTGGTTAAGACGCTGGGCTGCTGGTGGGGCGTGGTTCGGATTCCACATTAAACTGTAGTTCTAAGGTGCAGTGACAAGCTTGACTTTGGTCAGAATGAATAATTCGGACGGAAGCTAACTAAAGGTTATGAAGGATATATATATATATATATATATATATATGTGTGTATGCGCCTTGGTGGTGTAGTGGTTAGCGTCGCTGACTACGAATCCATCGGCCCCGGGATCGAGACCCGGTGACGGCAGTCGGCGCGCAGCAAAACCCAGCTGTTCATCCTTCCACACCAATAAAGAAAGTGGTTGGTAGATAAATTGGTACCCTGGGTGGCCTAGTGGTTAAGACGCTGGGCTGCTGGTGGGGCGTGGTTCGGATTCCACGTTAAAATTAGGTCTAAGGTGGAGTGACAAGCTTGAACTTCGTCAGAATGAACAATTCGGGCGGAAGCTAACCAAGGTTATATATATATATAAAACCAAAGTTATATTTTAATCATCGATGCATTCATACTTTAAGTGGAAGTATGAAGAGTTCAACATCCTTTTACATAAAGCACCATTCGCACGTCGCACGTTGCACCAAGCAAAGAGGAGATCAAAGTACAGACGAGGCTTTCGCACGTCGCTCACCAACTCTGAAAGCAACAATGCTCTGTATTAGTCTAATATCCATATTCATATTTAATTTATTTCACACTTAAACACGTGAAAAGAATGAATGATGCAAACCCACAAGGAAAACGAAAAATTATTCAAAGATCGTTAATGTATCCAACAATACACTTCGTCAGGGGAATGAAGGGAAAAGTGAGGATAACCAAAGTATATGCCTATGGACATTAAAACATAGATTCTGAATTTGTAATATCATGAATATTGGTACTAAATTATATTATCCTATTCCATTTCTAGATAACTGCCTGAGGAAATCTAAGAATAGGTCTTATAATAGTGTAATTGTAAATGAATTTTATCATAAAAATATCCTTAGCCTACCTTACCATGTTAATTTTCAATATCTTCCGACTTTACTTAAAACAGTTGGCATCAATGTAGTCTTTAAGTATAATAATACGGTTAAATCTCTCCTAATAAATAATAGCCTGGATAATGCTGTCGGTTATGTGTATTCGATCAGATGTACTCAATGTAACTCAGTTCATGTAGGTCAAACAGGAAAAACTTGAGATGTCAGAGTAAAATAGCATAAATATGCGTGTAGAACAGGAAATAACTCTAATGCATTGTTTAACCATATGTACAGATGTAATCATAGTATTAAGTGGAGAATTCTAAAGTTCTCGTTCAAAACAAAGATATAATTGAAAGGAATATTCTAGAATGTGCATTCATCCATTTTAAAAATAATTTTAATAACAGTGCCGAAATGTATAAAATTGACAATATCTTGTTAAAATGTCTTTTGTATTTTACGAGTGCTTGTTAACCTTGTGCTAATCTCTTTTCACTTTTTTGTTTTAATGTACATTGGCATACAGTATATTTTGGTCAGCTTGCCTTTTCCCTTCATTCCCTGACGAGGTGTACAGTTGAATAAACGAAATGCCTTTGAATAATTTTTTCTTTTTTCCTTGTGGGTTTGCATCATATATATGTTACGGCCTTCTTGCATAATGGCTTTAAATGCCAGGTCACTTTGCAAACAGGCCGGCATATTGGCCATTTTGCAAAATGACTGGTAATCCTGCCAGTCATTTTGCGAAAAGGTACAACTTTCCTTTCAACCTTTCAAATGTTTCGTCCGGTGATTCCTCATTTCACGAAGGTCAAACTTGTCGCCCCTCCAATCGAGTTGGCTTGGTGAAGTAGAGAGTTGGTTTCTTGTACTCTCCACCTCACATAGCCAGGTATGCCCAGCTCATCTGGGATTGTTCTGAGCCAGCTATCTAATCTTCTCTTGAAGATGTCCGCCGCAACACCACTCATGTTCCTTAGTTCCTTGGGCAGCTGGTTAAACAGTCTTGGTTCTCTCACAACAAAACTATTTTCCTTCAGGGTTGAGCCTTTAATTTGGGAACACGACACAGTCTTCCTTTTCTACTTTCCACTGTTGTTTTGGGGGATTATAGGGTTGGGTTCCGAGTAAGAATAGGGGCTAGTTTCGCCATTATTTTCCAAGTGTAAATGATGATGTACCTATCTCTCTCTTCTTCTTTCCAGTGAATATGGGTTTAACTCGCGTAACCTTTCCCAGTGTGTATGTATATATATTAGGGTGATGCAAAAGTGGGGGAGTAAAATTTTTTTGTTTCAAATTTTTGAGATACCCTCTCATTTGGTTTAATTTGGTGGAAAAATGATCCTGGGGAAATTTCGGGTCAAAATTCGAATATTTGGAGGTCGCGCCCGCCATTTGAAAATTTGCTGATTTCCATGACACCCAGGAGGTACAGCAAGCGTCACGTTACTTTTTTTTGAGTGGAAGTTCCCCACGAGGCCTATCATACCACCTTCCTCTTTTCCATTTGTTCATAAAACAGATACAATACAATAGATATTTATAATAGATACATAGAATGGATATACTCGTAAATTTTACTGTTGCGTCAAAGATACGAGTTTTCTTAGTTTTGTCCGGAAGCTTCTTCCGATAATTTGATACAACTTGCAGTAGATATTGCTTCTGTTGTTCATCATTGGTAATTAATTTGTTATAATCTTCAATCAATTTCACTCCTCTTTCAGCAATATCATTAACAACTTTCATGTGATTCACTACGTTCTTTGCAACCCAATAACTCTCATCGAGAAGCCAATCTTCTACTGGTTTGCTCAAGAACGTTGAAGACAATCCGAGTATACTGAAGAAGGACTTTGTGTTAGCAGTTACAAAATCTTCAAGCTGCTTATTGTCAATAGTTTTGATGTCTATTTGTGTCTTCTTTGGAGGATCTGGCTCCGAAGATTTTGTAAGAGCCTCCTTCATTTTTCTTTTGGTGTCAAAGCTGATTTTATCATCAAAGAAAGCCAATGCGATCAACTCTTCTGAGAGATACCACAAATGATTCTTGAATTTTTCTAAAGCAGCATTTGCTAGTTGTTCATTTGTGCTTTTGTAGCTGTGAAGATTCTTGAGAAGACTCAGATCATTTCGTGGAGCATTTGCTGCGCAGGGTGCTGAAAACCAATGCTTAATATAAATTGAAACAGAAAACCAACAAATTTCTTTTAGATTTCTTTCTTCTATTGCTGTTATTTTGAACTGACTTTTGAACATAAAGATTTTCATTGAATAAATGACTTTCGCCGTCCAACGGGCTCTATGATAAGCCCCAGCTTCCTGAATTTTATTCCAGTCGTTGGAGTACCGCCAAGCAAGATGATTGTCAGTTCCAATAACTCTCTGTAATCGTCGCGAGGTTGATCTTCATTGATTTTTCTTGCTGCAAAGTTGATGATTTCCTCTTTTTCCTTTTGTGGATAATTTTCTAATTTATCGTATGAAGTTAGATTAATCTTATTCCAGTTTGTTTTGAATCTTTTGAATAACTGAATGTCAGGGCCTGATGAAGCCTGTAATGCAGGGGATACCACTGCTTCCAACATGATTTCAAGGATATGGTGTCGACAAGGACACCACAACAAATCTTTCTCCATTTTCTGTTCAATTAGGACACAAGCTCCGTTTTTACGACCTGTGTTCGATGCAGTTGTATCGAAACACATGCCTTTTACCTTATCTATTAGATTCCAATCAATGATCGCCTGATGTACTGCATTTGCAGTATCCTTTCCTGTGCCATGATCTATATTTGGCACTCCAAGCAGTTGATCTTCTCCACTGCCAGAGATTAGGACTGGCAACCGATCAACAACCTCATTCCCGGTAATGTCTTCGAGGAGTTTGCCATCCCAATGAACAATCAAGGGTTTGTCAGCTTGAAATTCTTCTTTCAAGTTTTCACTGAACTTCTTTCTTGATTTCTGTCTTGCCCTGCGAATCGATGAGTAGCTAACATTGTAATTCTCTGGATCTTTTCCAACATTTGCGATCGTTGGAATAATTATTAAAGAGGCTGATTGGTCGCTGATCTTAGCAACATCCAATGAGGAAAGCAGATTTTCATTCATAATCTTGAATTTTTTTCTTGGAAGGCCTCTTTTGGATGTTGAGGGCACTTCCAGATCTACTTCTTCTTCCGTAGATGCAGGCGAATCACTGCAGGAACTGCTGCTGCTTGCAAGAACAACTGTTTCATCAAATGCACTTGATTCATGTAACCTTTTCTTATCCATTTTTTCATGTCTCTTCGCAGCTTCCTTTCGACGTTTTTCTTCATCCTTATCAACTGCCATCATTTTACCCTTTCGACCTTCCCTTTGTAGCCGTAGAAACTCTCTATCTTCCTCAATAGTTATTAACTCGTTAGCATTTGCATGCGCAATATCAAAGAGTCCATCCAATTTTTCTTTCCATGTATTCTCTTTCTCTATTGAAAACTTCGATTTTTTTCCTTTGCTCTTCTTCTGCCCTTGCCACTCATCATACAGTTTATTTAATTTCTTCACAACATTACATTTCTGGGTTGTTGGTATTCCTGCTCTCTGCCACACTTCCAATACATCATTAACGGTTGAAGTTAATGCTTCTCTGACAGTTTCATTCTTGATATGTTTATAATTCATGAATAAGGAAATTACTTCTTTCTTTGATGGAAGCTTACTTTGATTCAATTTATCTATTTGTTGACCGATCAGCCAGATATCTGTTGAGCTTCTTGATCTCATTTTTGTCACAATTAAGATAGAGGAAATAGAAGAGAAATTGAGGTGGAGAGACTCACTGATATAGCACCTCTCCTGGACACTGCCACAAGCACACTGCGATACCGATTTCCTTGAACGCTATTTGCTCATATACGCATCACCTACCACTCTGCCTGCAGCAAACCTGCACAAAACCTGCAACCTGCAACAAACCTGCAACAAAAATAAGAACAAATTCAAAAAATTTGATTTTACTCTAATTTTTTGTAATTTTCAAATTTTCAATTGGCGGGCGCGACCTCTGAATGTTATTTGTTTGACCTGGAATTTCTCACAGGGTGTTTTTGTGACAAATTGGAACAAATGAGGGGGTATCCCTAAAAATCCACGATGGTCATGATTTGTGCATCACCCTAATATATATATATATATATAATCATGCGGGTTGCTTCTACAGAGCTTCAATTTAATATTTAGGAGAAATCCAATGACAAGGAGAAATGTAAATGCCATGAAAAGTCTTCTTTAATGCGCAACATTTCGAGCAATACGCTCATTTTAAGGAACTTTTAGAATTGGTCTTCAAACAATGCTATTTTACTTTCAACAATAAGGTTTACCAACAAATTGATGGTGTAGGGATGGGATCACCTGTCGGACCGTTAGCAGCTGATTTTTTTATGACTCATTTAGAAAGTGTAATTTTTAGACAATCTCCCACTCATCTCAAGCCAATTTTCTATCGACGCTTCGTTGATGATTCGATAGCTGTCTTTGATAATGCGGTACAAGCTCAACAATTCTTTAACTTCCTAAATTCTTTGCACCCCAATATAACGTATACAATGGAAACTGAGAAAAATGGCTCCCTCCCCTTTTTAGATCTTTTAATTTCGAAAAACGGTGATTCTATTACTACATCAGTTTACAGGAAACCCACTTTCACTGGTTTGGGCATGAATTTTTTAGTTTTACTGATTTCAACTATAAGATGTCTTGTATTAAAACTCTCCTGTTCAGAGGATATAATTTGACCTCTAGTTTTACCTTACTTAATGATGAATTTAATAATCTAAGATCATACTTTACCAATAATAGTTTTCCTGTTCAATATGTAGATAAACTAATTAGATCCTTCTTAAATAATGTTTATAGCCCCGAACTTCCTTGTATTACAGTGCCGAAGGATATAAAATATTTCTTGGTACCTGAAATGGGTCCTTTGAATAAGGAATTTAAGCTTAAATTTACAAAGTTGTTAAGGAAATTTTTTTATCATACTGATTTCCGCATCATATTTATTAATAAAACGTCTTTAGGTAGCTTTTTCTCAGCGGTGTTGTATATTTATTTACCTGCCCTTGGTGTCTCCTTGGGAATTACATTGGCAGCACTGTTCGCTCTCTCAGGGCTAGATTTTATTCGCATATGGGAATAAGTGGCCGAACAGGTAAAATCTTAAAAACTAAAGAAGTTTCTAGTATTCGGGAACACAGTATAAAATGTAAAACTGATGTCACTTTAGACAATTTTAAAATTCTTGGTTGTAATACTTGTCCCAACTCACTTAGAATTTTGGAATCGCTTTACATTAAAACTTTGACCCCTACGCTAAATGTTGACTCATCAGCTGTCCCTCTAAATTTCTTATAATCCCTCCTCCTTCCCCAATTCCTTATAATCCCCCCTTCCCCAATCGCCCTCACCATCTTATGTTTTCTCGTGTTGCCTCTGCTTAAATTAGTCTAGCCTCGGAAATTGCAGTGAAAGGTTAGTTAGTTTCATTATTCCAGTGTACTATTGTTAATTTTTCCAGTGTATTAATTTCACATTTACTATATGTATTTAAAAATAGCTTCTTAATTTTATATGTAAATCTGTATAACTTAGAATTTAACCCTCTTTTTCAGTCTTTTAAAATTTGCCTTTATGAATAGGTTATAGAAATTTCTTTGTCTTGTTTTTCATTCAATTATTGATTTTAATTTCACATTGTTATTATACAGCCTGAAGATGAGCGTATTGCTCGAAACGTTGCGCATTAAAGAAGACTTTTCATGGCATTTACATTTCTCCTTGTCATTGGATTTCTCCTAAATATATATATATATATATACATACATACATGGTGTAACAAGAGTCCGTTCTCATAGAATTGAACAAGAAAATAGTTTTAACTATATATTACAAACAATAAAATCAACTTACCAATTAATCCAGTACATGCCCAAATTGCATTCATGGCATGTAGCCGTTGAAACATTTCTACTCGTCTTTGTGAACTGTCGGTTACGTTTTGAAGTGTTTCCGCACTAATTTTTTACACTTATCTGTAATTTTTTCTTTTAACTGCTGGATCGTTCGAGGTCTTGACTCATAAACAACGGACTTTAAGTGGCCCCACAAGAAGTCGGCCATTCCACACAACCTCGGCGTCCTATCCATCTGCCACGAAGATTTTCATCTAACCATTGTCTTAAGGAACGAAAGAAATGCGGAGGTGCACTATCTTGCTGAAATCTGAACTTTCGTCTAGCATCCAAAGACATTTCGTAAATGTACTTTTGCAAAATTCCCCCCAGAAAATGTTGTTCAAGTAAGAATTCCCGTTCATGGTTTCATCAAAAAAGTATGGTCCTATGATGGTTCCTCTATGAATTCCTGCCCACACCGTAATCCTGGGATCAACCTGTGAATGTGCATCTTCAACTCAATGCGGAATTTCGTCGATCCAGTAACAATAATTGTGCCGATTCACTGTAACACGATCAGTTCTGTTATATCTTATTTCCCTCTGAGAACCTCTGAGAACGGACTTTTGTTACATTATATATATATATATATATATATATATATATATATATATATATATATCGGCTATTGATTGGTGGCGCGGAAAACGCAGTTTAATAATAAACAGGAACACCAGAGAAAATACAAACATCCTTCAAGGTTTAATAGTACCAACGTTTCGGAATGCACTAATTCCATCTTCAGGGCTAAAACAATAAAATTCCAAATCACATACAAAATACAAATTGCTTAATAACAATTTAAAATAAACTTAAAAAATTATAAAAAGTAGCTAAGAAAATGTAAAACATTAAAACTAAAAGGTAATAAATGTGAAGTTAAAAAGTTAAAATTATAAAAAAGCAAAAGCATTAAAACTGAAATGTAAATAAAATAAACTAGTACCTCAACCAAAACATAGCAGATCTATCGATGATTCGTCAGAATTTAGGTCTGGTTTTAGTTTATAAATAAACAAAGACTCCATAATTTTAAGCTTAAGGTCAGAGCTTCCGGCAGCAAGTACGATGAAATTAGACAGTGAAATTGGGTGGTTATTGTTGTGCGAGTGATTACGTATGAGAGAATTAGGTGGTTTGCCAAGGGGTAAATTTGTACGGACCGATTTACCGAGATGTTCGTAAATACGAGATTTTAAATGTCTTTTAGTTTTACCTATATATGACCCCATACAGTGGTCACACTTGTATTGATAAACTATAGATGACTTAAGAAGTGTAGGAATAACATCCTTGTATTTAAATAAATGGTAAATCGATTTAGACGGGGTGAATATAATTTTTATACACAGTTGTGGGTAGAATTCCTTGAGCAATTTTAAAAGTTTGTTTCTAATGTTAAAACTTGAGGTTCCCATATAGGGCAAAGTGAAATACAGGATATCTTTGGGGACTGTAATTAAGTCTCTACCTTTTAGTTTTAATGTTTTACATTTTCTTAGCTACTTTTTATAATTTTTTAAGTTTATTTTAAATTGTTATTAAGCAATTTGTATTTTGTATGTGATTTGGAATTTTATTGTTTTAGCCCTGAAGATGGAATTAGTGCATTCCGAAACGTTGGTACTATTAAACCTTGAAGGATGTTTGTATTTTCTCTGGTGTTCCTGTTTATTATATATATATATATATATATATATCAAAGCTATTGACTTCTCCTTCGGGAAGCGGAGCTTACAGATGAAAAGAAGGACCAACACAACAGCAAACATTTTCGTTTAATTTTTATACTTCAGACGTTTCGACAAATCTTTTGTCATCATCATCAGTGAATTATAAGTCTTAAAACCTTAAAACAAAAATAAGAATAATGAAAATTACATCAATACAAAAGAAAATTAAAATCATTAAAATTAAATTAAAATTACCTCAACTGGTAAATACACACTGTTTTCATCAACCTCCATATTTGGCAGAAACAGAGAAAACTGTATGGTCAGTTAATTGGAAGATATGATATGTCTATGAAAGTTGGTTGGTTAGTTAGAAGCGCTGTAATTTGTAAGATGAACTATTATTGTTAATGGAGGGTTTGTTTCTATAGATGTACAAAAGTTCTAATATTCGGAGTTCTGTAAGGTTATTGGATCTAGTTAGAATTTCGAACTGAGTTTTGTGAAGGGGATGGTTGTTTTCATTACTATGGTTTCTAATTGCGGATTGTGGTGGACTACGGAGGGGGCGGTTGGTACGGACTGATAAGCCCAAATGTTGAGAAAGGCGTACCTCCATTTGGAGTTGAGTACTGCCAATATACGCAGCCTTACAGCTGTCGCACGTGTATTTATAAACAACATTAGGGCATACAGTTTTGGGAATTTGTCTTTGAACTTTAAAAAATTTGATAATTTAAGTGGGTTGACGAGGGCGAATCTAAAATTTATTTGGGGATAACTAGACTTAAGCAGTTTGGACACTTCACCTCGAATACGCAATGATAAATAACCATGAAAAGGTAATTTAATATATCTGGTTTCTTTTTGAACTGTAGTTATGGGGAGTTTAGTATTAAAAGTGTTATTTAAAAAGTTCTTTAATTGGTTGTCAAAAAGATTAGAAGGGTAGTAATTATTAATAAAGTACTGTCTCAAAAATTTAAATTCTTCGTTTAATGAAAAGTAATCTGAACAAATTCGGTAACTTCTTGTTAATAATGTTACTATAGCGCTAATCTTATATTTATAAAACATACAACTTAAATAATTGGTTCCCAAACCAGTAAAAGTTTTTTTTCTAAATAGTGAGATCTGGAACTTGTTATTAGCCCGTTTAACTAGAACATCCAGGAAAGGTAAACTATTATTTGTTTCGTTTTCACATGTGTACTTAATATTCCTATGTTGTTTATTTAGATAATGAAGAGAAAGTTTTACGTGTGAAGGATGTTTGGAGCTATTGAAGGATGTTTAAATATTAAGAAAGTGTCATCCACGTATCTTCTGTAATATACGGGTTTAAAACTATTATGACAACTTTTCAACCAAATTTCTTCGTAATGGCAAAGAAATGCATTTGCTTGTGTTGGGCTGAACGGGGAACCCATAGCTACTAGGGTTTCTTTCCCGGGATCCCGGGATCCCGGCTGTTTTTATTCGGTTTGAAAATCCCGGGAATTGAACAAATATCCCGGGAAATCCCGGTGTTTTAAAATAACTTAATTTATTTTTTATTGATTTATTTGTTTTTTCTTTTGTTATTAGAAGGCTCTTGGGTAAAATTAAAGAAAACTGCATAATATTTACCACATTTTATTCTACTTTTCTGCTTTCTTAAATGAACACCTACTAGCATTAGCAACTTAGAGCAATCTAAAAGTGGGCCCGTATGCCAAAAACTGGCAGAGGGAATGTCGCTAGCGCTGCGTATAATACAAGAAACCGAGTCTCAGTATATTATCTAGCGATCGCAGGCAACTCATCTTGCTCAGAGTTTAAGGAAGCATTTGAAGCAAGAACTGCAGTTATTCGAGACAATAGGGAAAGAACTTCGAACATCATGAATTTATTTGATGCACTGAAAACCATTCCGCCAACCTCTGTTGAATCAGAAAGAGCCTTTTTTGCAGCTTCCTGCTTCTCGAAACTACTAGAAAAACTCTTGTTACTCCGATAAAATGATTTCCTATGGACATCTCCTAATCAGTTTGGCTTTAAAAGGTCCCACTCAACTGACCTTTGTATCTATGTACTTAAAGAAACAATATCTAAATACATTGACAGTAATTCAACTATTTATAGCTGTTTCCTTGATATAAGTAAGTCATATGATAGGGTGAACCACAATATTTTATTTGAAAACTAGAAAACAGGAAGGTTCCCATGTACATATTAAATTTATTGAAATTTTGGTATTCCCACCAATCTTTCACTGTCAGGTGGGGCAATGTACTATCCGAGTGTTTTGGCTCCTCTTACCGGGTGAGACAAGGCTCCTTGCTCTCCCCTATGCTGTTTAATGTGTATATTGACGGGTTAATTGCTTCACTTAATGAGGCAACAGTGGGATGTTGTATAAATAACACAAGGATAAATAACTTAGTTTATGCCGATGATATGGTGTTAATAAGTCCCTCTGTTAAAGGTCTGGATCGGCTACTAAACGTCTGCGAAGTGTATTCGTAGAAACATGATATTCTTTTTAATATTACGAAAACTAAGGTTATGCAATTTCATCCTAAAAGCTGTAATCAGCCAGCTCAGCTGATATAAGGTTTAAAATGAATGGTGAAGTAATTGAGGAAGTACAAGAGTTTAAGTATTTGGGTCAAACTATTACCAGCTCCTTGAGTGATGACTCGGATATAAGAAAACAATCTCGAAGCCTGTGTGCTAAAGCGAATATGACCATAAGGAACTTTCGATTCCGTACAAGTGAAGCTAAAGACACACTCTTTCGTTCTTTCTGCAGTAATATATACGGACAACAACTCTGGGTGAATTATAAAAAAGGTTCTGACAGAACTCTAAATTTTCTGTACAACAGGTCTTTTAGACTCTTACATAAATTACCCCGCAAGATGCTCAGCTTCGCAAATGTTTGCTACCCGCAATGTCCCGAGCTTCCCGGAGGTAACAAGACGTGCTCAACACAGTCTAATGCAAAGAATTAAAAAATCAACCAACCCGATCATCCAAGCTATCCATGAGTCCTGCCATTTATCCTCTAAACCAGTGGTTCCCAAACTGTGTTCCGCGGAACCCCGGGGTTCCACAGAGGCTTAATAAGGGTTCCATGACACGTTTTCTAATCAGTCTAATCATGTCTTAATATTAAAGTCTAATTAAGGTCCTAATATTTATACATAATTTTATCTTGTGCCTTTTTGTTAAATAATATTTTATATTTTTATTCTGACTTGAAATGGAACCATCGTGGATTTGGGATCACTAAATATTTTTCGCTTAAATTAAAATCTGCGCGGGTAAACGGCGGGAGTAACTATGAATGTTAGTTATTTCCTGTGCCGCGAGGCTTACCCGTAGATCAATCACGTTTGGGGCGTCCCGGTCCTCCCTTCCGTCCCGTCAGGGCCCCCCCCCCGGGCTCTTCGCGGAGAAGCACTCGGGGGGATGGGGGGGGAGGCGGCCTGTTGGGCCAGGCAGCGGGGGGCTTGGCTTGGTTGCCCGTCCAGCCGCCTGTGGCGAACCCAGTGGGCTTCACTGAGCAGGACGGATAGGGGTGACGACCTCTGAGAAGGCCGATTCCCCCAGACCCAGTCTCTCAGTGTTCTGGGGACGGGGGTTATACGACCTCGGAGCACTGGGCAGATTCCTGATGACGAGGCTCCCGATTCGGGGGGGCGACGTGCACCGTTCCCCCCGGGAGCAAGGAGGCTTAGCCACCTTGCAGAGTAGAGGGGCCGTCGCGAGTGGGCGGTGACCTCGGTCGGGCGGTGTGGGGGCTGAAAACCGGGGTCCCCTTAGCTGCCCGACGATGGGAGCACTGGCATTGCCAGGCGCAATAGGCGACCACGTCCCTGCGGGCATGTGAATCATGGACCACCCGGCCGTGGTTTTCAAGCCTGCTTCCGCCGCACTGGGGCAGGTTAGGCTTTGCTCGTCCCCGACTTCCTTGTCTACGGTGCGGGACCTGGTTGTCCAGACCCCGTACCAACATTGAAAGTGGGAGGTGGGACTGGACACGGACCGTAAAGCCGGGCGTATATCCAGCAACGCAGGGGTCCTGGAGGGGTAGCTTGGGGCTGTATTACACCCCCAGACGAAACCAGGACTTCCGCCATCCGAGGTAGAGCCATTCATTTGGTTTTCGGAGTAGGCGGGAGCGTAGTTATGACTCTATAAGGATAAAATCTGCTAAGTATATGTAAATAAATTTTCGCTACTCGGCTACTGCAAAAGTGTAATTTGGCAGATTTTAATTTTAACGATTTTATAAAAGACTGGTTCTATTAGTACTGTTTTAAAGTAAATATCATATAAATTCTGTCATAGTATTTAAAATTTGTCATATTATTTTATGACAAATTTTAATATATATATTTTATATTTTACTCGTGAGAATTTAACTGTAATTAATTTTGAGCAATATGTTTTCGCTAAAATTAAAATTTCCTAAGTTGCCAGTTGATTTGATGTGCACTTGTTTCGTAATTAATTGTGAACCAATCAGTATAACTATAGCCGTTGGCGTGATGCGCTGTCAAGTTAATTTCTGATAGGCTTTATTTACTTAAGTGTTTTCAGTGTATTAATTTGTATTATGTTCATCACTAAAATCTGGAAGTTTTGTTGTTCAATAAATATTTTATAAAAATATTTTACAGCTGTAAAATATTTATTGAGCAACAAAACTTCCAGATTTTAGTGATGAACACAATACAAATTAATACACTGAAAACACTTAAGTAAATAAAGCCTATCAGAAATTAACTTGACAGTGCACCACATTTAAGTAAATAAAGCCTATCAGAAATTAACTTGACAGTGCACCACACTTAAGTAAATAAAGCCTATCAGAAATTAACTTGACAGTGCACCACACTTAAGTAAATAAAGCCCATCAGAAATTAACTTGACAGTGCACCACACTTAAGTAAATAAAGCCTATCAGAAATTAACATATATATATATATATAATATATATATTATATATATATATATAACATATATATATATATATATATATATATATATATATATATATATATATAGATATATATATAGTTGGGGTTCGCGAAATAAAAACAAGTATTTAAGGGTTCCGACAGTTAGTAAAGTTTGGGAACCACTGCTCTAAACTATGGACTTCTTGGTACGAAAACGTCTGTCTGAGCTCCACTTAACTTCGACAGTGCAGTATTATTTCTAATCAATTGTATATATTTCTATCCTTAGTATATGAACTGTCATTATATTAATAATATTTGTCATTTGGACTATAGTCTGCCAATAAACCTTTTCATTTTCATTTCATTTCATTTATCACCAAGTTGAGAACTCGTCTTAGTGATAGAAGTATCGATTGTTTATGTTTTTTAAGAAGCTATTTTAAAAATGTTGATTGACTCTAAATATTTTAAGATAAAATATTTTAAGATAAAATTTTTTAAGATAAAATATTTTAAGATAAAAGGATGAAATTATTTTTTCTAATGAAGTTTATTTTATTTTTATTTTTTTGTATTGGCTAAATATTTTAAGATAAAATATGTTGAGATAGAAGGTATAAATTATTTTTTTTGAATGAAGTTTCTTTTGCTTTTTCTTTTTTATTTGCAAATGCACTTAATTATAATTAAAGGAATATAATATTTTAGCCTTTTATTTGTCCCCTGCAGATGAATAGCATGATAAATATTATGTTTAATAAATAATAAATAGCTACCACTGATTGGTAAACTCAATTCAAGTATTACAATGCAAAAGTGGTCATCTAGGCATAAGTAATTGGTTATCCCAATTCTAAAAGTGTATTTTATCACTGAACAATAAAAAAAATTACCGTTCTCTTAAATATACAACCATTTCTTAGATTTCCCGGGATCCTGGGAATTGGCTTCATTTTTCCGGGAATTTTCGGGATTTTCAGGGATGAAGAAAGCTGCATATAAGGAGAAACCCTAATAGCTACCCCATCAATTTCGCTGTAAAGGTTACTATTAAATAAGAAAAGATTATCAAAACACGCTATTTCGAGGAGATTTTTAAATTGAGTCTGAGTGAGGCCATTAATAAGAGCATTACTAGTAGTGAATAACTTCTTTAGTATGATATCTAATGTTTCTTTTAACGAGACATTAGTAAATAATGACGAGACATCAAAACTGGCCATAGTAAGGGAATCGGTACGATTGATCTCTTTTCTATCTTTAGCAAAATCAAACGAGTTGTTAATGGAATAATTATTATAGGTAAGTTTTGAAAGCAAGGGAACGAAGAATTTGGCTAAGTTATAATTGAATGTACCACAGGCTGAAGGAATAGGTCTTATGGGAAATTTGGCTTATGAACTTTGAGTAAACCGTATAGAATTCCTGGATTAGAACCAGACGGAAACAAAAAATTGTTTGTATTGTCATCAATAACATTACTATTTTTTAATTTATGCAAAAACCTATTAAGTTTATCTTCGAGTTTTAGTAATTTAGACAGAACATTCTCTTTTACTCTTTTAAATTTAGACGTATCCGACAAATTTGTCTCCATTCTATTTATGTAAACTATTGAATCAAGCAACACTACTCCTCAGGGGCGTACCTAAAGTATTTGGCACCCGGGGCAGATCCTTCCTTTGGCACCCCCTATAAATAATTTTAAAATTTAAACACACAGAAAAATATATTATGTTTGCAAGTAGACTTTTAAACAGTACAGTACTGTCATAAGCAAATTGGAAATAAGAAAAATGCAGGACATTAAAAATTCAGTGAACAGGTAATACTGCATTTTATTTTATACAAAAAACACAGGAAATCCATTCTCAACGCTCAGCCTATTCTTCAAAGGTAAATAGAGAGGATTCACGGTCTCTGCTTTCGAGCTTTAATTTCTGCAAATTGATCAATGACCTCATCAAAATTCACCTTCTTTGCATATTCATGTTCAATTGAAAGTAAAGCCAGATTTGTCAATCTTGTCTGACTCATGGTCGAGCGAAAGAAATTTTTTATCAATTTCAATTTGGAAAAACTTCTTTCACATGAAGCAATAGACACACAGACAGTCAAAAAGAATCTCAAACACAGTGACAAGCTTGGCAAAGATTCACAAAAATCCCATTTCACAATAAACTCCAGAAACTGCAATGCTATCCATTTCTTTGCCTCTTCAACGCTGATTTTGGCAGCTTCCAAATGCCTCCGAAGTCGTCCAATTTCCACACTGATATCTTCATCAGAGAATTCATCGAAAATCTGAGTCAAATTTGGAATATACTTCCGAAGTTCTTCTTCTGTTTCAACAACCAAAGTGTTTGGCTGAATAACAGCGAAGATTGACAGAATTTGATCCATTGCCTTAGAACGAATCTCCAATTCTTGATGAAAGCGATCAAGACATTCAAACATAGCCCTTTTTACTTCCTCTGGCAATGTGAGGCCAGAATCCTTTGCCATCTCTCCTGGCATCCTTTTTCGGAGCTTTACTCTCCCTCTTCTCTCCATAGAAATGTCCATTTCCTCACACTTTGTAGTTGCATAATGAATGGCCCTCTCCACAATTTCATTACGCTGATCTTCAAGAAACAGTTTTAGAGCTTGGAGCACTTTTCAAGGCTGATTCCAACTGTTTGCAAATACTTTTGTGTGAGATTAATTTCTTCCAGGACTTCACACCAGAAAGAAAGGTAACTCAAAAAAGAGAAATCACATACAGCAGACAGCAAAATCTGAACTGATCCTCTTGTGTCCACATTTTCTTTGGGATCGCACAGTACTTCAAGGGTTGAGGTCAGCTTTTCAAAATTTGCCTTCACTGGTTTCACAGCGTCATAATAAGCACTCTATCTTGTCTGCCTTCTTCATTTTTCTTTGTTGGAATCCACTGGGTCGATTTCGCTTCATAGTGGATGTTTTCTGCAAAATTTTAAAATCAAAAGGTATAAAGCATGAACATGCATAACAAGCATGAACTATTATGACTTGAAATATATTAACTGAACAAATTGTCTGTGATTATTATTATTATTTTTTGGGGGGTGGGGGTGGGTTAAGTGCAAACACGACTCCTAAAAAAGCAGAAAACTATGAATATTACTCACAAATAACTAGACCACTGACAAAATGAAAATTAACAGTACACCCAGTAAATAAAAAAGTTAAAAAAATTTATTACAACAGAAAAGCTTCAAACAAGTGGTTCTCAAACTTTTTCCAACCAGATACCCATTGAGTTATTAGATTATAATTATCAACCCAGATAAGCAGAAACGATTTATTATTATTATTATCATTATTAATTATCATTAATTATCATTTATAAACACTTAAACATCACTATGATACCACATTGTCAAAAATTACTGGACACTGGTATAAGTACCATGATATTGTTATAAACACCAGCACTTTATGCTTTATCATAATTACTTAATGAAACATACTTCATGTATGTGGAGTCACAGTGTCAAGTGAACAAGACTTGGAATGTCAGTTGCAGCCAGCTGGTTATGCTCAACAAATTTTTCGTTTGTAAATTTTGTATTGCCAATAAAAATAAAAATTTATTTTATAGTGGAAATTAACATTAAGCTGTTGTAATAGTTTGAACATTTTTAAATTTTTTTTCTTACTTTGGCGAATTTTTCATTTGGTTTGAAAACTTGTACTGGTATTTCAACTCTCCCGATGGCAACCCCCTCCTGGCTGTCACCCTGGGCGAACTGCCCCCCTCGCACCACTCTTAATACGCCACTGCTACTCCTTTACCCTTATCCGGTTTTGTAATGATGACAGAGTTATCCTTTTTCAAATTATTAAGAATTTTAAAATGTTGCTTATTAAAAAAGGGGGAAAAACACTTTATGGGGTTTAAAATTATAAAAATTCTTAAAAGAGATACTCTCCATTTGTTTTACTAAGCTTTGAAACGAGAAATTTGGTCGGATCTCACAATTCTTAATATTAATGAGAAGATTTTCAAAACCAGAGAAAAATGTATAAAAATTTAATTTAAATGAGGTAGATCAAAATTTAAGCCCAACAATATTTCTTTCTCTCTAATACTTAAAACTCTATTAGAAACGTTAAAAATAAAATTATCCGGATTATTAGAAAACGACTGAGTAATTCCCAATTTTTCTAATTTGGCAGCGTGTACCCTTTTATGTCTATTGATAATTTTATCACAGCAAGTTTGAAATTTAGTAACTAAACCTGATAATCCATCAAGGATCAAGTAAAGATAATTCCTCCCAACAGAAAAAGGAGGGACTATCTTTACTTGATCATTTTTTGGGAGAGATCATCTTTACTTGGTAAAGTTGGTAATACCGCTTTACCGCAATACCGCTTTAATTAAAGTCTTTGGATCAAGTAAAGTTAAGCACCCCCAACCTTTTTTAGTTAGCTTTATAAGGCTAACTAACGAAAATATCACGACCTAACCTAACCAATCGTCAAGGGCGTACAGTTGACCTAACGATTGGTTAGGTTAAGTCGTGATATTTTCGTTAGTTAGCCTTATAAAGCTAACTAAAAAAGGTTGGGGGTGCTTATCTTTACTTGATCCATTGTAATAAATGAATTTTAATAAATTTTGTTTTCAAATAAATCATTTTTTAAAAAAAGATTCTCTTAATTTTTATCCTTATGTCAGACTGCTTCACTTTACTTTACTTTCTGGGAGGTATTATCTTTACTTGGTCATTTTTGGGAGGGATTTCCTTTACTAGTGTGACCTGGGAGGGATTATCTTTACTTGATCCATAATCAATATAAGATACCCTAGATTTTAGACCAAATAGGGAAACGGAATCCTATACGGTTTACCCAAAGTCCATAAGCCAAATTTCCCACTAAGACCTATTCTTTCAGCCTGTGGTACATTTAATTATAACTTAGCCAAATTCTTCGTTCCCTTGCTTTCAAAACTTACCTATAATGATTATTCCATTAACAACTCGTTTGATTTTGTTAAAGATATAAAAGAGATCTATCATACCGATTCCCTTACTATTGCCAGTTTTGATGTCTCGTCATTATTTACTAATGTTCCGTTAAAAGAAAAATTAGATATCATACTAAAGAAGTTATTCACTACTAGTAATGCTCTTATTAATGGCGTCACTCGGACTCAATTTAAAAATCTCCTCGAAATAGCGTGGTTTGATAATCTTTCCTTATTTAATAGTAACTTTACAGCCAAATTGAATGGGTAGCTATGGGTTCCCCGTTGAGCCCAACACTAGCAAATGCATTTCTTTGCCATTACGAAGAAATTTGGTTGAAAAGTTGTGATAATAGTTTTAAACCCGTATATTACAGAAGATACGTGGATGACACTTTCTTAATATTTAAACATCCTTCAATAGCTCCAAACATCCTTCACACGTAAAACTTTTTCTTCATTATCTAAATAAACAACATAGTAATATTAAGTACACATGTGAAAACGAAACAAATAATAGTTTACCTTTCCTGGATGTTCTAGTTAAACGGGCTAATAACAAGTTCCAGACCTCACTATTTAGAAAACAAACTTTTACTGGTTTGGGAACCAATTATTTAAGTTGTATGTTTTATAAATATAAGATTAGCGCTATAGTAACATTATTAACAAGAAGTTACCGAATTTGTTCAGATTACTTTTCATTAAACGAAGAATTTAAATTTTTAAGACAGTACTTTATTAATAATTACTACCCTTCCAATCTTTTTGACAACCAATTAAAGAAATTTTTAAATAACACTTTTAATACTAAACTCCCCATAACTACAGTACAAAAAGAAACCAGATATATTAAATTACCTTTTCATGGTTATTTATCATTGCGTATTCGAGGTGAAGTGTCCAAACTGCTTAAGTCTAGTTATCCCCAAATAAATTTTAGATTCGTCCTCGTCAACCCACTTAAATTATCAAATTTTTTAAAGTTCAAAGACAAATTCCCCAAAACTGTATGCCCTAATGTTGTTTATAAATACACGTGCGACGGCTGTAAGGCTGCGTATATTGGCAGTACTCAACTCCAAATGGAGGTACGCCTTTCTCAACATTTGGGCTTATCAGTCCGTACCAACCGCCCCCTCAGTAGTCCACCACAATCCGCAATTAGAAACCATAGTAATGAAAACAACCATCCCCTTCACAAAACTCAGTTCGAAATTCTAACTAGATCCAATAACCTTACAGAACTCCGAATATTAGAATCTTTGTACATCTATAGAAACAAACCCTCCATTAACAACAATAGTTCATCTTACAAATTACAGTGCTTCTAACTAACCAACCAACTTTCATAGACATATCATACCTTCCAATTAACTGACCATACAGTTTTCTCTGTTTCTGCCAAATATGGAGGTTGACGTAAACAGTGTGTATTTACCAGTTGGGGTAATTTTAATTTTAATGATTTTAATTTTCTTTTGTATTGATGTAATTTTCATTATTCTTATTTTTGTTTTAAGGTTTTAAGACTTATAATTCACTGATGATGACAAAAGATTGTGCTTTCCTGTTAACGGGAATACCCAACCGCCCGCCATCATCTGGACTCGTATCTTGCGGAATTCATGTGGCGACAACGTACCGAAAGCAGCGACGTTTTTTCTGCGATTTTACATGACAAAGACATTTTGGCCCCCCTACTAACTGATTATCGCTTACATATTAACTAATTTCATTTAAATGATTAATATATTCAGTACTTACGTATTATCGGGACTACCAAACTGTTTATGATGTATTTTTGCTCTCGTCATTTTCGTTTAAACTAACGGAACTATCGAAACTTAACCTAACCAATTATTATCAAAGGCGTACAGTTGACCTAACCGAGCATTCAATTAACCTAACTGGGCATTCAGTTCACCTAACCGGGCATTCAATTAACCTAACTGGGCATTCAGTTGACCTAACCGGGCATTTTACATTATATTAGCCTGTTAGGTTAATTCGATGCCCGGTTAGGTCAATTGAATGCCCGGTTAGGTCAGTTGTACGCCCTTGATAATTGGTTAGGTTAAGTTGTGATATTTTCGTTAGTTTAAAGTTTAAACGAAAATGACGAGAGCAAAAATACATAACAGTTTGGTGGCGGGCGGTTGGGTATTCCCGTTAATAGGAAAGCACCCAAAAGATTTGACGAAACGTCTGAAGTATAAAAATTAAACGAAAATGTTTGCTGTTGTGTTGGTCCTTCTTTATATATACAGTGTGTCCGTAAAGTCATGGTGGGATTTTAAATAGCTATATTATTGCAACGAAACATGATAATGAGATGAAACAATGCCAAATTTAAGAACAACTCTCAAAGTTGTATCTTGTAGTTAGTCTAGGCTAAGCTTAACCTTTATCTCGTAGTTAGTCTAGGCTGTCCACATGCCTATGTTGAACATGAGCGTAATAGCCCGAAAGTTAATGTGTGGTGTGCTCTAGCACGAGATCGAGTGATTGGCCCATTTTTCTTCGCGGAACCCACTGTGACGTCACACAACTACCTCGCTATGTTGGAACATTTTGCAGTAGCCCAATTTATTGACAATAATGTCATCTTTCAGCAAGATGGTGCTCCTCCGCACTATGCCAACGTTGTTCGAGAATTCCTTAATGAAAAATTTCCACAGAGATGGATAGGAAGAGGAGGACGGAAGCCATGGCCTCCACGCTCTCCGGACCTGACACCTTTGGACTTTTATTTGTGGGGTTACGTCAAGCAAAGCGTGTACAGTGTACTCATTAGGGATATTCATCACTTGCACGAGCGAATCACGGAAGCTATCGCATCCGTCACTCCTGATGTTCTCGGGCGTGTGTGGCTGGAATTGAATCACCGCCTAGATGTCTGCAGGGCTACCAGAGGAGCCCATATCGAACTACGTTAAATAAAGTTATTCTTTTAGAGTTGTTCTTCAATTTGTCTTTTTTTCATCTCATTATCATGTTTCGTTGCAATAATATAGCTATTTAAAATCCCACCATGATTTTACGGACACACTGTATATATATATATATATATATATATATATATATATATATATATAATATATATATATATATATATATCCACAAAAGGATTTAGCGAGCGCTACCTATGACTGGATAAAAGTGAACACTGTCGTATGTTTAAACTCGTTACGCGTTACATGAACAAAATCGAGTTCGACCTAATTCAAATTTATGGGTTTCACACTTTAAACTAATTTCAAATTTTCAATGAGAATGAATGACCAAACTTAACCAGACCTAACCTAACCTAGCGTAACCTAACCCGCAATAATGTAACATAAACTAACCTGATATAATTTAAACTAACTTTTTAGTATCGACATTATGCGTGCCGACATTGTGCAGATTGACTTTGCTTCGCTACTCGGTTTAAACGACCGAGGAAACACTTAACATTTTTGCGTCCACAGGTGTTTTATGATGGGAACCCCCTCGAGGGCACTAGAGGTAATAGCAACGTTTAATTAAAATCTTTTTGCTCTCGCAGGGTCCCCATATATAGCATAACACGTATGAGAACGCGTGGTTTTTGTTGAAGTGTAATGGTATCGCTCTCGACTCCTACTCAGGAGATCCTCGAATTCTGGTTGGGGCATTTTTGTTTCATATAGAAACCACGCGTGGTCATGTCTCTTCTGCCATATATATATGGGTAACTACTACTTCTAATTATGACGTAAAACGGCACACACACACACACATATACACATATATATATATATATATATATATATATATATATATATATATATATATAATATATATATAGAGGGTGTCTAAAAAGATGCCCCAATAAAATTTTATTTGCTCGTTCTTTCATAAAGGATGTACCATATATTTTTATTGGGAGTTCTTCAGAAAGGTAACAGATTTGGGTTTTTATTCCGCATATACCTACACATTTCTAATCTTTCATCACCTAATAACTAATAATTATTGTATATGGAAAACTGCTCTTTCATCATTTCATACTTAAAGCAATATATTTTCCTAATTTCTACGAAATTAGAAAAAGACCTATAAGACCATAGAAGACCTTACCAGGCTATAGATTTTAAGGAAATCTAAGGTGATCCAATAAGATTAATGAACTATGTTTTACGTACCTGTTGGGTTTGTCTTTGTGCCTAGCTTCTTTCTTTTTTAGCTTAAACATTTATTAACAAATGGGACATTTTTTGGGGCACCTGGTATATATATATATATTATATATATATATATATGTTTTACGTCATAATTAGTAGTAGTAGTCCGGTTTCTGTAGCCAAAACTTTTTCTTTTTTATTTAAATCCTTTAAAGCTAGTTCGTATTCTGAATGCGCTCTTTCTTCCTCTGTCAAATCTCGTCTCAATGATTATCCTTTTGTGTTTTGTTTCGCATTTCACTTGGAAACTTTAATAAGTTACGAACGCCAGCAGTGACCCGCAGTTTTATACACTTCGTAACAGATGGCTCCACTTTGGATTTTTTCATTTAGTTTATCCAAAACGATATTCTTTATTCTTAATTTAAGAAAATTCCCTTTTAAGTTTATCAAATATAAAGTTTTTATATTTGTACTCCATTACTATTACAATATATATATATATATATATATATATATATATATATATATATATATATATGCTACAACTCAGAATGGTCCCCTCAGAAACATTTATGTTACATACAGACCCTGCATGGAACAAGGAACTCTTCTGGGAAAATTAAATCCACTATAGTTCGAATAAGTAATGATAAATGACAAATAAATACTATAGTTTTTCTTTTTCATGATGGAAACCCAACACTTTTTCTTTGATGTATTCGATCCGACGTAAATACAATGAGTTTCTTGCGTATATTGTAGCTCTGAATGTAGCTGTCTAGGCAGCTTTAAGCCCTAGACCCTCTCCCAAAGTTGGTTCCTATCTGCTTAACAGGTAGCTGGTAAGGGAAGCTATAGTTTGCGTTCTCTTTGCTCGTGACCCGTTGCCCACGTTGGGTTTCCATCATGAAAAAGAAAACCTATAGTATTTGTCATTTACCATTACTTATTCTGACTATAGTGTATTTAATTATCGCAGAAGAGTTACTTGTTCCATGCACTGTCTGTGTGTAACATATACTGTATACAGAATAGCCACCAGGGTTCGAAACTGGAACCTCCTAAATAGAAGGCCCAGGCGCTACCAATACGAGGGAACACACAACGCTTTCTGGATTGGGGTAATGGCAACATTCAATTCAAATCTATCTGGTATAACAGTAGGATATCACACAGGGAATTTCATCCATGAATAAAAACGATTTTTGCATGTGGAAAATAGCTCCACCAGAATTCGAACCAGAGACCTCTTGAATAGAAGACTGGACGTTACCACTACGCTACAATTAGGTAAAAGTAAAAATTCTGTTTGAAACTTCAGTGTCATACCAAATAGATTTGAATTAAATGTTGCCTTTCTTTTAAGTGCACGGGGCTAGCACTTAAACCACCTTTAGTCGAGGAAGTGTTATGTGTTCCCTTAAGGTGTTGAAATATACACCAGACTGTGTCAGCTGTTATCGTGCAGTAGCATAACGGTACTGCCTGGGCCTTCACTAGTATGGGTGCATTTAACTAGAGTGCAATGCTGCAAAGTGGGCTAGAGGTAGGCTGACCATACGTACCGTTTTGAACGGGACAGTACCGTTTTGTATGGGGTTTTGTATGGGTTCTGTCACTGAAGAATAATTGTAAGCTCAATATGTTTATGTACTTACTTTTTCATGAATACAGAATATTACATAACCCCCGTCCCTTTTTTGCCATCCCAATGTCCCGTTTTTGTCTCAAGGAAATATGGTCAGCCTAGCTAGAGGCAATGTTGCAAATCTTCCAATTTGCTGGAAAAAGGGGCCACAATTGGGATATGGGGTAAGGACCGCCTACCCCACTTAGCAAACCACCCATCTTGGACCTAAACACTACCCCACCTCAGACTTAAGCCAACCAACCATGCTATGTGCTATAGGGACTTTTATGAGATGTATTTGAGGGTAAGAGGAGATCAAGCTATCCTAAACCATACCACCAGAGGTTTCATTCTCTTCAAAACTGACTTTTTACAACACTTTCAAGGTCAAATACCTCCAGTCACGTGACACACGCATACACACATTTTTCACTGAGGGAAATCTTTCATACATGTGGGGGACAATACATATTTCATTAAAAAAAATGAATACCAAATATTCATTCTTAAGTTATTGTAAATAACACTTCTGCTCTTGACAGTCCAAAGGCCTCAAGTAAGTTTTATAATTTTAATATATGAATAATAAATTAGCAGCATATTTTCAGGATTTTTACTGTCGTGCAAATTCACAATTCTTTGTATTTTAACCTAAACTAAGGTGTCCATACGTCCCGGTTTTCCATACTTTAAGAGTTATTAATTATATACTATGCGAATGTGAAACTACAAGGGGTGTATTATTATATTTACTATTCATTTACTCTGTTAAAGAGTGTTCTCAAAATAAGCCTATAGGCTATAGGCCCACAGGGCATAGATCCTCCCCTGTCCTGGTTTTTCCAAGCACAAATCTGGACACTCTAACCTAAACTTTGACAAGGGTAGGGTTAGACTGAGGTCATATGATAAACGCTCTTCAGCAAATGTTTCCAAAAATTCCTGGTATACCTTATATACTTTAAATATGGGGCTAGGCTTTATTTACTTTCATTCATTAGTGTGTGTTTATTGCAGCCTTAGGGTGAGTTTATCACAATACTTAATGCACTAGACAACAATTTATACTTGACTTCTTCAGGGTGAATTTCTCTCAAGCTAATGTGAGATCACTAATGTAGGACAACATATATAACAATAAATCAAATCTATGCAGTTCTCTCTAGGCTACTCCTGTTCAAAATAAGAAAAAAAACGGCCTAAATGCATACTGCATTGTATAATACAATAATTGTACAAAAGTCCCCAGCTATTACAAGATCCAATAACTTTGATTAAAAAATTCATAAAGTTCTTTCTTAAAGCTATACAGAGCACTACTACTGAACGCTTGAGTTGGCAAGTCACTGCAAAAATCCATTACCTCAAACTGAAGAAATATTTATTCAAAGCCAATCTGTAAATCATTGTTCCAATTTTATTTTTTCTTCATTGTGTCCTCTATTTTTAACTCCTTTATACAAGAATGTCAGAGTTCAAAGAATGTAAATGCTTAAAATAAAGTTATCGAAGTCTTTTTCAGTAAATACAAAAAAAAATTAAAAATACCAATCAGAATTTGTCTTCTGTACAGACACTCACCAAACCGAAATTCGCTTAATTTCCTCAATTTATTAAAATATTTGTCCAAAAATTTCTAGTCACTTTAGCTCAAATACATTTTACCATCTATAAATTATATTAAAAGAAAAATAGAAATAATATTACTTTATTGGTAAAAAAAAAAACAATTCACATATAAATCATTCTTCAGAAATTACCCTACAGAATGGTACATGGGAAGTGTAATTTCACTGTCGCATAAGCTATTTAAATTTTTTTGAAATCAGCTTCCAACACAAAGGGTAACCGTGCTGACTGAAACTTCTTCCTGTTTACACCGACTTATGGATAGCTTATAGTGTCCCCTACATCTACACATATTTATGTAAACAGCTCTATACAGGTAACATGCAAGGCTGTTAATGGGTATAGATTCAAACACCTTAGACATAATACAAGCCAAAGTTAATTATTTATAGCTTTTTATTATTGATTTTATTCAACTTATCTTTTATTTCTAGCCAGACCCTCTCTCCTTAACTCATCCTCATGCTTTTTATATACCTTAATACATACTTGAACAGGCATTAGACCTCTGGTTTTTTTTTAACCACTGAGCTTTTATTGTCAGGTGTAATATTCCTCCAAGTTAATTAATAAAGGACCATTTCAATCTAAACTCTTCTTTTTAAGTCTCCTGCTTTGATCAAAGATGTTCTACCTAAGTTTAAGTGGATGCAGTAGTATAATTGCAAAAATGACGAGTGCAAATCAATTCCATGCAACATTATTAATAAGTGCAACATTGCATGCAACATGAGGGTTATGCAACAATGAGGAAAGGGGGCTGTGCATGAAGGAGAGAGAGGCGGTTATCGGTTATGCAACAAGGGGGGAGTGGGTAACCCAACCTAACAAGGGAGGAGAGGGGGTTATGCATAAATGGGGGAGTGGGTAACCTAACCTCAAATATGCACACCTCACGGTATCTAATGGGAACAGTATCGTAGGTGCCAGGCACCTGGTTTCGTTTACTGTATGTGTTACAACACACTTTCGTCCCCCTTAGCTCCTTCACGCCCCCCCAACTTTTGTGCCCGAAAGTTACGAGTTCCTACAGTCAGTTGAGGTTGTTGGTCACCCTCATCTTCTAAACTTCTTTTTAATCGGTGGAAATTGATCTGAAATATAGTATTTCCATATTTAAAAAATTTAGTAACAGGGAACGAATACCCTTTCACATATTTCATCCAGTCAAAACGGCTTTACGTGTCTTTATTGGCTTTAATTCTCTCATTTTGACTGACGTTCTGGCTGTAGACTCGGGTGAAGAAGATTAATATTTATTGTCATTTCTTTTAGGAAATATATACTTTTTATTTTTAGCGAAATATTATACAGTATATATATATATATATATATATATATATATATACACAGTATATATATATACACCGTAAGTTTTGGGTCCTGTTGAGACAAAAGAATCAGCGTAGGCGCCATCTTCATACTCATCCTTGATCGCGTCAGTCAACTCCCCCAATAGGAGGCATATATTCACCTTCCCTCGCTGTGAATATCACATTATCTGTATCTGCGTACAGAACCTACCGTCCAAGAGAATGCAGTAGACTCCAAAGTTTGATGCGGGCTTATGCTGTTGGGAAACTGGCTACAGGTATGTTTGTGACACATGATGTATCAGTAGCCAATTCGATTCTTTTGTACTTTATTATTTACGTATTACTCACATTCACGATCTCCCTGACCTCTTTATCGAGAGCGTTGGCGTAATCCCACACTTCGTTATAGCTTTGAGCTAGACGGACGTTCCCCTTTTCTGTATTCTGTGAAAATTTACCCCGAAAGACTATTTAGGCACAACTTTGCACTAAAGCGCTTGCTAGGGTTCTTCGCAATTTGGCTCCGTCCAAATTGTATCCCTTCACGATCACGGTAGGGTTGAATATACGCCGATTTTTCATTTTCGGTCTCAACTCCTCGCGGGTATCCTAATGCTTCTACCTTATTCTTCAAAAAAGTATTTATAGATGGCGTGAAAAGGTTGTGGAGCTTCTGAAACCTCCACACCTCATATATCTTCAATATTCTGTACCCGTGATGAATGGCTAGGGACAGTTCAGGACTTGTATATACGCCTCTGATCTTCCACTGGTTGATTGTGTGATTACATTTTTCTCCTCTGCGCACTTCACACACAGAGGGAACATGAGTTTGTGATCTATAACGATTGGCAAGATTGGCATCCATAAGTCGCGAGGGGGAGCACATCTACGAAAGTAAGTCCGAAATAGTTCTCTTTCAAATTAGCTGAGAACTCTTCGATGGTAGGCAGGGCGGGACCCACCAGTTTTTCAGGTGCGCCTACGGAGTACGGATTGTTCTTCATCACGTAGGGGTACAAAGAACAGAAGTCGTAGTAATGGAGTTTCACGCATTCCTTAGGTGGAAAGTATAGTTTGAATGGGGTTTGTGCGTCCTCCAACCAAACTATCGCCGCATTTGAGAGGGTCCAGCTCCATTGAACTCTTGATGGTGTTTATTTCTTTGCGATACTGCCCATCTGTCTCCATCCGTACATCATATTCGTATTCCCACAAAACCTTGTGAGTGAACTTGGCGCTTATGAGTTCATCGCGGGTATGGGTCTATGCGAGACTGTCGGCAGAAGATCTACCATGGATATCTCCTACGATTCCACACTCAGGACGTTGGTATCCATGCCACCAGCATCCGTTAAAGGAGTACGTTTCTTCTCACCAGTGGCGCGGTCTTCTCTCAGATCATCCACCCAAAAAACACGGCCATTGCTCTTAATGGCCACTTCCCCCGTGTTGCGAGCATGTTTTATTTATACACCGGTCTGTTGTAGATGTATGAGCCAGTAAATGGCCTTATACCCATAACTACGTGGATTGTTTCGGGGAGTGACGGCTAGTGTGTCTTTAGGTATGAAGTTGTTCTTGAACACAGTAAAACACAATTAGGCAATCGTTGTTGCCGCTTGTAACGGGTCGCAGTTGAACTGGACTATGTATCATACATTAGGGTAGTCCAAGATAGTATGGTAAAAATTCAAACTTTAAAATGTCAACCTCCTCAAGGCTGCCCTTGTTACACTATGCAAAAGTAACACACTCACAAAATTTTGAGCAAATTGAAGCAGATGTAGAGGTCGCTACAAATTGAACATTTTTCATACTCGAATTATATTGGTTTGGGTAATTCCTTATGTATGTGTGCATATATGCGAGTATGTGTGTGTAATATATATATATATATATATAATCTAGGTTACGAGAGATAGGTGCAAAGGATACACAATATACAAAATTATACATGTACAAAACCCACATATTAATTCGTCTTGGGTTGAGTGACTTTGAATCAAGCACTGATTTGATTCACCCTGAATTTGCAAATTTTGACAAGCAAAAGCTGGAAATGTGGGGCCTCTTAATGCAGTGTGTACTTGGCAGCTGTATGATGTTGGGTGAAACATTGATTTCGTGATAAAGCAGAAATAAACTTCTTATATTTTTCGTAAGTAAAAATCTCATTAAATATATATGTATATATAAATATTGACTATTCATATTATGAATTATTTTAGAATATTTAGGAGCTACAAAGCTGCTACATGCATATATACTGAAATGTATATAAACTATAAATTAGTGTATACTGTATATTAAATATTCGGTGCTACTGTAGTATGCGGTCTACCTACGATTGGTTAGGTTTAATCATGATATTTTCGTTAAAACTAACGAAAATATCATGACTAAACCTAACCAATTGTCAAGGGCGATTGACAACTAATTGTAAACAAACAATTAGTAAACAAGATAAGAAGCTATAATTAAAAGGTAGACCGCCGAATCGTAGGTAGACCGCATACTACAGTAGCACCAAATATTCTTTGCATATAATTACATATGTATAAAATATATTTAGCATATCCATATATAATATAGTATTATTTACATTATACAATAAATATACATATGAATGGACGGAGCAGCGTTTAAAATATGATTTTAGATGAGGTTCTTTCCTTTTCATTTACATACCTCATTGTAGGAAAGAGACTGATAAATTATAAGTTACTTATTATATAGTTATAAATGTAAGTTATTAAAATATTGATTTGTTTTCTGTTTGTTACAGTCACTCATCGCCATGGTGGACGCCAAACGCCGGACCCGAAGTTCTGCCAGTACCTGACTCATTGGAAAACCTACAAAAGATCTTCTAACCTCGAGATTACCTTCAAAGCGTGAAGTGTTATGTAAGTTCTTATTTCATCACATCGAGGAAAAACGAACAGTGACTGCAAGTTTGAAAGAGACTGTCTCTGCGGTTCTTTATATCTGGGATAAAGCAAGGATTCCAATTCAAAGATCGGACAATGCTGAGAGGAAACTGAGAAAACTATTCGAACAATATTGCGCTTTAAAGAAAAATAGAATCCTCGGAAAGCATACAAATGAATGGGGAGGTATTCAATGCTGATCTGCGCCAGAGCAGATGCCTTAAAGATAATGACTAACGAACAGGACAAAGAATTCCTTATCAAGCAGAAAGAATATCGTTCCTGGGTCAGTTTTAGAGGCATTCATCGAGCCTTGGCTAAAAAGGAGGATCGGAAGAGGCAACGAGAAGAATCTGAATATAATAGAAAAAAGCGAAGTGACAATGAAAAACAAAAGACATATCAACTTATGGCATCTGACAAAGTGATAACTGATGTGGATTCTTCCTCCTCGTCCACGGATTCTGATGCATCGTGTCGTCCATCTACTTCAAAATCGAACCCTCCTTTCAAATGCAAGAAAACAGTCATCTCAGATGAGGTAGCCCAGGCACTCGACCGTGTTAATCTGAGCGATCGCAATGCAGCCTTTGTTATTGCAGTATCAGCTGTCTCTTGACCATGATCTGGGCTCAATGTCATTTTCTCGAAGTACAATTCGTCGATCACGAATTAAAACTATCACAACTGATGAAAAATCAAGCTTTTCTCCTGACACTCCGCTTTTGCTTCACTGGGAGAGGAAAATGCTTCCTGATAAAACAGGGGGACATGAAAATGTGGACCGCATCGCAATCGTTGTTTCAGGAGAAGATAAACTACTTGGTGTTCCACTCATCCCTCACGGAACGGGACAAGCACAAGCTGATATCTGCCTCAGGTTGTTGGATGAGTGGGGCTTGAGAAACCAGTTGCAGGGGCTTGTAATTGATACAACAACATCAAATTCTGGGCTGATGTCTGGAGCTTGTACCCTGATAGAGAGAGTTGTAGGTCACTCTCTGACGTGGATGGCTAACGTATTTTCTAGTATTCTTGAACCTTCGAAAGGACCACAAGTCTCATTGTTTAAGCGATTCATGGCACAATGGCCAGTTATCAATAAAGAAAACTTTATATCAACAGGAATGGAACTTTTTGAAGAAAACTTGTGGGAATTTTGTCAAGAGATGATACAGTACCTCTCCGAGGGTCTTCAGAACAGCAGCTTCTCAAGAGATGACTACTGTGAATTTCTCCATCTTTCTCTAATTTTCCTGGGAGGAAGTTTGCCTAAGAAGTACAGCATCAGAGCTCCAGGAGCTCTTCATCAGGCTCGCTGGATGGCAAAGGCTACCTATGCTTTGAAGATTTTTCTCTTCCAGTAGCAATGAAACTTACTGCTCATGAAAAAAAAGTGTCTGAAAGATTTTTGTCTCTTTGTGGCACTTGTTTATAGTAAATATTGGCATGAAGCACCCTTGGCAGTGAGGATCCCTAGAAACGACCTAGATTTTCTAACAGTTATGGATACTTATCCAAAAGGGTTGGCTGAAATTGCACTCAAGGCATTTAAGAGACATCTCTGGTACTTCTCGGAAGAACTGATTGGACTGCCACTTTTTGACGGTGGGTTGGACAGCAAAGTAAAAGAAAATATGATTAAAAAATTATCTCATCCTGCGAAAGCGAAAGGTCTGAAGCGCCTCGATTCAAAGCTGTTCAAAACAGCAAACCCATTGGGAACTTAGCGAGAAGACGGCTCAACTCTTCGATGTAGTGGATAAAAACGGAAAGAAGATTGCTCAAGAGTTTCTTTCGAAACCACCAAGTGATTGGCCAAGTAACGACAACTACGAGTTATTGAAAAAAAGGGCATTGAAGATGAAGGTTGTCAATGACTCTGCAGAGAGAGCGATTGCTCTTATTCAACGGTACAATACAACGCTTACCAAAGATGGGTAGCAAAAACAATTCCTTCTCCGCATTGTTCAGACCCATCAACGAACGTTTCCTACCCCCTCTAAAGCATCTTTATAGAATTAAAAGCCATTTGCATGTTCTTTTGTGAAATTTCGTTATTTTTTCATTTAAGAGAAAATTATTCATTTTGTAGCGACCTCTAAATATAGGCGGAATGAGCTAATATTTTGTAGCAATTATCCTGTTATGATTTCAAACAAGGGCAGCCTTGAGGAAGTACAAAAATAAAACTTTTATTTCTTGGGCGACCCTAATGTACATCCTTCTAAAGACTTAGAAACATACTCTAAATAAGCGCACGTCATTCACGCAATAACGCTCACATTCATCCGCTATATTGTAAGGATTATCTTCATTAAAACTGTTGTAGTAGCGGTCAAAGTCTTCACGCTCACTATCACTTATGTTGGCACAGTTAAAGTAATGTTTGTGGGGTAATTTAAAGTGTCGCGAGTGAGGAAAGTGTGAGGGAAATACCCTTTTGAAACTTTTGAGGCTACGCCCATCACCTTGGGTAGCTTGGCTAATTTACAAGGTGTGACTAACAAAGTGTCTTTAAACTGAGGATACAAAGAGTTTTATGGGGGTTTCGTGTGTACTCGTTTTAAAAATGTTTGTTCGTTTGCCAAATTTACAGAATTTACTCGACGTTCGTGCAATCGTCGCAGATAGTTTGACTTACAAGTAGATGTGGGATAACCTCTTTGGTTTCTGCGTCCGTGTATGTCTCTATATCGTAGTATACAGTTATACAGGGTTTATTTTTAGGTTTGGCGTTTTTCATATAATATACATGCTTTACACCATCCGCCTTATATTTCTCATGGCATGTAGAACAGTGAATTTCATCACATTTATATGTGAATTTTCCCCAACTGTCCATCATATGAAACATGCCGCACTCGCAAATTCTCATCTTCCTGCACGTACCATTCGATTTATGGAATTCAAAACATATTGAAAAATGTGCGTCTACACACATTACAGTCCCTCTTCTCAGCTTCAACTACACGACCTTCACATTTGGAGCTTTTACACTGTTCACATACCATCTGGCAATCCTTACAATGTTTCAATATATCATCCGCAAACTCGAGACAACCCTTATACAAATCGTGATGCCTGCCATATTTTCGACTTTTATCATAACTCGCGTAGAGTTCTTATAATACGAACTGGGAGATACGTTGTTCCTGACAATCCTAAAATAAGTAGTGGTTTTGTACGATCTCTCGCACAGCTTTTAAAAACATACAGTCCTGCGACGATCATCCAATCCAAATACAACTATGCGAACATTCATTTCCTGCTCTACCATCCTCAACTCTTCAAGACACATATTACAGTCAAACTCGAGCTTGCAGTCTGCGGCCAGTTTACGTGCACGCTGCACTACCGTCGGCAACCAAATTTTTCTAGCCCCTGTATTTAGTACAGTAAACATATGAGCCAAGGCTATTGCTATAAAGCCGTAACCACACTCGAAGTTTATATGCTGTCTGTAAGTAGACTGAGATTTGAAGTTAACGTTAAGGTGTGGAAGTCTGTCCTGCAACACGGAAAACGTGGTCTATATCTATCGTGAAGTTGTCCATGTTGAATGTGGTGCTGCTTTGAGAGGCATGCATTATACGACCCAAAATGTAATTTACATCTACAGCAGCCAAACGCCTGTAGGGTATTCTCAAATATCATCTTTATCTCCGTCGTCTGACCCGAGCCCGAAAGACAGTCGCGTCCTGGCTTCACGTCCCTTACTGCTCTGTAGGGAAAACTCCACAATACGTTCAATTACACGCCGCTGTTCTTAATCAACACCGCTGCTGGATCGCGGGTCGACCCTGACCACGTACCGGTTTCTATTCAGGGCTGGGGTGGGGATGGCGGTGCGCACCAGTTCAAATCTTATGCAACTGTCTACAGAATGAGATGCTGCTGTGAAGGGCACGGGTCGTACTGAATAGGAATAAGGGGGCACAGTTTTATTTGTAGAAGGAGCTACTGTAGGGGTTGTCTCACAAGACGTAGATGGCTGAGCTCTATCACTGTGGGTCTAACAACCGACGCACTCGTGGTGCGCTTTACGCGCGTTACGCCTGATGTGGAAGAGGCTTCAACAATGTCGTCATGCACCCGCTTTCTCCTCGAATTGTCGAGTGGGGGTGCTACAGTCGCTATCGGGGGTGATGGTGCAATCTGTAGCCTTAACTACAACTACACTGTCGTCGCCATCATCAACCTCATCTGCAATATCTATGATGGGGAAATGTTGCTGGCACAGTACCTCATCCTCGTCATCATTCACGGTTCTGGGGAAGAAGAAAATCAAGGCTGTAGAATATAAGGAGCATCACTTAAAACTTTATTATATTTTGTAAATGTTCCACTTAAGAGTGTGACGTGTTAGAGATGGATTCTGTAGAAAAATTCAGGTTCACGAACCCTGCTACTTGCATTATATTTGGCCCTACGGGCTGTGGCAAAAACGTGTTTATGCTTAAAATCATTAAAGATAAAGGGGAAATGTTCTCAAATTTTGTGCATTAGTTCGATAAAGGGTAATGAGCACTCGGTCATTATAATTGATGATCTCATGCTAGAAATGGGTAAAACGTTTGCCGATACATTTACAGTTTTCTCCCACCATCTTAACATAAGCGTATTCTTCATCAATCAGAATCTATTTTTCAAAAATAGATACATGCGCGATGTATCGCTAAACACACAATATCTAGCCTTATTCGCGCAATGTAGTGATGTGTCACAAATTGGGGTATTCGCCAATCAAATGTTCCCGAATCAGCTTAAGAAGTTTTTGGAAGTTTATAGAGAAGCTACAAGCCAACGTTACGGATGTTTGGTTTGTGACCTCCACCCGCGAAACACGTTTAGGGTGCTGCTAAGAACGAATATATTCCCAAATGAGGCTGAAACGTTGTATATCCCAGAATGACAAATAGGCTAAAGAAATACCATGAATTAATAAAAATCAATCACCGGTTGCGGCGGACTCTCCAACAACTGTTTGTTAAAAATATTGACACCGATTTTTTAAAATGCATCTGCGAAATCTGTCTTAACGTTATAAAATGCAATGTACCAATGAAGCCCTCTCAGAAGTCGCGTTTATGTCGTTACAAGAACATAATACACGTCCTCGCTCGTAAAGGTCAAACTGTGGGGAAGAAAAAACGAATTATCGTACAAAGAAGGGGTTCATTCCTACCCATCTTATTTCCAGTTTTTGGGCCTTTACTGTCTAGTTTATTATAATGAAGAAAGTAGTGATTCTACACGAGGTGTACGCCTCACTACAAAACACAAAGAGTCCAGATACGGTTCTAGAGTACCGTAAAAGCAGTTTTAAAAGAATGGAAAGCGAAATGGTAGACCTATTAAACAGTGAAAAGTCTCCTGATGAGAAAAGAATCTTATACCAAGAATCTCTGCAGAAATTTCTTCACGAGTACGAAAATTATAAGAAACCGGTGGAGTTCCCCGTAGTTATCAAACATGGGAGCGATACTGGTCATAGCGAACCTGAACAAGTGCAGAACAACGGTGCGAGTCCGCAACATCTCCAATATGTATTACAAAATAGTCCCCCATATACAGTGAGGAATAAAGAACTGTCTTTATAATCTGTTGAGTGAGAATCCCATTATACAATGGTCCGATACAGGTGAGGTTGTGGTTAAAGGGTCAAAGGTACAGGGTTCGAATATCATTGCTATCGTACATGATTTTGTGAGAAAGCAGGATGGGAGCATTTTAACTAGACTACAGCAAATAAACATCTCAAAAACACTGATAGGTAATCTGAACAGGCTAAAAGACTTGGGACAAGCATCGCATGTACAACAGCTGAACACGCCTTCGCCCCCGACGGTAACATCTCTGAAGAGTAAGAGGAAGAGACCAAGCAGCAACGTAGAACCCTATCCGCGCGCCTCTAAAATACGCAAATGGCTAACATATTAAGGGTGTTAATAGGCTGTACAGAGGCGTTTATAACGAGGGAATAGGGAAAAAAGATGTCGAGAGGTTTTTGCGGGAGCAGGACACTTATACACTTCATAAACCGGTGAGAAAAAGGTTTAAAACTGCTAAGACATCCGCAGCCTCAGTTGATTCTATTTGGCAAGCGGATTTAACAAACATGCAGAGATATTCAGTGTATAATGGAAGCCACCGTTACATCCTGTTTATGATAGATGTACTCTCTTGATATTTGTGGCTAATTCCGCTGAAAAATAAATCGCCTGAAACAGTTGCTAAAGCCGCCAAAGCGTTGATGGTGAAAGAAAACAGGATTCCTGGTTATTTTTGTACGGACATGGGGAAAGAATTTATCGGCCGAGCACAACAAAACATGTTGCAGAGTTTAATATCAGTTATTATATCAGCGATTCTATACATAAGGTATCTTTAGCCAAAAGAGTTCAGCGTACCATAAATAGGCTGACCATACGTACCGTTTTGAACGGGACAGTACCGTTTGTTTTATATTTCCTGGCCGTCCCGTCGTTCTAATAAAAATGTCAATTTTGTCCCGGTTTATGTACTTACTTTTTCATGAATACAGAATATTACATAACCCCCGTCCCTTTTTTGCCATCCCAATGTCCCGTTTTTGTCTCAAGGAAATATGGTCAGCCTAACCATAAAGGAACGCATGCATCGCTATTTCATACATAAAAACACATAGATATATACTGTAGACATTCTGGAGTCGCTGGCTTCATCCTCCAACCGTTCACACCACTGAACGATTGGTACATCACCTAACGATATTTTAAAAAGAGGTACGCACACAGAACGTGAGGTGAGAAAATATATTCGTAGAGCGACATCACGCTCTGTGCGTTTCAAAATCAATGATTATGTAAGGCTGTCGCGTTCTGGGAATAAATTCGCGAAGAGATTTGAGCAAGGTTGGATAAGTGAGATTTTTAAAGTTAGGGCTATGAGACCTGAAGACGAGGGGATGTTGTATTACGATGAAGATTTGAGTGGGGAAGAAATTGCGCCTAACCACTTCTACGTCACACTCCCATCCTCTTCTTCTCTCTCTGTACACCCTAACAACACCCTGGCCAACTTTATAACATAACTGCATGGGCCCATTGAATTGAGTCGTGAATCATATGAGGTTGGAATATTCGAATTTCAATTGGCCACCAAGTTTTTAGGTATTGACAAAAAAGAACCCGTTTTTATGGTTCTTAGAGACCGTGATGAGTGTGAAAAGGCCGGAGTAACTCGGGACGATACCATGCGCGCCGCCCGCAGTGGGGATGCCCAGTACTACACTACAGAAGTAACACTAAGACCGGGTCATTATGACACAGCCGAGGATACTGTGAGTGGCTTAAATGGTAGTTTGATAAGTTAAAATCTTACGTCTGATTTAGTATACGAAATCGTAAACAAAGATACCCCGGTACATACATTGACTCTAAAACCGAAGGCCAACAGAAATATTAAGGACAGAACACTGTTCAAAATTATAACCGAAGGCAGATATGGGCTAGCCTTCCAAAGAGATACTTTTCACGAGTCACACCATGACTTGTGCAGATTAATGTATCAGCTAAAATTGGAGAAATTGAACGACGGAGACCCTCCCCGCGCATGTTCTACATTTACAACAATATCGTGGAACATCATTTTGTTGGGGATACCCAGGCACGGCTGCTGCGCATCGGCCACATTCCCAATCATAGATTTGAGAGCTTGAACATTGCATACGATAAGCCTCATTATGTCAAAGTCGCAACTAACCTACTAACCAGTATCTCAATATATGTAAGAACGATTGAAGGGAAAAGTTTTCCATTCGGTGACGGGAACTTAACAGTGAAGCTTCACTTTTGTTGTACTGCGATAGAATGACCCAAAGGCCGTTCTCAGTCTACCGAGGGGTGAGATACCAGCGCGGAAGCGGGATTGGGTCCATTTTTTTCGACTATACAGCGTACGGCTGTCCCCTTGCTGAAGAGTGGTGCCAGATATCTCGGCAAGAAAGCGTTACAATCAGGTCTTAACACGGTAGAAGACATAATGGCCGGTGCTAAGCCTAAGGAAGCTCTAAAAAGCATTTAAAACGTACACGGGACGAAATTGTCAAAGATGCAAAGAGAAAAATACGTGGTACGGAAATAAAAACAGGAAGAAAAAGAAGGGGTTACCAACTCGTGGCGTTAAACGTAAAGAGACATAAGAAAGTGTTCTAAGAGCATGAAACCTATGGTTGACCACTTTTTTAACTGATATAAGCTAAGGACGTTGCTCTCATGAATCATAGACTGATTGCTACTTGGCAGAAGAGGTGTCACTATTTCTGACACGCCATGGCACGTTTCATTCATCCGTGTAGTTTACAATGTTGTAAATCGGAGCTGGCCCTCTTTGACGTGCCCCTGACACAAATATCTATAGAGCATAGCGACTTTATTACAGTTAATCCGCTAAACACTATTAGCTCGCCGAGTGCTCCTATAGAATTCGTGATCCCGAGCTCAGGCCCTTACTTTTTTGACCCAAGCTGTGTGCACATGTACGCTAAACTACGAATAGCACATTCAAATGGCACGGATTGCGAAAACGACTACGTCGTATACCCAGAGACCAACTTTCTACACTCCATATTCAGCCAGTGTGACGTGTATTTAAATCAGGTCAACATTTCGGCAGGGTCTGGCTACTACCACCTACGATCCTATCTGAAATATGTCCTCAACTTTTCAAAAGAAGCGAAAGATACCTTTTTAACTGGAGAAGGTTATTAATTATCAGGTCATCTCTAACCTGATAATTAATAAACTTCTCCAGTTAAAGAACAAATTTAAAAATTCTAAAAAGATATATGACTGCTATGGACGCCTCCACACAGATTTCACGTTCCAGAAGTTGCTTGTGAATGGGATCGATATGAAATTAAAACTCACCTGTACGAGCCTTGAGATTTGTTTAAATCTGGTTGCTAACCAAGAAAAGGGTGCGAAGCCTGTAGTGATTCATATTATGGAGACATATCTCCGCGTACGCCGTGTGAAATTAAGCTCTGCTAAGCAGATGGAAATTGAGAGAAATTTAATACATGCCACAGTGAAATATCCAATTAATGATGTTTACAGTTCCTTCTGGTTTAATATCCAAGCAAATAGAAAATGTTGCTCTCTGGGCTCTTCCTAAAAGGATATTAATTGGAATGCAGGAGCAAGCTTCTGTGAATGGCAAATACAAAAAATCGCATTTAAATTCGAAAATTTCGCCCTTAAAATTGTAACTCTGTATGTCAACAGGGTGGTTTTAAGTGGGACATTGGAAACACGTTATTCTGCAGCTGACGAATTTTCACTTTCCTTGAGGGCTTGCAGCAATCTTGCGCATAGTGTCGGTGCTTGCGACGGTTTAGAAACCGATGTAACTCAGAATGAATTCGTCCAGAGCTCGAACCTGTACTCGTTTGACCTCTCACCCGATTTCTGTGGGAGCATAACCGCATTCATAAGTCCCCAGCAGAGCGGAAATATATCAATCAGATTAGAGTTTGACAAGCCTCTAGTCGCGCCTATTAGCGTAGTAGTTTACCTCGAGTCGCAATCTCTAATCGAAGTTGAGAGGTTTGGAGGTGTAGTGACGGACTTTTAAAAATGGACACGGCTACACTCCAGAGAGCGATGAAGAGTGACCGATTCACACGCACCAAATTTATTGGCGTGTTTGCCAAGAATGAAACGTTGAAACTTCCAATCACGAGAGACTGCGACGCACTTATTGTGAATACAGATGTTAGCGGTGGTGAAGGGATCCACTGGATAGCCGTTTATTTTAAAAATAGGGAATGTATGTACTACTTTAATTCACTGGGCGAACATCCATGGAATGATGCTATTATTGTAAAATTTCTCCAACAGTTGAGGCCAATACTGCTTGTGCTTTCTCATGCATATGACTTGTGGAAGGAAATTTACGGAATTTCTGCAATTATTCGACTTGTGTGACCATACGAGAAACGACGTGGAAGTATGCAGACATATAAAAACCAGTTCCCTTTTGTGGTCACCCGGTGTAATGTTGAAGTTTTATGTGTATATATAATTATAACGACAAATATCTTCAGTAATTATTTATTTTAAATTGTACCAAATATGCACCGTGCACCGTATAGCTTTCAGAATTATATCGCATAAATTTATAAAATGTATCCCCTAATACTAATTTCTGTAACGCTTAAGGAGGGGAATTATGTTCTGTATTTAAAATGTAATGGCTGTTAAATCTGTAATGAATTAAAATTGGTTATATATATATATATATATATATATATGTGTGTGTGTGTATATATATATATATATATGTCACTGTAAAAGCCCGACGAGTGGTAAATCTTAAGATTTGCCGGTAAATCTTGACATTTACCATGTACATCCGGTAAAAGTCCGAAAAACAAGTTAAATTTTACTTATTACGGACTTTTACCAAATCTACATGGTAAATGTCAAGATTTACCATCAGAAGTTGTAAAAGCCAGGGTTGAAGAGAAATTACTAAAACTGGGGAAAAAAACATTTATTTAAATATACTAGCAACTTAAAAACGCGAAATTTTTTTGCACAAAAACAACGAATTCATTTATTACAGCATAGTGAACTGTTGTGGCACTTTGAATTGCATAAAAGGCCAGAGGACTTGCACAAACATCTTTTAGTTGGGTTAGGTTAAGTAAATCTTGACATTTACCATGTAGATTTGGTAAAAGTCCGAAATAAGTAAAATTTCACTTGTTTTTCGGACTTTTACCAGATGTACATGGTAAATGTCAAGATTTACCACTCGTCGGGCTTTTACAGTAATATATATATATATATATATATATATATATATATATATAAGCAAACAACCACAGGGAAAAGGAGAAAGAAACACGAAATCCGAGTTTTTTAGTACTTCACCGTCATTACCCTATATGTATGGCCTGATTAAAACTCATAAGCCAAATAATCCTGCAAGGCCTATTGTTAGCTCTATAGGATCTATCTCATATAAGCTATCCAAATGGCTTGTTTCCATTCTTAATCCTCTCCTGGGCACAATTTCACAATCACACATAAATAATAATGTAGACCTTGTGGAAAAATTAAATAGTATCAGTGTCAATTACAATTTTATATTGGTAAGCTTTGATGTTACTGCTTTATTTACAAGAGTCCCGGTGGAGGATCTATTAGTGTTTCTTTCAGAAGAATTGGTTAAGCATATTTTGCCATTACCTGTGGCTACAATTATAGAATTAATTAAGCTGTGCATAGTAGACTCGAAATTTGTGTTCAACAATGAATATTTTAGGCAGAAATTTGGTATGGTGATGGGAAACCCCCTCTCCCCCATTTTAAGTAACTTATATATGGAGTTTTTTGAAAGTAAGTTATTAAGGAAGATTCTGCCAAATTATGTTCCATGGTTTAGATATGTAGATGATGTTCTTTGTCTTTGGCCAGTATCTTTAAATCTCAATGAATTCTTACCCAAACTTAATAATTTAATTCCCTCTATCAATTTTACAGTTGATATAGAAACAGATTCTTCGATCCCTCTTTTAGATGTTTTAATATATAGGTCTGGAAAAAAGTTTAACTACAATATTTACAGAAAACCCACTAATAATTGCTCCTATATACATTATTATACTGCTCACCACATTAACGTAAAACGATCCATTCTTTCTGCTTTGTTCCTAAGAGGCTTACGAATTTGTAGCCCAGAGTTCATTGATGACGAAATTAGTAAAATATACAAAATCGCGTTTGATTTAAAATATCCAAAGAACTGCATAGATAAATCCTTAAAAATGGCAAAGAAAACCTTCTACGAAGTAAAGGACAAGATTCCTTATAACACAAAAAAATTTGTTAGTGTTACCATTCAGGGAAAATTTCCTTGATCTGCCGAATCTGCTGAGGAATTTTAACGTAAATATTGCGTTCAGAAATTTAGATATAATTAAGAATTCATTGATTAAGAACTCCCCTTTAAGTGAACAGGGTTGTGTATATAAAATTCCACGCACAATATGTAATAAATTTTACATAGGCCAAACTGGTAAGTCCCTTGAGTTACGTATTAAGCAGCATCAATACAGTATAAGAATTGGCCAAGAATCTAACGCCATTTTCACTCACGTAAGAGATACTAATCACCCCATTGACTGGAAAAATGCCTCCAAATTAAGGTTTAGTAAATCTATTGTTAGCAGAAATATAATTGAATCTAGTGTGATCAAGAATAATGTGGATTTGGTCTTTAATATAAGCCCTGGGCTGTATAAATTAGACCCGTACATAATTAGAAAGTTGGCGTAGGGCCTATTGGTTTCTTGACCGCATTTTTTCCCCTTAACGGTTTGCTTTGGTTAAATATTATTTTAAGAACTGTTAACATTCTTATGTGTGCATTGTAATATTTCTTTCGTATATAATCTTTGTGTGCTTGGTGGTTTATTAGACTTTTGATCAGGTTGGCTATTGGGAGGGTTTTTTCAGATTGTTTGTAGAAGTTTGGAATATTCTGTAAGATGTTGGCACCATTCCTTTTGTTTTCATTACATTCTTGCCACTTAAATTGCCTGCTTTAATTAAATACTATTTCTAATAACTGTTATAATAATTTTTGTTCTCTGTACATGTTAATTGTCTAATTTCATCTATATAGTTCTTTTATATTCAATAATTTAGCTTCCTTCAGATTAAGCTATCTATTGAAAAAATCTTTAGTGTTTTATGGTTTTTAAATTGAGTTGCCGATTGGGAATTTTTCGCTTGTGTATTTAACTCATTTACTTTGTAAAATCTGCCTATTACTTGTTTTTCCCTGAAGATGTGAATATATCACGAAAGCGTTCGGATTTCGTGTTTCTTTTTCCTTTTCCCTGTGGTTGTTTGCTTATTAATAAGATCACGTGTTATTCTGTGATTTTACTGCATATATATATATATATATATATATATATATATATATATAGTTGTACAGAATGTGTAAAAACGAAATAATGTATTATTGTTACTCCTATTTGTGTATGTGCGAAAAACATTGTAGTCAATATTACGTAAAAAAATGTGGTGTATACAATAACCGAAATTATGTATTAATTTATAAATATAGGCACTTAAAATGTTACCCATAGTTTTATTATTTAATAAAATGTTGAAAATACTTAGTTTATTCTTACCCGGCACACACACACACACACACACACACACACACACATCCAAGAAAAAAGTTACCTCGTTTCTTTGATTAGCACACATTCTGAGTTTCGGAGCGCATCTTCGTATAACACAGCCGGATCGTCCCTAAAAGAAAAAGAAAAATATTACAGCAAGCCAGGCTTTATTGTTATTATTACCATTATTATTATTATTATTTTTACAAGCTAAAGAGAGAGATAATTATTTTAAATTAAAATCTCGTCAGGGTTTTAAAATAAAAATAGAGAAAATAAAAACTAAAGCGCCATTCATTCTAAAAGAGCTTTTTTTGTAAGAGGAATTAGTTACTTACATGAGGTGTACCCTTAAACAATAGGATGCTTACATGATACAGTTGACGCTGCTCGAATCGTTTGTGCTTCTCGGTCGAGTGCCAGTCTCGTGTTGAGGGCCTTGTGGTGCCAATTCCTGCAGAGACTAACTCGAAAATACACTGTCCTTGTCCACATGTCCCATCAAATGAACACACGCATCAGCTCTGTAAAATAATAACATATACCTAGAGAATGGGTTATATATACATGCATGAATGAAATAAATGCATGAATCCCTGTTCTGAATGCATATAGAGAGAAATAGCAGTACCTCATTGTATCACCGTAGAGCAGGGGTTCCCAAATTGGTGTTCCGCGGAAAACTTGTATACCGTGAGAAGTGTTCCGCGGAACACAATTTGGAACCCCTGCCGTAGAGGTATCCCGGAGGCATATTCGGATAGCCATTTGTGTATGCAAGAATGGACCCTTGAAATAAAACAATAAAAAGATAAAATTGGGCACAATCACAATAAGGCACATAATCACAAAATCACAATCTCAGTAACCACAAAACTTCACAAAACACACTTCTACACAAATGTTAATACAGAAGAATTAACTTCTCTATATTTTACTCAAAGCACTATTGAATAAAACTATTTTATATGTAGAACAGAGAAAATATGAAGTAAAATTACTTACAACTTGATGTTGGGGTGATCGTCAAACATCATTCTTGGTTATAAGTTTGTACCTGAAATGCTTCTCCAACACTAAAGTGTTTCACATACGTCGCTGCTACTCTTTTTGTAGGACAGGGAGAGGACCCCCATAGAATGGGGCATGCTGAAGCAAAGACTACCCCGCCCCGCACTTTCAGAATGTAGATCATTCATTATCTGAATGAGTTTTAGTGGGTGGATTCTGAACGAATTTTAGTGAGCAGTTCTTAAGTTTTTACCAACACGAGAGAGAGAGAGTATTTTTATGTTAATTAAATATATGTAAGTGGGTATTACGGGTACCCAGGGTTTTGTTTCCGCCCTTTCGCCCGAATTGTTCATTCTGCATAACCTAAAACTGTGGTATTCGGCTATATCGGAGATGTGGGCATGAGCTACGTTGTTCCGTTTAACATAATAATTTATTTAAAGCAAATAGACATCGTAAACAGTCACCTTGGTAGAATACTACACACACACATATATATATATATATATATATATACACACATATACATAGGTAGAATACTGTGTGTGTATGTATATATATATAGTGTACAGTATATATAAAGAAGAATCACTTTTATATGAAAATGAAAAAGTTTATTGGTCGCCCATATACCATGTGTGATAAATCATTAAAACCGATATTACTTAATATATCGCAGATGGAAAAATTCTCTAAACACCTACCCACTATAATGGGATACAAATATTCGGTTGATTCATCAGTGCGCAACGAATCTTTCATGTTGGAACAATCTCGTACACGAATCATTAACGCTTGGAGGCGTTCATTACACAACCCCGGTGTGACTCATACCCACCCCACATCTCCCACCTCCTCAACCACCCGCACGGTCCCTCCGAGTGAAACAGCGCACCGGCGGCTCATAGTCGCCTCAGAGCTTGAGCCGTCTGGACGTTCTCACCTCGCAGGATCAATAGAAAACTATTAAAAGATGGAACCTCCAGTGAGCAGCATCCTCAACGCAATATACGACGTGTCCGTGTTGAAGTCTCTGCGTGTATTTAGGCGTAATACCGGTGCTATTAATTATGTACTTGAAACGAAATGTAGACAATTAAACTCTGGTAGACGCAATGTTATTTATTTAAGTGTTGAAGAGATGAACAGAATCTTCGTGTTGCTTGAGAAGTGGGGTGAGGACAGTTATAAAATACCTGTGAGTGTAGACACAAAACGAGAGCAGATTAGTAATGCACCCTCATACGCTATTATTTGTACGCTATGCGTAAATCGTGATACAAACCAACTATGCAATGATATACGGTTGATATGGAAGAATGCTGCTGAAAATAACGCCCTAATCCCGACACGAAGCCGTTTCATTCCCGACAGAATGTTTGAAGTCGTCGGTTTCCGTAAACTGAAACCTATGTTAGACGCACGTGTTGTTGATATGCGTTATTTTGACACGATGTTTGAATACGCGCACATCGCCCTGCTTGATGATTTTCCCCAAGTGTAGAGCCGAACAAGGCGAGAATGGTTTGGAACATGATGCTTATTTAGAAGGTGCAGATTCCTCGAAATATCATGAACTTTGGTACAAAGAACTAGAACGGTACATGGCTGCACTTACCTTCACTGTTCATCCTGAAGAATTATTTCGTTATATAAGACGCAGTTGTCGTCACGATTTAGAAACATACTTCAATTGTCGATATGAGTTGTGAAGAAGATTTTACATTTGAAAAGGTCAGCGGGGAAAGAAAAATATGCAGTTTGGAAAGTATTGTCTATAAACTTGAATTTAATGGTGATTTTGTAGCAAACGATGTCATCTTTGTGCGTACTTTTGACTGTATTTTATCCGAGTTTAAAGAGCGTGATAATTTGACTCTCATTTGTAAAGTGAGTAAAAAAATAGTGTTAAACGAGTTGAATGTCCATTATATTGAATATAGACACCCGCATACTTTGAGCGGTGAATTAATGTAAATCGCCTTTACTGTATAGTACAGAGCGATGAGGATGTAAATGTGGACTCGATTACGTGCGAGCTTACTATTTTTTTAAAGCGTGGTAGAGACTCACCACCTTAAAGCATGTATTTCCATTTTTTATGCTTATATATATATATATATATATATATATATATATATACATATATATATATATATACATATATATATATATAATATATATATATATATATATATATATATATATATATATATATATATATATATATATATACAGGGCGTCCCAAAAAAATGTATACACACTTTAAATACTTATAAATGCAGTGTTTATTAAAATACATTTCATTTTCAAAATGTAATAGAATCTACAGACATTATTTAATTGTTTTGTCAACGCCTGTTTTCAAACTGACGTCCGTTCTGGTCCAGGCACTGCTGATAACGCGAAGCAATGGAATCGCAAACATCACGAAACATTTCGTTTGGTATTTGTGTGCATTCTCGTTCAATGGCTCCTCTCAATTCAGCGACTGTTGCAGGTTTTATAGCGTAGACTTTGTCTTTTAAGTATCCCCATAAAAAAAGTCTAGTGGTCTGAGGTCTGGTGAACGCGGAGGGTATTCTACGAAACCCCTTCGTCCAATCCACATCCACATCGTGCCAAGTACCACTCGCAATACTCCACTCTTCGGTCCGGATCTTCTTCATTAATAGCATGGACTAATCTTGGAATGTAACTTTTCCATTGACAGCGCTTCAAAATGCGTTGGACAGACGATTCTGAAATTCCTACCTCACGACTCGCTTGCCGCACAGATTTTCTTGGACTTTGGTGATACGTTTCCAGTACTCTTTCTTGCTTTGTGGGGCTTGTCGATGTCCGTGGTCTTCCGGAACGCTTCTTGTGGACATTCTGAACAGTTCCATCGGCTTCAAACTTATCTCTAATTCGAGTGATGGTAAGTCGCGTTGGTGGATCTGTTTGAAACTCCCTCCTAAACTGTCTTTGCACTTCAACTGCGTTTTCACACTTCCAGTAGCATTTTAGAATGAATTTCCTTTGTTCAAAGCTTAGTCTGACTGCCATTATTAATTCTAATGGGTTTAACTTGGAAAGAAAGAAACATCAATTGAGCTATCAGCTGTTAAAGTGTGTATACATTTTTTTGAGACGCCCTGTATATATATATATATATATATATATATATATATATATATATTAAGCATGTGATTTGGAGTCTTATTTTGTTGTATAAAGAATTCTTCTGTAAGAGTTGTATTAGTTTTTGTTTTGATACGTATTATATATATATATACCTCCTCGTTAAACCTCGTTGCTGTTCTGTGTTGGTCTCTCTTCATACGAAGGTCAAGCTGGTGGCCCCGCCTCTAGGTCTGACTTGGTGGAGGAGCGAGTTGCTTTCTTGCGCTCTCCACCGTACATAACAAGGTACACCCGGCTCATCTGGTACCGTCCTAAGCCAGGCATCTAGTCTTCTCTTGAAAACTTCAACTTTGACCCCTGTAACGTTTCTGAGGTCCTTTGGAAGCAGGTTAAAATGTCTTGGCCCCCTGACAACCAAGCTATTTTCCTCCAGTGTTGAAGAGGTTCCTTGTCGGGACTTTAATTTGTGAACACTACACATTCTGCCTTTCCTACTTTCCAGTGTTGCTTGAATGGTAATTGGGTTTAGTTTTAGGTTTGGTACCAGTTTTTCGATCATTTTCCATATATAGATTATGGTGTACCTCTCTTCTTCTTTCCAGGGAGTACAGATTTAGTTGAGTTCTTTGCAGCCATCAATCTTGGCTGTGAAATGTCTCTGCGTTTCTTCTAGTTTATTAGTTTCTTCCTTTTTATCTGGGGACGAGAAAACTGAGCAATATTCAAGTTTTGGTATAATCAGTGTTTTTAGCAGGGGAATCATTACTGTCCTGTCCCTTCTTTTGAACGTTCTTAGTACCTGTCCCGTGACTCTTTTTGCTTTATTTATCGCTCTCTGATTTTGTGTTTCGAATTTCGCATCATCGGTCATTATTACCCCAGATCGATCGCTTTCGTGCTTCTCTGAATGTCCTGTCCATCTGGAGCATAATATGCAGTCTGGTTAAGTTCCTCTTTTCTACCATATCTCAAGAGCTGAAATTTCTACCTGTTAAATGTCATGTTGTTGTCTTCTAACCATTTGTATATTTTGTTCGTGTCCCTCTGCAAGGCCTACACTTCATTTACACCGCTGATTTTTCTGCTGATCTTTGTATCGTCTGCAAAGGATGTTACTATAGTTTTACTGTTTACTCCGCTGTCTAGAAATAAACAGGTGTCCCATAAGTCCGGTATCATAGGAGAAATTCATATTTTTCTATTTCTACAAACCATAATTCATATTTTTCTCTTTCCACAGGCCATAATGTATGTGAGCAAGGAAGAACGAATCCAGATAATTCTACTCATAGGAAATTGGAGTCAAAGAGATGCCGCTGCTGAATTTAACAGACTGCATCCAGACCTCGAGCCAATAACACAGAGTTGTGTTAGCAGACTTGTTGCAAAGTTTAAGGAAACAGGATCCATAGAAGATAAACCACGCAGTGGACCTTCAAGGAGGTCCACTGACGATGATACAACGACTGCTATCCTGGCTCATTTTAACAGAAGTCCCAATAAGTCTCTTCGGCGATTGTCCGCCGAGACAGGAGTGTCGAAAAGTAGCATCCATCGCATTCTTCAGGCTCACAAATGGCATCCATATAAACTTCAGATCCTACAGAAATTAAGCGAAGATGATCCCGACCGGCGGATGGAATTTTGTGAATGGCTACGGAACAATATTGAGCACGTTCTGTAAATAAAAGCTTTTGTTTTGCCTTTTTTTATTATTTTTCCTATGATGCCGAACTTATGGGACACCCTGTATATATATATATATATATATATATATATATATATTAATATTATTTTTGCCTGGTAGAAACTTTCCTTAATCCATGTATTTCCATCATTGACGCGTGTATATATGTATATATATATTAAACATGTGTTGCGTATTTTGATGTATATATATTCTTTTGTACTACAGTAGCTGTATTATTTTTTGTTTTCATACGTATATATACATTTGTTAAATAACACCAATTATTCCTGTTTTTGCGTCTAATGCAATTCTCTCTACTGGCTGTATTGTTTTTTATGTAAATACGAGGGTAATTCAATAATTATCCGCACTTTTATTTTCACAATTTTATTTTCACATCTGATAGATTATAAACACATCACTTCTCAACATAGTCTCCCTGTTTCTCAATACACTTAGTCCAGCGATCTACAAGCTTCCTAATGCCATCACAAAAGAATGTTTTGGGCTGTGTGCGTAACCAGTCATCCAGTCCTCCAGGTCCTCATCGCCATGGAATCGCTGACTTCTCAAAGCGTCTTTTAGTGGTCCAAACTGGTAAAAATCCGAAGGTGCCAGGTCTGGATTGTAAGCTGGATGGTCGAGAACTTCAAATTTAAGTTTTTGAAGGCATTTTCTAGTCTGTGCAGCGGTATGAGGGCGCGCATTGTCGTGCAACAGAATAACACCTTCCGACAATCGCCCTCTCCTTTTTGTGCGAATTGCTTGCTTTAACTTATTCCGAAGCATGTCGGAATACGATGCACTTGTTACTGTAGTTCCACGCTGTAGATAATGTTCAAGGATAGGGCCTCGTTTATCCCAAAACAGTGTTAGCATAACTTTACCTAAAGATGTTGGATGCTTCCATTGCATGCTCTGTCGTTTGCTTTCTGGTTCATAGTGATGGATCAAGGTTTCATCTCGTGATAATGCGCTCCAAAAAGTTTGCACCTTCATTATGATACCGCGCCAAAAGACGAGAGCAGACGTCCATACGATTACGCTTGTGTTCTTCTGTCAACTGTTTGGGCACCCATCTTGCACAAACTTTGTGAAAGCCAAGAATGTCATGAACTATCGAATAGGCTGACCCTTGACTGATGTCTAATGAAGATGCAATTTCTTTTATTGTTAATCTTCTGTCATCGAAAATCATGGCTCTGGCTTCTTCCTCCTTGTCACCACTGGTTGATGTTGACGGTCGTCCTGAACGCTGAGCATCTGTCACAAATGTCCGACCTTCCTTGAACATTTGAATCCATTCCTACACACTTCGCCTAAATAAGCCTATATTGTTGCTAGCCTAAATAAGCCTATATATCTCAGTTTGGCTCGTTATTACGCGTATATATTATATACACACTATATTATCACTAAAATAAAAAGTGCGGATACTTATTGAAGTACCCTCGTATATATAAATCATGTGTGTATTATCCTTGTTTTGTACCTATTGTATATAATATTTTATATTTCGATATATATTAAATAAACCGAACACTGCAGCTGTTTTATTTACACCATATAAACAAATATTAACGGAAATGAAGGGTGTGTGTGTTTGTGGGTGTATATATAAACGATACAGTGTGTGTGTGTGTGTGTGTGTGTGTGTGTTTGTGGGTGTATATATAAACGATACATTGTGTGTGTGTGTGTGTGTGTATATATAAACGATACGTGTGTGTGTGTGTGTGTGTGTTTAAGGCGACTGGCTGTATTCTCTAACTGTTTCGACCGGGAGGGGCTCGTAAACCGACAGGCTGGCCACATTTTACTTTAAGAATTTGTTGTGAGTGGTGGTTGCGCTCTATTTAGCCGATATATGTATATATGTAACTAAAATAAGGTTATTACGCCACAAGCCTTCTAAGCCAACTGTCTGTGATGCTAAATCCACCCAGGAAGACTTGTGAAAAATTTAAAATGTTTCGAGACACCTCAGTGAAAGGAACTCATCTCTCGCCTCCTTCTTGTGTTTTATTTTAGGTTACCCACATTTGAAGGGCCTAGTTCCTGCCCACATACACGTCTTAATAAAGGTTTTACTATTCATATGTATACATGCATATACACCCACATACACACATTTAATATATATATATATATATGATACACACAGACCGCGCATGGAACAAGGAACTCTTCTGGGATAATTAAATCCACTATAGTCCGAATAAGTAATGGTAAATGACAAATACCATAGTTTTTCTTTTTCATGATGCAAGCCCGACGTGGGCAACGGGTCTCTCGCAAAGAGGTCCCATAAATATAGCTTCCCTCACCAGCTATCTGCAAAGCAGACAGGATCCAGCTTTGGGACATGGATCTAGGGTTTAAAGCAGCCTAGCCCCACTACATTCAGAACCTCAATATAAGTAAAAGACTCGTTGCATTCACGTCGGATTGAATAAATCAAAGAAAAAGGGGTAACTATTATATTTTTAGCCAAAACCAAAACTTAAACCTCAACTGGCAGAATTGAGCGTCCACTTTTCAAGGCACATAACATGTCCGTTTCATGATGGGAATGAACTCAGAATGGTTCCCTGAGTTTTTTATGATACACAGAGACCGCGCATGGAACAAGGAACTCTTCTGGGATAATTAAAACCACTATAGTCCGAATAAGTAATGGTAAATGACAAATACCATAGTTTTTCTTTTTCATGATGCAAGCCCGACATTACAGTAGTATGTCCAGAAACATCTATTATACACACACACACACACACACACATCATTACTGCATATGTATGCTACAGTGTTCTTTAAACTTTTTTTCCCACGACCCAGTATAATAATATCACATACCCTCACGACCCTATTCCTGTGTTTGGTCTAAAAAAGTCTGACATGGACTCTAAAACAAAATAACAGGTAAGCTAATTTAAAGCTTTTAACTCATTAGAGGCAGGACGTACTGCATTAATTTAGAAGATTCTTTATACTAATCAAATATACAACAAATAAAACAAATCAATTTAAAATTTACCTGCTCAGTGTGACTGGTGGCCTGCCTGTTGCTTGTTATATTGGCCCAATCTGGTTCACATGATGATAGTGCAACACGCATATCGGCTGCACTGTTGAGTCGGTTTCTCTCTTTGGTTTTTAACTTTGTCGAAGTGGAAAACCCAACTTCACACATGTAACTTGTCGTAAAAGAAAGCAACAGCAAAACACTCGTCTTACTTAAGAGTGGATATTCATTTGAAACATCCAAAATGATGAAAAAAATTCATGATTTGTGCCTGATTCTTAATGTATTGTCACATGTGAGATGGAGCAGCTCATTTTCTTGTTCAGGTGTCAAGTTCAACCCTACGATAGATTCGGGCATCTCAAAAGCAAAAGGATCTTTTACCCAGTGCTTTTCCATTAAAACTTTAAACTTCTCTTCCCAAAAATAATGCTCAAAACTGGCAGACAAAGCAGAGAGATGTAACTGTATAGAACCTTTCATTTTGTTCAATCCTTCTTTAGTGATGATGTTTTCTTCAATGTGTTGCAACAGATTTGGGAACATGTAGTAGTTCGGGCGTTCAACTTGAAGTCTGGCTTGCCACATTAGTAATGATTTTTTAAATGCTTTGATTTCTTCACAGTGTCGGAACAAATCATTTTCTTTTCCTTGTAGCTTCAAGTTAAGTTCATTTAGACATGAAAAAATGTCTGCTAAATATGACAGTTTCATTATCCAATTGTCATTACAAAACAAATCTGCTAAATCAGATTTTTTTTTTCCAGAAGAAAAACATGAATCTCCATTCTTAGCTCATAAACCCTTATTAGGACTCTGCCCCGTGAAAGCCACCGAACTTCGGTGTGATACAGTAAGTGGGAATGATCAGCTCCCATTTCTATGCACAGCACTTCAAACAGCCGAGTGTTCAGTGAGCTTCCTTTAATGATATTAATTACTTTAATCACGTCTTTCAGAACCACACTAAAACTATCAGGAATACTCTTGGAAGTCAAAGCTTCACAGTGAATAAACCAATGATTCCAAGTAATATCGTTACCTGCTGCATCTGATATTTTTCTCACAACCCCGCTATTTCTTCCAGTCATATTTGCTGCACCATCACTTGTAATTCCTTTGCAATTAGCCCAGTCCAATCTGTATTTTCCAACTACACAATCATGCACCACTCTATATATGTTTGACCCTGTTGTGTTTGTTGGTAAGGTCAAACAACACAATAAGTCTTCAAAAAATTCCTTTTTCCACGCGTATCTCACATAAACCAATAGTGTTGCACAATTAAAAATATCAGTGCTCTCATCAGGTTGGATAGCAAATTCTCCAGCAGATTGTAGACGTGAAACCAGCTGGAATTCTAAATCCTCTGCAATAGTAGATATCTTCAGAGACACTGTGGTTTCACTGAGAGGGACACTTTTCAACTTTTCTGCAAACTTATTATCGTAAATTGTACTCACTATATTCAAAGTGGCTGGGAGAAGAAATTTTTCAGCAACTGTATACGGCAGTTTCTCTTTTGCAATGCGATATGCAACTAAATATGATGCCAGTTGTGCTTTATCATTAAGAGTGGTTGATTTAATAAGAGCTTGTGCTGATAACTTTAATTCATGCTTCCTTCTCTGGAAATATTCAAGTGGTTTGTCAACGAGTTCTGCATGTTTTGTTTCTAATTGTCTTTTTAGTTTTGAATGTTTCAAACTTTCATTTGCAAGAATTTCATTACAAATAACACAATGTGGTCTGGGATCTTTGTTTCCTTTTTCACAGTTGATAAAGCCATACTTCAAAAAATCGTCACTATACTGCCTTGTCCACGACTTAGTTTTCTTTTTGGCAGTGGGTTCATAGGAGGCTGACATGGCAGAGGCCTCTCCCTTACAAACATTTTCTGTTGTAGGCCTGCCAGATTGTGCTTCTTTTTCAGATGCAGATGAGACTGATGAGTGAGCATCTGTTTTGCTTTTTCTGATAACATAACGATCCATTCCTTTCTTGGGGTGAGGTGAAAACGTTCCGATTAAAGTGATAGCAATATACTCTCACGCCTACAGCATAAACACAACTGAGAGACATCCTGCCTGAACACGATCGGGTCGTGTGAGGCGGTGAGCGACTTATGAGAACACACATACGCACACACACACACTCTCTCCCTTTGAGATGCATTTCTTGTTGCCTGATATCATTCTTGTTAACCTAAAAACACTTTTTTTTCCATAAATACCTAATAATCAAAATACATAAATGGCACCAAGTACAATTAATGCAGTATAAAAATGATAATTGTAAATAATATTATGCTTAATAAGTACGGTAACTAATATTTAATATTTAATTGAGTGAACTATTGACAAAAACTTGATATCATGGTGTACTTTGTAAATATATTATATATATATTTCATTTCTTTGTTTTGTTTTTTTACTTTGCGACTCAGTGAAGAGCATCTCGCGACCCGCACTTTGAAGAACACTGCGCTAATATATATGTAATACATATAGATACGGATTTAATTAAGATACAGAATATTTATTTATAAAAATTGTGAATGACTAAACCAACTATTTTTTTAATAAGCAAAGAACCACAGGGAAAAGGAAAAGAAAGCACGAAGTCCGAGCGCTTTCGTGATATATTCACATCTTCAGGAACAAGAGAAATAGACAGAACTTACCAAATAAATGAGTTAAATACACAAGCGAAAAAAATCCCCAATAGGCAACTCAATTCAAGAAACAATAAAACAATCTAAACAAATTTTTCCCCATATAGATAACTTAATCTAAAGGCTGCTAAATTATTGAATACATAAAAAGTATATAAAGGAAATTAGACAATAAACATGTACACAAAAAATGATAACAGTTATTAGAAATAGTATTTAATTAAAACAGGCAATTAAATGGCAAGAATCTAAGGAAACAAAAGACATGGTGCAATCGTCGGCACGTGCTCCTTCCAGAATATTATGTTACCTATTGGGGAAGCGAAAAATTCCCCAATAGGCAACTCAATCTAAAAACAGTCTAAAATTTTTTTCCCCAATAGATAACCTGTTCAAAAGTCTGCTAAACTATCGAGTACATAAAGACTATATAAAAGAAATAATACAATTAAAATGTACACATAAAAATGTTAACAATTATTAAAATAATATTTATTTAATTAAAGCAAACAATTAAGTGGCATCAATGCGGTCAAAATAATCCATCATCTTTCTAACAATGTACGAGCCTAATTTCTAAAGCCCAGGGCTAATATTAAGAACAAAATCAGCATTATTCTTGATCACACTCGATTCAATTATATTTCAACTAGCAATAGATTTACTAAAACTTAATTTGGAGGCGTTTTTCCAGTCAATGGGGTGATTAGTATCTCTTACGTGAATGAAAATGGCGTTAGATTCCTGGCCGGTTCTTATAGCATTGCCATTTAAAGAAAATTTCCTTGATCTGCCGAAACTGCCGAGGATTTTTAACGTAAATATCGCGTTCAGAAATTTAGATGTAATTAAGAATTCATTGATTAAAAACCCCTTTAAGTGAACAGGGTTGTGCATATAAAATTTCATGCACAATATGTAATAAATTTTACATTGGTCAGACTGGCAAGACGCTAGAGTTACGTATTAAGCAGCATAAATACAGTGTAAGAACCGGCCAGGAATCTAACGTCATTTTCATGCACGTAAGAGATACTAATCATCCCATTGACTGGAAAAATGCCTCCAAATTAAGTTTTAGTAAATCTAATGTTAGTAGAAATATAATTGAATCGAGTGTGATCAAGAATAATGCTGATTTTGTTCTTAATATTAGCCCTGAGCTTTACAAATCAGACTCGTACATTGTTAGAAAGGTGGTACATTATTTTGACGGCATTCTTGCCACTTAATTGTTTGCTTTAATTAAATAAATATTATTTTAATAATTGTTAACATTTTTATGTGTACATTTTAATTGTATTATTTTTTTTGGATCAAATGTAGAATTCGGACCCCAGCCTTCTTTAGTTAGCTTTATAAGGCTAACTAACGAAAATATCACGACCTAACCTAACCAATCGTTAGGTTAACTGTACGCCCTTGACGATTGGTTAGGTTAGGTCATGATATTTTCGTTAGTTAGCCTTATAAAGCTAACTAAAGAAGGCTGGGGTCCGAATTCTACATTTGATCCTTTTTTTTATATAGTCTTTATGTACTCGATAGTTTAGTAGACTTTTGAACAGGTTATCTATTGGGGAAAAAATTTTTAGATTGTTTTTAAATTGAGTTGCCTATTGGGGAATTTTTCGCTTCCCCAATAGGTAACAGAATATTCTGGAAGGAGCACGTGCCGACGATTGCACCATGTCTTTTGTTTCCTTAAATTCTTGCCATTTAATTGCCTGTTTTAATTAAATACTATTTCTAATAACTCTTATCATTTTTTGTGTACTTGTTAATTGTCTAATTTCCTTCATATACTTTTTATGCATCCAATAAGTTAGTAGCCTTTAGATTAAGTTATCTATCGGGGAAATTTTTTTTTAGATTGTTTTATTGTTTTTTAAATTGAGTTGCCTATTGGGGAATTTTTTCGCTTGTGTATTTAACTCATTTACTTTGTAAATTCTGTCTATTTCTTTCTTGTCTCTGAAGATGTGAATATATCACGAAAGCGCTCGGACTTCGTGTTTCCTTTTCCGTTTTCCTGTGGTTCTTTGCTATATATATATATATATATATATATATATATAATATATATATATATATATATATATATTTATTTATTTGTTTATTTATTGCGACGTTAACACATGGCATCAATTTTAGTACATGTTCTTCAAACGATATTTATCATTTTCATTAATCTTTTCATTTTCCCGTTCAAATATCCCTTCCTCCCTCCCTCCTTTAGCGCCTTCCCTGTAGCTGCTGCTTTTGCTGGATCCAAGGGTTCAGATTTCCTTTCCTTAATTTCAATAAAAAAAATACGACATACATAATTTGAAGCAGAGATGGAAGACTTGGGATGGAAGTAAGAGGAACTGATAATTTTTAAGTGGTGTTGGTAGCACTGGACAGGACCACGAGTGAGGTCACCGGAAACGTTGAGAGGAGTTAGCAGTAGAGAGAGGCACAGGTGTTGTCATAGTAATACTTTTATTTTTTTATTTTCATGTGACCATGCTATAGTTAAAGTGTAAGATAAGTTGTAGTATTGACTTTTCCTCCAGGCAATAACATTTTTGTTTAAATCCATGTATCATCGACAAATGATTATCCAGAAAAAGGTCTATCCATGGAGAGATAATAACATAGTTCAATTTTTATTACAAAACTAAACATTAATCAAGTAAATTTAAGGATTTTCTTAAGAACATACAAAACATAATGTTCAAATTATAAAGAACTGACAACCATAACATTATTATACACAATTATTCAATACTCGGTCCATGCTCCCAAGCGTTAACCACATTTGTCCACACATTTTCAATGGGGTTTAGGTTACATCCCATGGTTTGCCAGTTGAACAGCTCGACATCTCGTTGTTTCTGAAACCACCGTCTGATGATCATGGCAGTGTGAACAGAGCAGTTATCTTGTAATATGTATGTTAACCCTCCGTCTGTGGCCTTGGGTGGCTCGAGGTTGATGGGGTTTCTGGTTAGGTGGCAGCAACGGATTTTCTTACTCTTGGGTAGCTGGTACCATTTAAGGGATCGCAGTAATTTCTTTTATACTACACTCCGATTTCTTCTTGCAGTGGATCGGAGGATTCTGTGAAAACTTACTAAATTATTTTACGGTTCCCCGATTCTTCTCGTAGCCTATCGGGAAATTATTTACTCTATTTTAAAATTAAGTTCTCTGGAAAAAGCAGGGCCCAAAGGAGAAGACAAAAATATCCTCTGATTGAATTTTATTGCTTCTAAAATATTACAGGTAATACTTCAGCCTCTAGGTCAGATCAGAATAATCAGAATGATAATTTCAAATTACAAGAGTTCATACACTATTAATTTGGTGACATCATTATTATTTAATGTTGACCTCTTTTGCTTTTTATTGTCAATAGGCTGATTTATTTTGCAAAATATTTTTGAAGATAAAGGTAAATTTTGGCTGTAACAGCATACTGGCAGATAAGCAAGATATTTGAAGATGAAGTCATATTTTTTTAAACAGCATATTGACAGCTCTGATGTTATCATGATTTGTCGATTTAACTAAAAATGTTAATTGAAATATCATTTTATTATGGATTAAAATTAAACATGCATATGAGCCAAAATTAAATGCTTAAAATTTAAAATTAAGTGTTAATTTAGAGTTTTGCCAAGTTATGACCATCTCTTACAACCAGTGATGTAGTCGAGACCACCAAGTCCGAGACTGAGACCTGATCCTGTGAGACCAAGATCGAGACCGAGATCAAAGGTTCGAGATCGAGATCTACCTTCCGAGATCGAGACCCTTAAAATTCGAGACCGAGATCGAGATCGAGACCAACCTAACCTAAAAAAATCTAGACCCACACGCCCTCGCAAGACAAACGTGGCAACTCAAAAGAGGGTGACTGATTAGTGAATACCTAGAGTCCCTTACTTTTACAAACTTTCATAAACATTCTGAAATGTGTCTGTTCAACCAAGCCACCATCATGAGTATGCCAATAACATATATTTTTCATTACGGTCTCGAGAGGTCTCGAAAGGTCTCGGGGAGAAAAACCGAGACCGCGTCTGTCGAGACCGAGATCGAGACCGAGATCTAAATAGCGGAGACCGAGATCGAGATCGAGATCTGCAAATTGGGTCTCGAGATCGGTCTCGAGACCGAGACCAATCTCGTGACCTACATCACTGCTTACAACTAAGAGAGAATGTATAAAAAACTAATATTGCAGGATTCAACACGATTACATGCTTAAGCTTAATCTAAAAAATGATTAGCAAATTTAAAAAAACGAAATAATTCATTAATTATTTAGCAAAAAATCAAATACAAAGAAAATTAAAATTTTTCCAACTTGCATTTTATATACAGTTAGTGTCACGCGAGTTTGGACTTTATATGCAAAAATGAATGTTAGAATTATTCATTTTTACATAGATATTAATATATATTATTTAATATATTTCGTCGCTGAGTTCAAATCACAGTTTAAAATTAGATGCTATTCGAATCGTAATCTGACACGCCGAATTACAGTGTCCTTCGAATTTTTGGATCATTCGTTAATTTAATTTATTGGGGTTGTTTAACCTCCTTCGCAACATCTAAGGTCATATGACGGAGGGGACCTACAGCTTTATGTGGGATCCGAACCACGGGTCGCTACATAATCTGGGCCCGGAGGACGGTCTCCCATCCAACTACTACCCAGACCCAATGTCGCTTAACTTCGCTGATCTCCGGGAAGCGGTGTTACGACATTGGCCATGACGGGGATCATTCGTGATGCAATATTTTTTGTCATATCGTGATTCGATATTAACACTTACAAATAAGTGTTGTATTTCTCTACATTATGATGATTAATTTAAGCTATTGTGCGATTCCTTGTAGACGGTTTGATCTCGTAATATCGTCGTTTTTGGTGTAGCGAAAGGAGAGGGGAGGATAACGAGAGGAAGATGAGGAGGAGGAGAGGGAGTGAGTGAGGGTGGAGTCGAAAGAGGGACTGCGTTGCCATCCACATCTCGGAGAGAGTGGAGCGGAATTATTGTAGTGGACTGTACCTGGTTACTTGTGTATATCAATATTTCTTGAGAAACGACCTTAATTTGTCTATACACACACACCTTGTTTTAAATCTATAAATATCCTTGTATCCTCATAAAATCTCTAGCCGTTTTCCTTCAGTTTTGCCGCAAGTGAGTGAAATTCAAGGCACACTTCCTTATTTATTTCAGTGTGTTATATATTTGCTAATGATAATAATAAACTTTCTTGGCTTGATATAATTCCCACAAAAGAGTACAATATTCTTGAAGGTTAAAAGCGGTAGGATAAATCAAACAATAAGTTTAAAACCTGAAAATTATGACTAAAGGAGAAATAAAAATAAGACACGTACTGAAACAAATAATAATAAAAACTACTCAACGATACAATCAAATAAACAACAAATTTTTAAAAAGTAGCACAAAAGGAATATGGTAATAAATAAATAACAACATTACACGTAAGGAGCCGAGATATCGGGTGGCCCAAAAAAATGTCCCGATATTTAAAGTGCAATAACTTTCAAAATGTACACTGTACAATCACAAATTTGAAATCATTATAAATTCAGCCTATTGACAAGCTGCCAAAAAATTTTCAGAATTCTACATACGATACTTTTTCAAAAATGAAGGAAATAATAAGATACACTCATATAAACAAATATCACGAAACTAAAAATTTATATAGTAGTAGTTGGCAACTATTCTTATCTCGAAAGTTGGGGAGGAGTTAGGCTAAGCTAAGTTAGTTTCTGCAGAAATGTCAAATGGTGTGCTTACGCTACTGTTAATCTTGAATAGTTTTCAACCCCTCTAATTATGGTTTTAATTGAAGGTGACACGGCGATAATTGAAAGATGTTTTATAAAGAAATGATGGAATTGAACAAGAATTGTGAAGGAATTTCCTGGAACAAATTGGAATAAGAGATCGGTGAATAGATTAATAAAGAAACTTAAAGAAACTGGGTCAACTGAATGGAAATCTGGAAGTGGCAGACCTAAAAGTGTTTCCACATAAGAAAATATTAACTATGTCCAAACCGTTAGTTTGTCTCAAGAAGATCGACCGGGATCACACTTGTTTCAGCGAAAAATTTTAAGAAATTTGAAGACTAGTCGCAGTTCTATTCAAAGAATGAAAAGAGCTCTAGAACTTAAGGCATATAAAAGAATCCGTGTCTCAAGCGGTCCTATTCAAAGGAGTGACAAATCGGAGATAAAATTCAAAGGGGTGACATAACAAAGGAGTGACAAATCGGAGATAAAATTCAAAGGAGTGACACGAAAATACCAACAAAGAAGAAGAAAGAACAAATCCAGAGGGAAGAGAGGCTTGCAACTGTTAGGTTAGGTTAGGTTTCTAGTTTTTGAAATAAAATCTTAATTTTAACAATTCTAACAAATTTTGTTTTTTTAAGTAAAATTTTAATAATTATACTCCTTTGAATTTTATCTCCGATTTGTCACTCCTTTGTTATGTCACTCCTTCGTTACGGTATTTATGTCACTCCTTCGTTACGGTATTTATGTCACTCCTTTGTTATGTCATCCTTTGAAATGTCACTCCTTCGATACAGACCCGTCTCAAGACGTGACAGCAATGTTAGACAAAAAAGGAAAACGCGCTGTAGAAAGTTGCGAGACAATTTTTCAGCGCGAGATATTAAAAAAATTGTTTTCACAGATGAAAAGGATTTTACTATTGAAATTACGCGAAACCACCAAAACGATGTTGTTTACGATGTGCGAAAAAGAGATATTCCTCCGTCGAGGCTTTACCACCAGGCAGGTCCGTTTTAAAAAAAAAATCGTGGTTTTAGCTGGTGCATCATGGAACGTAAAGACAAATTTCACTGATGAAAATAACAAAAAAGTGAACTTAGAAACTTATATTAATCTTTTGGAACAAAATCTTTTGGCAGATTGTCGGCGTCTGTATCCTGATAATGATTTCGTATTCCAGCGAGATGGAGCTACCACTCATACGAGCAAGTACACCCAGGACTATTTCCAACAGAATGTGGCCGATTTCTTTGGGGAAAATGACGGGCCACCTCAGTCTCCAGACTGCAGTCCATTGGACTATTGCATATGGAACTCTCTCGCAGAAAAGGTTTATGAAGGTCAAATAGAAAAATTTACTGAGTTGCGATTAAAAGAAAAGATACTTAATTGTTGGAACAAAATAACTTTAACTGAAGTCAGAAAATGTATCATGTCGCGGAAGAAAAGGTTAAACTCTGTTTGTCAGCAAGGCGGCGGGCATATTGACCATCTCTGTCAATAAATAAGATGTGAATGTCAAATATTTTGTTTCATAATATTTGTTTATTTGAGTATACTTTATTGGTTCCTTCATTTTAAAATTGTATTACATGTAGAATTCTGAGAATTTTATGGCAGCTTGTCAATAGGCTGAATTTATGTGGATTTCAAACTTGATTGTTATTTTGGAAGTTATTACACTTTAAATCTTGGGACGTTTTTTGGGGCCACTCGACATAAATTTTGGGGTTAACATAGTAGAGGAAAAAATCATGTATTTAATATATTTTACAGATTTACATACATGCTAAAATCTTTAACTGTACTAAATCCTTCAAAATAAAGATTTACTTTAAATATTTGCTTTGGGTTTAACATAGTAATTTCTATTTTAGCCGGCATAACAATAATTTGTGAGTACCGTCTGAATGGCACGTACATTATTCTGAACATTGTATACAACCAAATACCGTTTTAAGTGTTAAGTATGTCTGTAAAGTTTCAGCCTTAAAAATTTCGGAGTCCGCCTTTGAAACGTTGTGGTTTTTCTCTATCTGTGAATCGCAAGTTAGAAGAGCGAATCTTTTAAGAGTAACAGAAAAAAATTTGAATGAGCAAAAGGTAGGCTGTCCTTTATTAAATAAAATATCTTGTATGCTTCCCTCTCTCTTCTAGAAAACAACTACGTGATTATAGAAATTTATATTGGGATTTTTCAATATTTAATTCAGTAAAAATATAGGTGGTAGGGTTAATTGATTTATGCATTTTACATCACAGAAGTGCTTGTGATTTCAGTATTATCAACCAGAAAATGAGGGAAAAGATCCTCTTTGATAAATGAAATATACATTACCTACATGCATATATATACAGGGTGTTTCAGGAGGAAAGGTCAATATTTCGGGAGGTGATAGTATCGGTCATTGTGAGAAAAAAAGTTCATTTGAATTCTGAATTCTAATTCTGAATTCTTATTCTAATTCTGAATGGTTACGGAGATAGAGCTGTTTGAATCTGATGTGAGCGCAGCTCTTCTTCCCCCTTCCTTCCCCTATAACCTTGAACCATTTAAGCTGTAATGTAAGCATGTAACAAATTTGTCATTTCTGTGTCTGATATCATTCAAAATGCCATTGGTTAAACATTAAATGTTAGAAACAGTAATTGGTTTCTCTTTCTTGATTACCATTAACAATGCTTTTGTATTTGTAGATTCAAACAGCTCTATCTCCGTAACCATTCAGAAAATTAACGAGTTTTCTTTTATTGTTTTTCGTTCTCAGCAGTTCATGATTTTCGGTGATGAGCATGAATAAAATTGAACGTTTTACCATATTCTTAAATAATATTTATAGCTATATTTTATGTTTAATAACAATAACGTTAATGGATATGAAATAATAATAATGACAATAATAATAATAATTGAATTGTTAATTATAAGACTACATCGTTAATAAGAAGTTAGTCGAATTTTATTCCTTTTATCAGAAATATGTAAGTAATCCATTTAATAAACATAAAATATGATTTATTTAAAATTAATTTAAGAAAGCTTCCTTCTATTTTTATAAAACGAATATTAAAGTAAGAAATTGTTTTTGCGCTAAATTATTATTACTATTATGTTTTAGTTTTTGTTATAGTAAAGTCAATTAACATGAAATCATGGAGTTTTTTCTCTTTTATTCTTCGCGAAGATCTACAGATCTACAGAAGCTAAGGCTAACAAAGACCCTAAGATCCACTCTAAGGTTAGCCCGAGAGAAAGGAAAGAGTAGGGGGTTAAGAGAAGAGAAGAGAATAAGGGGTTAAGTAAGAAGCAACACCTATCACTCGTGGGTTAACATTCATTCAGAAAAAGAGAAAAAAGATTCACCATCATCATCCGCCGGCCACTGCCGACAAGTCAGAAAATAGTCGGAGAGAATAGGAGAGGGGTGAAAGATGAAAAGAAGTAAAATAAGAACGCTTACAAACCATGCAACACAGTCTTAACTCACTGCCATACCATGCAAACTACAAACATGCAAGTAGAGAGAGTTACAGACATGCAAAGTAAGGAGAAAAAAAAAAAAAAAGAGTAGGTACAGTTAAACAAAAAGTGGGTTAGTTTACTCCACGAGCTACATCTACGTTCATGTTAGTCTAATTTTTTTTTTTTTTTTAAATAATAAATTTTATTGCTGGCATCACACGCTGGCATGTCACAAGCTGGCATTCATCGTCAACAGACTCATCCTCGAGCACCACCACCAGAGCTCCTGTTGTTAACTTTCTTTTTTAATTTTAAACAACGTTAATATTTTTAAAATGTCTGTCAAGACGGTTCTTAAACATATTAACGCTGGTAGAATGAACGACTGACGCGGGAAGATTATTCCATTTATCAATTACTTTAAACGTAAAGAAGTTTTTAGCGATATTAGTAATGAAACGTCTGCCACGCAACTTAAATCCGTTATTGCGAGTATTACTATTATCGAAAGTGAACAATTTGTCAAAATTTATGTTATCGATGTTATTAACGATTTTGAAAACTTCAATAAGCTCCCCCCTTAATCTTCTAGTTTCGAGTGAATACAGGTCTAACTCTTTAATCCTATCTTCATAAGGCTTATTGCGCAATGACGGAATAAGTTTCGTGACACGACGCTGAACCCTTTCTAACCTATCAATATCCTCACGCAAGTACGGGCACCAAAACTGAACGGCATATTCTAAATGAGGCCTGACTAGGGACTTGTAAAGGGGCAATATAATATCCTTCGATTTAAATTCGAAATTACGCGCTATGAAGCCTAACATCCTATTAGCTTTTGCGCAAGACTCCAGGCACTGATTCCTAACCTTTAAATCTTTAGTTACGCGTACGCCTAAATCTACTTCCTCGTCAACGCTCGCTAACTCCCTATCATCCATCGTGTACGCGTAATTATTGTTGCGAGAACCTATATGCAAAACTTTACATTTATCTACGTTAAATTGCATCTGCCACTTATCTGTCCACTCCATAATCCTATCTACATCGTCTTGGATCCTATTTCTATCGTCCTCGTTAACAACCTTACCGCCTATTTTAGTATCGTCCGCGAATTTTGAAACGTTACTAGTCAATCCTACATCTATGTCGTTAATGTAAATTACGAATAACAATGGGCCTAACACTGAACCCTGTGGGACACCGCTACCTACATCTAACCACCCCGATTCACTACCATTAACTACGACCCTCTGCCTCTTTTTTGATGGCCGCTAAACTCCATAATTATATTTTTGATATGTCATCTTGCTGGTAGTCGTCCCTATAGTTGGTTGGCTTAGGTCTGAGGTGGGTGGTTCGCTGGGTGGGGTAGGCTCTATTCGTACATTTTTTAGGTTTGACACCCTTTACCCCTTTTTCCTGGCTATGGCACCTTTTTCCAGCAAACTGGAACATTTGAAACATTGCATGCAATTGCATTGCATTCTAGTTAAATGCAGCGATACTACTCCTTTTATTCAAAATGTCCCGATTCGAATCCCGGCGGGGCTATTATGTAAAATTCGTGTGTGATTATGCATGATATATATATATATGAAAATATTTCTTAATGAAATAACGATATTCATGAAAGATGCAGTCGTATTCTTATAAAAATTAACAAACAACGAACATTCATTTTCAATGTTAAATTTTATTTTATTTTCTATATAAGTCCAAGATTAATGTATAGTATTTGAAGAAACAAATTATTTTGTCTTCTTGTCTTGTTTTATTTGCAATATATTTTTTTTTGTATTGTCTATTTACATAACCTCGAAACTAATACTGTAGTTACATACTCAAACAATTATCTCAGAAATTTGTTTGCTTGAGATTTGAAGGAAGTGAAGTGTATCATTCAAGACTTTGTAACTTCTATTACTTCAGTGAATAGTTTTGTGCGCTTGGTTTCCCCAAAACAGGAGGCTAATGAAAAACTTTCTTCATAGTTTGGTAATTCAGATTGTTTGTTCGAAAGCTCTCTGCTGGACTGGTGTATAGTTTTTGCACTCTATATACTACATGCAGTACTATCGTTTTTTAGTTGTTTATTTGCATATAGTATTGGCGCATAGCTGCACTATTGAACTGAAGCAATATTGCCATATTAAAATGTATCATTTTTATTCTCGCGTGTCATGCAGCGACGGAATCAAAATTGTCGAAAATGATTTTCTTTTAAACTATGAAATTATTCCATTATATTCTGAATATTTTTCTGTTAAATCTCTGCAGCCTTCTTTATGATGGATCAACTCAGATTCAAATTTCTTCTAACCAAATTTGTGCATGAATATCAGTTTTCTAAGTATCAATGTGAAAAGGCTTGTACTTGTGCTTAAGTGCGTCATTCATACATCGTTTTCAAAACGAAAAATGAAAAATAAAAATGTGTTTTCAATCTTAATATGAGATTCGGATTAATGAAAATGAGATTCTCAACAATCATTTAATTACCTGCTTCTTTTACTCTAATTACAGACTTCCTTTAAGTTTTAATTTTGTGTTAACATTGACTACTTTTCTTAATCTATTTTAATTAAGTTTGTACGAGTATATATACACCTTTTCCCTACACTAATTAACTTATGGAAACTTATTATTATAGTTATCCCTTTAACTCACTGGGTACACAATTGCGCAAGTGAAAAATAAACCATATTTATTTTCATGTAACCACATATAAAGGCAAATTTCTTTTTCACCCTATATCATAATTCGTGAGTGAAAGGGTTAAGCAGTTCGTATTCAACATTCATATATTCAAATTGATTCTTTCTGTTTTTCTTTATTCATATACTTCATGTTTCCTCTTCTTTTCTTTCTTGCGTTGTATGCTTGTGTATTTTCTCTCGTTTGCGTGAATTTAAATGACATGGGGGGTCCATTTTCATTTTAATCAACGACAGCCATTCTTCCTATGACGCTTAGGCAAGCTCTTCTTTACGTTTGATTTGTTTAATTGCGTAGTGTTCTATTAAAAATATAATTTTATTTGCATATGCAGTAAATTAAATTTCCTAAATTGACCCTTCCCCCTTGCTGTTTCTTTAAAGTTCATCTTATCCTCACAAGCTTCTCTTTTCAGTATGTTTTTACGAGTAGAATACAGTCGCAAATTTAATTATCTTTGGAAGGTATCAACGGTTTTCATCCTTTAATCATACATCATACAGCTACACCAAAGAGATTTGCTTTCATTTTCATAATTCTGAATTTTGATCGTACTATCGTACATCAAAACGGTATGGTGGTATATTGTTGCGAGAAAATTGAATGCATTGTCAATTTTATGTATGGTGAATTTTTATTCTTCCACCATTGTATACAAAGTTGCAAACATTTATATATTATTTCCAGTATTAGTTAATTTATTTGCCTTTTTACTGATATATCAGTTTCTGCTTGATCTTATGTATACATATTGTAAAAACCTGTGGAATATGTTTGGTATTTCACTAGATCATTTTCCTTTCAGTAATTTAGGTTTTACAGTTTTGAAGATGTATGTATAGTGTCCTTTACATCGTTATATAAATTAATGTTAAATATGAATATATGAATTAGGCACTTTAAAACGTTTTACTTTTTACGGCGGTTGGTCTTTCTGAAAGACAAAACTTGACCTACGCCGAGACAAATTCTCGAGATGTTGAAAAATATTTGTCGGATGCAAAATTTCTCGATGAAAGTGTTTGGTTTTGGATGCACTAATAAAGACGACGAAACATAAAATGATCTAATCAAATCAAACTTTATCTAAACTAACCTAGTTTAATGTAACCTAAGTTTCCCTACCCAAACCTAACCTAACCTAAAAGTACTTAATATGAAGTTACAAAGATAAATGTTACTCGTAGACAATAAAATTTGGATAAAAATTTTCTCAACCAAATCGACACCATCTCGAGTAAAATTCTACTCTATGATAGCTTTTTGTCCTGTCTCATTTAAAGCGTAATATTCTGATTTTTAACTTCCCGTTCGACCAGAACGAATCGCATATTAAGAACCCCTAAACAGTCATAAAACTAACTCAGTATTAATCGATAAAATATATTTACATAACATAAAGGATTTTCGAGGAGTAACTTCAGTATATCTATTACCGGTTGCCAATACTTTGATAGTTACCGGATTATTTCCTAAACAGTGGAAACATGCAAATGTCACACCAATACATAAAAAATGGAAAAGAAGATCCTACAAACTTCACACCGTTTCCCTCCTGCCGATTCTTAATAAAATTTAGATAAAGCTGTAGCAAGTGAGTCAATCGATCATCTTGAATGAAATAACCTATTTCCACAATCTCAGCACCTTGATGCTCTGAAAACATTATGAATAGAGGCTACAATAAGCGTACTCCACATTATGTAGATTATACAACTATACATAGCAAATGGTTATACAGTATATATAAACATAGTTGCTAACTTACTACTAAAATAGATGAACTTAAAATCCGTTCAGTCATTGAATCTTTGGTTTAGAATAGCATATAAGGAAACCATTGATATTTGTATGTATACACAACTGTAGAAAAGTTATCAGAACATTTTCTGACAGTGTCGTATATAGAGGTTATATAGCTCGGTCAACTATGAAGTCAGACAACGTATAACTTACCAATATTGGGGAGCATTGAGAGAACGAAAGACGGAAGCAGTTGCTCTGCCAGCAGCCTCGTGTTTACAGTCTGTAGTAGCAGTGTTGCTAGAAGTTCAGAAGTGATTTATCACCAAATTATCGTACAGTCGTACACTATTATCGTGTCTCCCCCAAAATTATCGTACATCTCCTAAACAAGCCATGATAGTGTTTCGGGTGAAGTCGTGGTGAAATGAAATCTGCGCGAAATGTGTCGGGTGATTGCCCGAAAAAAGGGCGACCAGAGGAGAGGGCAACAAAAAATATTGAGTGTGCAGGAGCCCCCACTTCCCCCCCCCCTTTTCAGGTACTACTGTCCAGCAGTAAACCAGTGAAATATGGCGTTCCACAAGGTTCATTCTTGTGTCGTATCTTTATACTTGTTTTAATTAAAGACATTACTAATTTTACAATTGGATGTGCAGTGTACACTCCCCTGCAATAGTTCCGCTCCACCCTCTCAGAGATGTGGAGGCAACGCAGTCCCTCTTTCTCCCCACCTTCACTCCCTCCCTCTCCTCCTCTCCTTTTTCCTCTCGCTATCCCCCCTTCTCGTCCTCCCCCTCACTTTCGCTATCCCCACCTCCTCTCTTTCTCTCTCTCTCTCTCTGTTCCCTCCTCCTGCCTCCTTGTTATTTTCTTTCGATTTACCTTCATTCTTATTTTCCTTTTTCCTTCCCCTTCACACCATATTAATACATGACCCTTCTCTTTCCCCTGCTCCCCGATTATTACCTCCTCCCTTGTCTCTCATTCCTCCCACCCTATCAACTATTTCTGTCGTTTGTGTTTTTGCTTCTTTCCTTTTAACCTTCCCCTCCTAATCCATTTTTTTTATATAATAACTGACTCATTCATCCACTCACGCATTTAATTTTTAATGAAACTTCCTCTATAAATACTCAAAAATGTATTAACAGCTTCCAAAAATGTTTGTGTATATCAATAATCTTGTTTCTCTTTTAAATAATACACCAAAAAACGACGATATTACAAGATCAAACCGTCTACAGGGAATCGCACAATAGCTGAAATTAATCATCATAATGTAGAGGAATACAACACTTAGTTGGGTACTTTCCTGTTAACGGGAATACCCTAAAAAACGTTTTACTGTTTGTTATGTATTTTTGCTCTCGTCATTTTCGTTTAAACTAACAAAAATATCACAACTTCACCTAACCAACCATCAATGGCTATTTGGCGCTGCCCCACATCCTTTCAATGTTTTGAGTATGTACTCCACTAGTGGGATCCACAAAGTTGAAATGATGATTAACCTTGAAGTGCTCAAAACCAGCACAGGTCAACTAAATGCCCGGTTAGGTCAACTGTACGCCCTTGATGATTGGTTAGGTTAAGTTGTAATATTTTCGTTAGTTTAAACGAAAATGAGAAGAGCAAAAATACATAACAAACAGTAAAACTTTTTTTAGGGTATTCCCATTAACAGGAAAGTACCCTTATTTGTAAATGTTAATATCGAATCACAATATGACAAAAAGTATTACATCACGAATGATCCAAAAATTTGAAGGACACTGTAATTCGGCGTGTCAGATTACGGTTCGAATAGCATCTAATTTTAAAATGTGATTTGAACTCAGCGACGAAATATATTAAATAATATATATTAATATCTATGTAAAAATGAATAATTCTAACATTCATTTTTGCATATAAAGTCCAAACTCGCGTGTCACTCTAACTGTATATAAAATGCAAGTTTGGAAAAAAATTTAATTTTCTTTCTATTTGAATTTTGCTAAGTAATTGATGAATTATTTATTTCTTAAATTACTTCATCATTTTTTAGATTAATGCTTAATCATGTAATCGTGTTAAATTCTGCAATATTAAGTTTTTTATACATTCTCTCTTAGTTGTAAAAGATGAAATCATAACTTGCCAAAACTCTAAATTAACACTGAATTTTAAATTTTAAGCATTTAATTTTGGCTTATATGCATATTTAATTTTAATCCATAATAAAATGGATATTTCAATTTCCATTTTTAGTTAACTCGGCAAATCATGAAAATATTAGATCTGTCAAGATGCTTTTTTAAAAAAAATATGATTTCATCTTCAAATATCTTGCTTATCTGCCAGTATGCTGTTACAGCCAAAATTTACCTTTATCTTTAAATATTTTGCAAAAAAAATCAGCCTATTGACAAAAAACAAAACAGGTCAACATTAAAAAATAATGTTGTCACCAAATTATTAGTACATAAACTCTTGTACTTTTTTAAATTATCATTCTGATTATTCTGATCTGACCTAGAGGCTGAAGTATTACCTGTAATATTTTAGAAGCAGTAAAATTCAGTCAGAGGATCTCTTTGTCTCCTCCTTTGAGCCTTGCTTTCCCCAGAGAATTTTTAAAATAGAATAAATAACTTCCCGATACGCTACAAAAAGAATCGGGGATCCGTCAAATAATTTAGTAAGTTTTCACAGAATCCTCCGAGCCACTACAAGAAGTAATCGGTGTGAAATATAAAAGAAACTACTGCGATTCCCTACACGGTACCAGCTACCGAAGAGTAAGAAAATCCATTGCTGCCACCTAACCAGAAACCCCGTCAACCTCGAACTACCCAAGGCCATAGACGGAGGGTTAACATACATATTACAGGATAACTGCCCTGTTTACACTGCCATGATCATCAGACGGTGGTTTCAGGAACAACGAGATGTCAAGCTGGTGAACTTGCCCACCAAGGGGTGTGACCATGTGTGGGCAAATGTGGTTAACACTTGGGAACATGGGCAGGAGCGGACTTCTCGGCACCTGTTGGAACACACCATGCCAAAGTGGGAACTTTTCCGCACAAACCCACAAGTCATCTACAATCACGTGGCATCTGTTCCAAATAGGCTACGAGAGGTTATTAATGATAATGGAGGATGGACCAAGTATTGAATAATTGTGTATAATAATGTTGCGGTTGTGATGTAGTAAATATATATATATTTATTTACTTGAACAATTGTCAGTTCCTAATAATTTGAACATTATGTTTTGTATGTTCTTAAGAAAATCCTTAAATTCACTTGATTCATGTTTATTTTTGTAATAAAAAAATTGAACTGTTATCATTATCTCTCCATGGATAGACCTTTTCTGGATAATCATTTGTTGATGATGCATGGACTTAAAACAGAAATGTTATTGCTGGAGGAAAAGTCGATACTACAACTTATCTTACACTTTAACTATAACATGGCCACATCAAACTCCTATGATTGAAAGATTTTAAAGTATCCCAAGTTTGTGAAATAACCTAACTACTCTATTCCCTAAACTGAAGAATAATGCATTACCACCAAAACTATAGTGAACAATATATTTTTTCTGTTATTTGTTTTAAAAAATAAAAGTATTACTATGACAACACCTGAGTAGGGGAGGAGGAGAGTGAGGGTGAGAGGGTGGGGGCCTGGAGTTTAAAAGGGACTGCGTTGTTGTCACATCTCTGAGATGGTGGGGCGGAACTCTTGCAGGGGACTGTACAATGTTATGCATGCCGACGATGTTTAGCATGTTCATTAAGTAATGAGCATGAATTAAGTAATATGAACAGGAATAGACTATTTAAAACGATAGTATGAACGCACGCACTGGCGTATTTACATAATCAAAGCGACACATGAGCAATGAAATGAGCTGAAATGAAATTTAATACTTATAAAATAGCCACTATATAGTACTTATTGCATAGACATTTTTAAATCGGTAAAATTCTAGGTATCATCAATGATAAACACGTCTTTTGAAGAGCATACAAATTAATGTAATGGGTAGAAAAGCGAAGAGTATCTTAATTTAATTGCAAAAACTGAGACGCAATTTCAGTAGAGTGACAAAAACATTTACTGTAAACAGTCTGGTAGTCATTCAAATGTTCTATTCTCCTCTTATTTAGATTAGATGTTCCTCAGTTTTACTAAAGGAAAATCAAAATTTGCAAAATTTTGCATCCAAATTGGCACGTGGATGTGGATAGAAAAATTATCATGCAGTTTTTTCTAGAGAAACGTTAGACTGACTGAACATGCACTTGAAACTACAATTTGCTATTTGCCATCATAGTAATTTTAGCAGAGCATAATGTACAGATATTCTCAATTTCTAAGACTGCAGTGGTGCAATCTTCAGTACTCTTAATGTTCCATAAGCTTCGTTTATCGTGTAACCAATTCAGTGATATGTTATAATTTTGAAGCATATGCATGTACAGATATGTGAGTATGTATTTATATGTGTATGTATGTAAAATATATGTATATTTTTATACAGGAAGGAGCCGCCAAGAGCGAATGCCCGCAAAAGCTTCCCCCCCCCCCCAATAGACAAAGAAGAGAGCCAAAATCAAAGTCCAGGGTTTTCGAGATGCCTTGACACTCTACTTTTGAAAGATTGGAGGTCATAGACAGGAGGAAAGATGGATTGAGGAGGATTGTTCCAGAGTTCACCGGATTAATACCGATTAACCCTTGCATTAGAGAGTTCGACAGAAAAGGAATGAGAATGTGTAGAAAGTCTGGTACTGCCTGCTCTCCTTAAGGGAGAAGGCATGCAGTTAGAGAGTTCACAAGAGCAGGGTCCGTTATAATAGCGATAGTAAAGAGAGAGTGAGGCATCATTGCGGCGAAAATAGAGGGATTGAAGACAATCAGCAACAGGCGGGGAATTGATGAGACGAAAAGCCGGTCAAGTACGGTTGTGTGCGTTGAGCCACCCTATACATGAGAAGCATCCTCCATACAGGGGCGGACAAGACACCTGTACAGAGAGAGCAACTGAGTGGGAGTGAAGAAACCGCGGAGGCGGTACAGCACGCCTAACCTCTTAGAAGCTGTTTAGAGAAGAAAGTATATGTGATCTTTCCAGGAAAGATCACGAGAAAAGGAAACGCCAAGAATGTTAAGCGGAGAGGAAGGATTGAGTTGTGTGTTATTGAAGATAAGGGATAGTCGTGTGGAAGATTGTGAGTAGACAGATGGGAGAACTGAGTTTTTGAGGCATTGAAAGCCACAAGGTTTACTCTGCCCCAATCAGAGAAGGCAGGAAGATCAGAGTGCACCACAGACGTCCTGCGGGAATCATGGAGCGACTGTTGAGAGAGACGCTTTGGAATCGTTGGCATAGGAGTGGGAAGGACAGGAAGTACGAATTAATAGACCACTGATAAACAAAAGGGAGTGAGTGGGTGACAGAAGAGAACCCTGAGAAGCAATACTGTTAATAGCCTTAGGAAAGAACAGTTGCCATCTATAAATGCAGCTATAGATCGACCATGAAGAAAATCAGATATGAAGATAGAGATAGAATGATGTAAACCGAAGAAGGGCAGGTTGGAAATTAAGGATTTGTGCCAGACTCTATTAAAAGCAAATGTTTTACCGAAATACCTAAAGGAGGATGACCAAAAATCAGAGAGTTATGCAAGAAGATCGCCAGTAGAGCGTCCCTTGCGCAATCCATACTAACGATCTGAAAGAAGATTGTGAGAAGAGAGAAGTTTAAGACTCTTCTTATTAAGTACAGATTCAGAAACTTTAGAAAGGCAAAAAACAGAGCTGTTGGACGATAGTTGGAGGGTTGAGAGGCGTTACCCCTCTTTGGGAAAGGCTGAATGAAAGAGAACTTCCAGCAGGAAGGAAAAGTACCAGATGAGAGACAAAGACGAGAGTTTGCCTAGGCAGGGTGTCAGCATAGATGCATAGTTCTTCAGAACAACAGTTCACTGAGATAAGGTTAAGAAATACTGAATATGTGCTATACGCAAAAAAATACATGTTCTTTTAAAATATAAATGTGTTTAGCAGGTATGACTGACATTTCGATAAGTGGTTTTTAATTATTATCTGCCTTATGTGGTTAAGATGTCATCAATTTTTATTCCATGTAAACAAGCAAATAGTACTTTAGCATTAGCCATTCTTTTCCTTTATATATATGTATATATATATATATATATATATATATACAGGGCGTCCCAAAAAAATGTATACACACTTTAAATACTTATAAAGGCAGTGTTTATTAAAATACATTTCATTTTCAAAATGTAATAGAATCTACAGACATTATTTAATTGTTTTGTTAACGCCTGTTTTCAAACTGACGTCCGTTCTGGTCCAGGCACTGCTGATAACGCGAAGCAATGGAATCGCAAACATCACGAAACATTTCGTTTGGTATTTGTGTGCATTCTCGTTCAATGGCTGCTCTCAATTCAGCGACTGTTGCACGTTTTATAGCGTAGACTTTGTCTTTTAAGTATCCCCATAAAAAAAGTCTAGTGGTCTGAGGTCTAGTGAACGCGGAGGGTATTCTACGAAACCCCTTCGTCCAATCCACATCCACATCGTGCCAAGTACCACTCGCAATACTCCACTCTTCGGTCCGGATCATCTTCATTAATAGCATGGACTAATCATGGAATGTAACTTTTCCATTGACAACGCTTCAAAATGCGTTGGACAGACGATTCTGAAATTCCTACCTCACGACTCGCTTGCCGCACAGATTTTCTTGGACTTTGGTGATACGTTTCCAGTACTCTTTCTTGCTTTGTGGGGCTTGTCGATGTCCGTGGTCTTCCGGAACGCTTCTTGTGGACATTCTGAACAGTTCCATCGGCTTCAAACTTATCTCTAATTCGAGTGATGGTAAGTAGCGTTGGTGGATCTGTTTGAAACTCCCTCCTAAACTGTCTTTGCACTTCAACTGCGTTTTCACACTTCCAGTAGCATTTTAGAATGAATTTCCTTTGTTCAAAGCTTAGTCTGACTGCCATTATTAATTCTAATGGGTTTAACTTGGAAAGAAAGAAACATCAATTGAGCTATCAGCTGTTAAAGTGTGTATACATTTTTTTGGGACGCCCTGTATATATACATATACAACCTTTGGTTAGCTTCCGCCCGAATTGTTCATTCTAACGAAGGTCAAGCTTTTCACTCCACCTATGCCTACAGCTTAACGTGGAATCCGAACCATGCCCCACCAGCAGCCCAGCGTCTTAACCACTAGGCCACCCAGGGTACCCATTTATCTACCAACCACTTTCTTTATGGTGTGGAAGGGTGAACAGCTGGGTTTTGCTGCGCGCCGGCTGCCGTCACCGGGTCTCGATCCAGGGGCCGATGGATTCGTAGTCAGCGACGTTAACCCCTACCCCACCGAGGCGCATCATATATATATATATATATATATATTTTTTTATTTAAAGCACACATATACTAATTACGTTTGCTCCTCATAAACATTCTGTTACAGTCAAAGTGTGTAACCAGCCATTTCGCTTTATGGCTGAAACTTTTAGTCATTTCGCGAAATGGCTGTTTCACTTAGTTATTTCGCGAAATAACTAAAATCTTCAGCCATTACGCGAAATGGCTGAAATTCCACCTTGGTCATTTCGTAAAATGGCTAAAATGACTTTTGTCATGAATTCATAGAAATAAGAAACATCACAATAAAATTGGAAACCTTTATTTAACTAACTAAATCTGCTAAAACATCCATTCATCCACAGGTCTGTTCAAATAAGTGAGAAACTCTCTTCAAATACACCTTTGAACACATTTGAATTTGAATTTTCAATATAAAGGTTTTCAAATCCTAACCGGGCCTTCAATGTTATTCCGATGTCCGCCATTGAAGGCCCGGTTAGGTCAACTGTATGTCCTTGACAGTTGGTTAGGTTAAGTCGTGTTATTTTCATTAAAACTAACGAAAATAACACAACTTAACCTAACCATCCTAACACTTTCCCTCAAAAATAAATAAATTAATAAATAAAAACAGTAATAAATAAATAAAGAATACACAATAATATATATAACACAGAAAGAAGATAAAACTGTAAAAGAAAGAAAAGAGAAAAGTAAAATCTGCGATATAGTAAAACTGTCTAACGAGGATAATGAGAAAAAGTCGACAAAAACTGAAAACTGAAAACGCTCGACAAGAACTAGGAACGTAGAAAATGATACTGATAATAATAAAAATAATGATAATGATAATGATAAAATGAAGACCAAAACTAAAAACAGAAAATAAACAGACGAGAAGAACTAGAAACGTAGAAAATATCGGATGTAAAAGGGCACTGCAGATATCGGGATGGGCAATGCATCTATGCACATCTCACTTTATGTAACTTCCACTGCACAAATGGTTATTGCAAATTTGGAAATGAATGTAAGTTCCACCATCTTACTATCTGCAAAACCTCTGCAAGATATGGGAGGTGCAACTACGGACAAAAATGCCGTTACCACCAACCCTCAAAGAAACGAGACAGGTGCGCAGGCCAAACCAGCATCAAAGAGGGCTATCAATTTTTTAGATATAGCTAACTCAATTCAGCTGTTAATACCATCCAGCAAATACAATGCCAACTGACAAATACAGGGATCGGAGAACCGTACAGAAGGCATACAGAAAGACATTACATAGGATATCGGGACAACAGGTATCGAAAAGATAGAGGAAAACTGTCAGAGGATCATAAGGCAACGAAACATGCATCACCATTGGAAAACGAATCGGAACTACATAAATGGAAAAACAAAAGCGAAAAAATAAAAATAATCCTAGCCAATATTCAGGGCCATTCCCTGGACAAAGTCACATATTTGAAAGGACTGATTCAAGAGACAGAAGAGACTTTGCATGCTTCACGGAAACCCATCTAAAGGACTGCCAGGCGAACTGTGAAAACTGTGAGTTTTGTGTTGACAAAAAAGAAATTCTTATTGATAACTATAACATACTCCGAGCCGACAGAACAGTAAGGCGTAAAGGAGGCTGTGCTATTTATGCACGCGAGAAACAAATGGCAGAAATTATTATAAGTACTTCAAACAACTACGTAGAATGTGTAACAGCTAAAGTCGAAAAATTAAATATGGTACTAATTGTAATATATAGACGTCCAAAAACACGAACTTCAAAATTCTCAGGTTCCATTACAAAGGTCAGAAACTGGGTAAAAGTTTAATTTTAAAAGATTTTAATTTTCCATTTATGAAATATAAAAGGATAGGAAAAAATATGTGTATACACCTAAGACAAGGAGGGCACACGGGAAGACCAGGAGCAGGCAAAAATGCTCCGAACTCTAGCCGATGAATTTATGCTAACACAAGAAATAACGGAGAATACAAAAACAACTGCCTACACTTGGTATTCTCAAACAACAGCACCCTAATTGTTAACATATAGTAGTAATATCCCCAACTATAATATCTGATCACAACATTATTGAAATAATAACCAATATAAAAACATCAGGAATTGAAAGAACACACACACACCATAGATAGAAGCAAATTCTAAATTCTAAATTTTCACTCTAAAGCTATAAACTGGGAAGGTGCTGCATCCAGCATGGAAGCAACAGATTGGAAAACCATCTTTAAACTGATCAGCTGATATGCGATAGAAACTCGTTCTTTGAAGAACTACAAGGGGAAAGTATAACGGACTTCGACTTTGCAACAGATGATATTACACAAACTATAGGGAAACTAAAAGCACATTCGGCCGCACAGCCGGACAAATGGAATGCCACACTAAGCCACATTAATGCAGTCGCTAAGCCCCTAGGGACATTGGATATGGAGACGATCACTCGACACGGGAGAAATACCGAACATTCTGAGGAGAACGAACATAGTTCCAATATATAAAGGAGTAAATCGACCTGAGGCCAAAAAATAAATAGGCCAGTGTCGCTTACATCTCATTTCGCTAAAATATTTGAGCGAATAGTTGGAGAAAAATCTGAGTTTTTGAAAACGTGTGAAAAATTAAATGATAACCAACATGGATTCCGGTCGGGCAGATCATGCTTATCACAACTAATGGAACACCATAACAATATCGTTGATGCGCTTGAAAGTAATGAAAACTATGATGTAATATACTGTACATAGACTTTGTCAAGGTGTTCGACAAATGTGACCATGGAATCATAGCACATAAAGTAGGAAAATGGATATATAATTTTCTTAATGAGCGGCAGCAAGTAGTTACAGTTCAAGGAATATCTTCATCAGAATCAAAAGTCCTTATCTCAGTACCACAAGGAACAGTATTAGCTTCATTATTCTTCATAATCAGGCTAACAGGAGCTCTCTGGGGGTGATAGTCGAGGTTTGAGTCTGCTGACGATTGATGCCAGCTTGTGACATGCCAGTGTGTGATATGCCAGCGTTAAATTTATATTATTAAAAAAAAAAAAAAAATTAGACTAACACGAACTTAGATGTAGCTTGTAGCGTAAATTAACCCACTCTTCATACTTCTTTTTTTTTTCCTCAACCTCTCCTTACTTGCACGTCTGTAGTTTGCATGGTATGACAGTGTTTTTTTGAGTTAAGACTGTGATTGCATGGTTTGTAAGCGTTCTTATTTTACTTCTTTTCATCTTTCACCCCTTTCCTATTCTCTTCGATTACACTGCCCAACACCAATTTTGCTGATTTAATTCTAACACCTGTATTTAGGTAACTTTGGTGTGCTGATTTAAAAAATCACCTTAGTTTTTGCCTATCACGTCAGGTTTTCGAGCAATCAAATACGGAGATATCGCATTTTGGCAGGGTTATGCCCAATTTTTTTCTTTTCAAAAAATAAGTTTTTACATACTCAGAATCAGCATGGAAAGTAAACAATTGTGCAGGGAGTGAACTTTAATATACAATAGTAATATTGACACATAAAGTGATTAAAAGTGTTTAAATAAGCAAAAAATGAATCCATGATCATGACGTCACGCTCACACCTGGGGAAATCACAGATACCCAAGATTTTAATATGTTGTACATGACCTTTAGATTTAATGCACAGATTTGCGTATTCCACAGATAAAATTTTAACAGCAAAACAGCTGTTAACAGGTCTCAAAAATCATCAATTTTGATAAGTGCCCTTCATGGATCACCCAAAATAGGCATATTGCAGTGCACATTGCACGAAAACCTGATGTGATGGACAAAATCTAAGGTGATATTTGAAATCAGCACATCAATATTATCCAGAAACAGGTCTTAGAATTAAATCACCAGCAAAACATTGTTTTTTGTTGGGCAGTGTTATTTTTCCGACTTGTCGGCAGTGGCCGGCGGATGATGATGGTGTCTTTCTCTCTCTTTTTCTGAATGAATGCTAACCCATGAACGGTAGGTTTTGCTACTTACTTAACCCCTTATTCTCTTCTTTTAACCCCCTACTCTCTTCTTTCTCTCGGGCTAACCTTAGAGTGGATCTTAAGGTCTTTGTTAGCCTTAGCTTCTGTAGATCTGTAGAACTGACATAGATGAGGACGTTACCAGTGACAGCACAGTAACATCATTTGCCAATGACACAAAGATTAGTAGAAAAATAAGCAACCCAGAGGATATAGGACCGCTACAAACTCACATGAACAGAATCTACAATTGGTCCGAATACAACAATATGAAATTTAACACTGAGAAATTTCAACTGTTAAGGTACGGAAATTGGGAGGACCTAAAATCCATGGAATACTATACACCAAATGGACAGGAAATTTAGTGAAATTCTAAAGCAAAAGATTTAGGTGCTGTAATGATTGATGACACGAAATTTGAAACAAAATAAGATACCAGTAAACAGAACAAAAAGAATAACTGGACAAATACTGAGAACCTTTAAACGAAGGGATAGGAATATAATGATTCCTCTACTGAAAACACTGATCATACCCAAGTTGGAATACTGTCCGGTCCAAACATTCCCACATAAAAATAAAAAAAAACATTAATCAGCTAGAAGGGATTCAGAGGACCTTCACAGCCAAGATCAATGGATGCAAAGAACTAAATTACTGAGAAAGGTTATGTAAATTAAACTTATATTCACTGGAAAGAAGAAGAGAGAGGTACACCATTATTATATTTGGAAAATAATGGAGGAACTAGCCACTAATCTTACTGTGAACCCTATAACCCCCCCCCCCCCTAAACAATAGTGAAGAGTAGAAAATGAAGAGCGTGTGGTGTTCCCAAATTAAAGGCTAGACAGGGGAAATCCTCAAAACCTGAAGGAAACTAGTTTTGCTGTAAGAGAACCAAGACTGCTTAACCAGCTGCCCAATGAACTAAAGAATACGAGTGGTGTTGCGGTGGATATCTTCAAAAGAAGATTAGACGCTGGCTTAGAACAATTTCAGGCGTACCTGGCTTTGTGAGATACTGTATATATATATATATATATATATATTAGTGGTGGACCGGATGTCAGTTTTTCAACATCTGCGGATGCGGATGCGGATTTTTAATTTCAATATCCGCGAATGCGGATGCGGATATTTAGTTAATCTATCAATATAATATCGAATTATGAATATATGACATAATTTTTAAAATTTCGTGATATTACTATTATGGCAGGCAATGCATAAGAATTAAAATTAATATTAATGTTTTCATTATGATAAAAATAAAAACTTTCTCAAGAGTTTCAGCCACAGAAAATTCAGTGAAACAAGTTTCATTCAATTTTCTGTGTTACCAGGTATTTATATTTTGAGGTTTATATATTTGTTTGTTCATTAATAATTCACTGGTCTACAACAAAAAAAAACATTCTGCTTCTCCCAATTTAATGGGTGATCTAAACTAATTTTGGAGTGCTGAATCTGAAAATCACATTATTTTTTCTCTATCGGGTCAGGTTATCTAGATATCTGTAACCCTTATTTAGACGTTTACAGGCAGAATACACTCAAAACTTGAAAGTTTAGTATCACAGAGAGAAGAAATTTTTGAAAATCTACTTATAAATCTACTTTTATTTGTATTTGTAGTAAAACAGAACAGAACAGAACAACAAAAAAGGGTACGTACACATGCATTATTACATATCAACTGCTACATATAGTTCACTTTCTTAGAAGTGAGTTTTCTTGGATTTGCGTCTATACTCAGTAGAGCCTTCCCGTTTTAGCATCCAGCAAAAGTCACCAAGCATGCAATGGTCCCATCGTCCTTGGTAGTTGTTTTCCATCATTGCAATGTCCTGATGAAACTGCTCTCCGTGTTCATCTGACACTGAGCCAAGGTTATCTGGAAAGAAGTCCAGATGGCTGTGCAAAAAATGGATCTTTAGAGACATTCTAGCCCCAAGTTGTTGGTATGCATCCAGCAGCTCGGTGACCATTGCTTCATAGTGAGGGGACTTTGTTGAGCCTAAGAAGTTGTCACAAAGATTCTTAAAAAAATTCCAGGCTCTTAGTTCCTTTGCATTGAGAGTGCTCAAAAACTGTTCATCCTTTAAAAGCACTCTTATCTGGGGACCAATAAAAAAACTTTCATCCTCGCATCACAAACGTTAGGAAATTTTGAATGCAAATATTTGAATGCAGCTTCTTCTGTGTCAAGCGCTTTGACAAAGTTCTTTATCAACCCTAGTTTGATATGCAGAGGGGGCGAAATAATCCTTTATTGATCAACTAATGGCTCATACTTCATACTATGTTGTCCTGGCACAAAGGCTTCACGTGGTGGCCAGTCCTTCTTTACATAATGCTGCGGTGTTGCTCTACTGTCCCATAAACACAGAAAGCACATGTACTTGGTAAAGCCACCCTGCATTCCCCGGAGAAGTCCTACCACTTTTAGGTCTCCACAAATCTTCCACTTATATTGATCATACTTGATTGCATTCAGAAGTATTACCATGTTCTCATATGACTCCTTGAGATGAAGTGAGTGTCCAATTGGAATGCTTGGGTGAACGTTCCCATTGTGTAACAAAACAGCTTTGAGACTCCGCTTACTAGAGTCGATGAACAGACGCCACTCGTCTGGAACATGTTCTATTTTAAAATACGAGAATAAACTTTCCAAATCTGAACAATAACATAGCTGATTTACAACTTCAAAGTAGCACGATATGTCGGAGCTTCTCTTGCGAAAAGAAGTAATGCGCACATCACCCTGAACTAAGTTCCACTCCTTAAGTCTCGAAGCTAAAGGTTCAGCCTTGCCCTTTGAAAGATATAAGTCCTTAACCAAGTCATTCAAGTCTTGCTGAGTTATGAAATGTGGTTCAGAAGATTCTGGACAGTACTCTGTATCAGAAGATTCATTTGCTTGTTCTGACAATGCTTCCTCTTCAGATGATGTTGGCAGAAGATTCTTATCTGCTGGTGGTGTTGGAATCGGAAGCTCATCACTATGAGTAACAGGTTTGATGGCAGAGGCTACCACAGGATAGTCAATTTTATTCCTAGTTTTTGATGTAAGGCCTGCTACTTTGCTCTGACAGAAATAGCAATCGTCAACATGGTTCTTTTGCTCACGCCAAACCATAGGTACTGCGAATCCCATACCTTTCCTTCTACCATTGAACCAGTCACATAAATTCATTGCACAGTTACTACAGCAAAACATGCGGGGCCCATCTTTTGTCTTGGTCACCAATATGACAGCCGAAGTAGTGATAATACGCTGTTCTTATCAGAGGAATCATATTCCTGCGCTGTGAAGTTGGAGTAAATAGACCACAGATGTAACAAAATAAATCTGGACTGTTCACGCAACCCCTTTGAAGCACACATCATAAATCTAAAAAGTAAAAACGTAAGTATTGTGTTTTGTATTGAAGTAAAATGAACTACAATCATAAAATTATTGAACTATAATCATAAAATTAGTATAAAACAGTATCATATAAAACATCATATTCTGACAAAACCTGACTTAATGTGCAAAAATGAAGTTCATTTTCGAAATCAGCACCCTATAATTAGTATAAAACAGTATGTTTTTACTGGGAAGCAAAATTGTTGTTAGGTTGTGATAATTAATACTTTACATGAAATGTGCATGACTGGGCCTTATAAGCTACTTTATAAACTAATTTAATTGTAAATTGCATAATTTATTAGAGGAAATATCCGCATAATATCCGCAGTCAGAAGTGCGGATGCGGATGTTAAAAATGATGCGGATATTCGGTCCACCACTAAATGATATATATATATATATATATATATATATGTGCTTGGGTGGCTGGGAAGGCAGGAGGAAGGTGGAAACTAATTCCCTCTTTCACCAAATCCTGCAAATGAAACGGGATGCTACAGAGGATTTAACCGCAAATCGATCCTGAACTCGTTATTCAATACCATTATAACATATATATATATATATATATATATATATATATATACAGAGTCCGGCAGAAACAATTACCCATTTTAAAAGTGAAATTACTCCATAACAAATTGAAAAAGACCTTTATTGCCATTACAATTTCACAGTATACTTCAAAGCAATAATATTACACCCGTTAGTGTTTGAAAATTATGTCCTTTAAATGGCCACCACTGTTGCAAACAGTCCTCTGCTCGCTTTCTCACTTTCTCCATTGCTCTCTGTAGTGTGTCTGGTGTCATTGTTTCAATTTCAATTTCAATTGATTAAGGTTCCGTGGACAATTTACATAGACCTTGGACTTTAGTAAGACCCATAAAAAAAGTCGCACACAGATAAATCAGGGGATCGTGGTGGCCAATTTATATCACCATAACGAGAAATGATTCGATTCAAAAACATTTTTTCTTAAAATGGCCATAGAATGTCTTGCGTTACGTGCCGTAGCGCCGTCCTTTTGAAACCATACAGATCGAATGTTCACTCGTTTTCGGCGAAGGCATCTCTTACAAATTCTCGCAGCATATACTCATACTGGGCTGAACAAAATGTAAAAGATGCGTTCAGAGAACTAGTGGTTCTCAAAATGATACAATGAAATAGCGTCATTTTCATAAAATTGGTGGGTGATAGAAATAAATGAGTTATTTTCGCAATGTACGCATATAATTAACCATAAAAATGACGATCTCATTTCCGTTTTTTTCACTGTTGTAGTGTTATCCATCATATGAAACATACCACATTCACAGATTCTCATTTTCTTGCAAGTGCCAATTGGCTTAGGAGCTCAAAGCAATTATTATTGAAAAATGTGTATCTACACACATTACAATCCTTCTTCTCAGCAGCTTCAACTACGTGACTTTCACATTCGAAGCTTTTACATTGCTTACATACCATGTGGCAATCCTTACAATGTTTCACTATATCATCCGCAAACTCGAGACATCCCTTACACAAATCATGATGCCTTCCATATTTTCAACTTTTATCATAACCTGCGTAAAGGTCCCTTATATTGCGGATGGGGAGACACGTTGACCCTGACAGCCCTAAAATAAGTAGGGCGTCTTGTACGATCTCTCATACAGCTTTTAAAAACATACACAGTCCTACGACAATCATCCATTCCAAATACAACTATACGAGCATTCATTTCCTGCTCTACCCTTCTCTGCTCTTCAGGACTCACATTACAGTCAAACTCAAGCTTCCAATCTGAAGCCAGTTTACGTGCACGCTGCACAACCGTAGGCAACCAAATTTGTTGGGCCCGTGTATTTAGCACATATGAACATATGAGACTAATGCTATAAAGCCGCAACCACGATCGGTGTTTATATGCCGTCTGTAAATAGCCTGAGAATTGAAGTTAAGAGTATAAGGTGTGGCACTATGACCCGCAACAGGGAATACACGGTCAATATCAACCGTGAAGTTGTCCATATTGAAGGCTGCACTACTCTGAGAGGCCTGCATTATACGGCCTAATATAAATTCTATATTTTCAGCTGCCAAACGTCTGAATGGTATTACTCCACAAAAATCATCTACATCCCCGTCATCTGACCCGAACCCGAAGTATAGCCTCGTCCTGACTTCACGTTCGTCGCGGTTCTGAAGGGCAAACTCCACAATACGTTGAACACCATTGTTATAAATAGACCTAGGATGAACCCTGACTATGTACCGATTTCTAGTCAGGTCCGGAGTGGGGGTAGCGGTGCACACCAACTCGAATGTTATGCCATCCTCTACAGCACGAGAAGCAGTTGCTGTTGTGGAGGGTGCGACTGGAATTAAACAGGAATAAAGGGGTACATCTTTATTTGAGGAAGGAACTAGTGTGGGGTTGTGTCATAAGATGTAGAAGGTTGGGGCTCTATTACTGGGGTCCAACAACCAGTGTACTCCTGGCACGTTTTACATCTGACGTGGAAGGCTCTTCATCATGCCTCCGCTTTGAATTGTCGCGTTGGGGCGCTACAGGTGTCGCTGGTGTGTGTTCGCCAGCGGGGATGAAGTCTGTAACCTCGACTACTCTGTCATCAGGATCGTCTGTAAAATCGATGATGGGCACATGATGCTGTACCTCGTCGTCATTCACGGTTCTCTGGAAGAAGGGGAAAATCAGGACTGTAGAATTTAAGGAACACCACTTAAATTTTTATTATATTTCGTAAATGACCCACTTAGGAGTGTGACGTGTTAGAGATGGATTCTGTAGAAAATTCAGATTGACGAGCCCGTCCCCGTGTATTATATCTGGTCCGACAGGATGTAGTAAAACTGTGTTTATGCTTAAAATCATTAAAGATAAGGGAGAGATGTTCTCCAAATTTGTGCATAAAGTTATATGGTGCTATTCGACGTACCAGTCAGTGTTCAACGAGTACCAAGATGATATTTTGTTCTACAAAGGTGTATATGACGTTAATTCGTTGAAGGGAAATGACCATACAGTCATTGTAATTGATGATCTCATGTTGGAAATGGATAAAACGTTTGCCGAGACATTTACAGTGTTCTCCCACCATCTTAACATAAGCGTATTCTTCATCAATCAGAATCTATTCTCAAAAATAGATACATGCGCGATGTGTCGTTAAATACACAATATCTAGTCTTATCGGTACAACGTAGAGATGTGCCACAAATTGGAATATTAGCCAGTCAAATGTTCCAGAATCAGCGTAAGGATTTTTTGGAAGTTTATAAAGAAGCTACAAGTCAACGTTACGGATATTTGCTTTGTGACCTTCACCCGCGAAGCACGTTTAGAGTGTTTCTAAGAACGAATATATTCCCAAACGAGCCTGAAACGATGTAGATTCCAGAATGACAAAGAGGCTAAAGAAATACCATGAATTAATAAAAATCTACCATCGATTGCTCAGGGCAATGCAACAGATGTTTGTTAAAAATATCGACTCCGACTTTTTAAAATGTATCTGTGAAATCTGTCTTAACGTTATAAAAATAAGGAGGGGTCCCGCGTCTTACGGTACCTAAGCGCCAAAATTAAAATTCGCCACAAATCGCCTCCAAAGTTCAGCAACATTCTGGCAATAGTATCTCTGTTATTAATTGACGTAGATTGTTCATTTTTGGCTAAATTAGAGTTCTAATTATGCTAATGAAGATTTTCATGAGTTTTTGGAATAGATTTTCATATTTTATATCTTATATAGGTATATGTATTTTTTATATATGTATTTTTAAAAAAAAAATTATTTTCTTAATATGCCGAACTTTTGGTGCGATTTCTGGCACAGAATGAGGTGAAAAAGTAGTTCGCTTCATAAGGTTTTCAACGATACTTTAGTGTCGTAAGGTCATTATAACCCAAACCACGCGACAGAGGAAGGGTGAAAATAGTGATATCCATCAAAAACACGTTTTCGCCTGTGGTGGCGCTTAGGTACCGTAAGACGCGTGACCCCTCAAATGTAATGTACCAATGAAACAGAAGGCTCGCCTACGTCGTTACAAGAACATAATACATACACTCGCTCGTAAAAGTCAAAATGTAGGGAAAAAAAAGAATTATTGTACAAAGAGGGGGGGTCATTCCTACCCATCTTATTTTCAGTTTTGGGGTCTTTACTAACTAGATTAATATAATGAAGAAAGTGTTAGTGATTCCACACGAGGTGTATGCTTCACTGCAAAGTTCGAAGAGTCCAGACACGATTCTAGGGCCACGTAAAAGCATGCTTAAAAGAATGGAAAGCGAATTGTTAGCCCTATTAAATAGTGAAAAGTCACTGATGAGAAAAGTATCTTATACCAAGAAGCTCTGCAGAAATTTCTTCATGAGTATGAAAATTATAAGAATCCGATAGAGATCCCAGTGTTTATTAGATACAGCGGATACAACGATGAGCATGGCGACAAAGAACCTGGGGCCGACGTTAGTCCTGACCAGCCAAAGAATAACGGTACGCCTCCACAACATATCGAATATGTATTAAAAAGCAGTCTCCCACATACATTGAGGAATAAAGGCTTAAGTGTTTATAATCTATTGAGTGAGGACCCCATCATACAGTGGTCCGATACGGGCGAGATCATTGTGGAGGGAACAAAGATACAGGGCTCGAATATCGTCGACATCGTCCATGATCTGGTGAGAAAGTGGGATAGGCCCTCACCATCAGGCTGGAAGCATATTAAAGCAAGACTACAACAAATAAATGTCCCAAAAACATTGATAGGAAATGTGAACAGGATAAAAGACTTGGAGCAAGCCTCGCATGTGCCACAACTGAGCACGCCATCACCTCCAACGGTAGCTTCTCTGAAGAGGAAAAAGAAGAGACCAAACAACAACGGTCAACCCTCTCCACGTGCCTCTAAAATACGCAAATGGCTAACATATTAAGAAAACGTTATTATGACATTTCTAGCCCAGCCTCCTACAGGGGTGTTGATAGCCTGTACAGAGGTGTTTATAATGATGGAGTAGGGGAAAAAGATGTTGAGAGGTTTTTGCGGTAGCAGGATGCTTATACACTTCATAAGCCGTTGAGAAAAAGGTTTGAAACAGCCAAGACAACAGCAGCTTCGATTGACTCTATTTGGCAAGCGGATTTAACAGACATGCAAAGGTATTCACTGTATAACGATGGCTACCGCTACATCCTAGATATCTGTGGTTAATTCCCCTGAAAAATAAATCGCCTGAAACAGTTGCTACAGTTACCAAAACGCTGATGTTGAAAGAATACAGGATTCCAGCCTATTTCTGTACGGATATGGGGAAAGAATTTATAGGCCGAGCTTTTCAGAACACGTTGACAGAGTTTAATATCAGCTACTACACTAGGAATTCTATACATAAGGCCTCGTTAGCTGAAAGAGTTCAACGTACCATGAAGGAACGCATGCATTGATATTTTACACATAAAAAGCCATACAGATATATAGGCATTCTGTAGTCACTGTACTCATCATACAACCGTTCACACCGTCGCACGATTGGAACAACACCTAACGAGGTTTTAGAAAGAGGTACACACACAGAGCGTGAAGTGAGAAGAGATATTCGTAGAACCATGCCACACTCTACACGTTTCAAAATTAATGATTATGTAAAGCTGTCGCGTTCGGGTATTAAATTCGCAAAGGGATTTGACCAAGGTTGGACACGTGAGACTTTTAAAGTTAGGACTATGAGACCTAAAGGAAAGATAATGCTGTATTACGTTGAAGATTTGAATTGGGAAGAAATCGCAGGAGGCTTTTATCGCAAGGAGTTGCAGAAAGTGACATTTAATTTAGGAAAAAACGTGTTTAAAATTGAAAAATTTTAGGCAGCAAAGGATCAGGAAAGAGAAAAATGTACTTGAATGGCAAGGATACCCAGAAAGCTTCAACACCTATATAAAAGCTGATGCAATTATGAAGCTTAAATAGTGTATAACATGACGCCTAACCATTTCTACGTTATACTACCGTCCTCTTCTTCTCTCTCTGTCCATCCTGACAACACCCCGACCAACTTTGTAACAAAACTCCTTGGGCTCGTTGAATTGGATCGTGAATCGTATGAGGTGGGGATATGCGAAATTCAGCTGAACAAAGTATTGATTATAAAGAACCCGTTTTTACGGTTCTTAGAGACCGTTGCGGAGTGTAAAAAAGCCGGGGTAACTCGGGATGAAACCTTGCGTACCGCTCGGAGTGGGGATGCACAGTATTACACTACAGTAGTAACACTAGGCCCTGGCCGTTATGGTGCGACCGAGGATGTTGTGAGAGACTTAAACTTTAATTTAAAAAACTCAAATCATACGGATGATTTAGTATACGAAATCGTAAACAAAGAAACCCCTGCACACACTCTGACACAAGCTAACAGAAATATTAAAGACAAAGGGCTGTTCAAAATTATAACCGACGGACGATATGGCGCAGCCCTCCAAAGAGATACCTTTCACGAAGTACAACAGGATTTGTCCAGCCTAATGTATCAGCTGAAATTGGAGAAATTGGGCGATAGTTATCCATCCCCAGACATGTGCTATATTTACAGCAATATCGTGGAGCATTAGATTGTTGGGGATACTCAAGCGCGCCTGCTTCGTATCGCTCACATTCCCAATCATAGAGGACAGAGCTTGAACATTACATATCACAAAACTCATTATGTGAATGTTGCGACTAATTTAATAACCAATATCTCAATATACAGTATATATAAGAAAGATTGAGGCGAAAAGTTTCCCATTCGGTGATGGGAGCTTAACAGTGAAGCTTCACTTTCGTCGCACTGAGTTATAATGGCCCGAAAACCTGTCACAATCTATCGAGGGGTGACATACCAGCGTGGGAGTGGACTTTGATATATTTTTTCAACCATATTGCGCACGGCTGTCCCTTTGCTGAAGATGGGTGTCAGATATCTCGGGAAGAAGGCGTTACAATCAGGTTTTAACAGGGTAGAAGACATAATGGCGAGGGCTAAGCCTAAAGCTCTAAAAAAGCACGGGACGAAATCATCAAAGATGCAAAGAGAAAATGCGTGATGGTGGGAAGAAGAGGAGGGCTGTCCGGAAGAATAAGAAGGGTTTACCAGCACGTGGCGTTAAACATAAAAGGACATAAAAAAAAAATGCTCTAAGCGAGTGAAACCTATGGTTGATAATTTTTTTTAACTGATATAAGCTAAGGACATTATTCTCATGAATCATAGCTTGCCTACTACTTGTCGAGAGAGGTGGCACTATTTCTGACTCGTTATAGCACGTTTCATCCATCTGCGTAGTTCACAATGTTTTAAATCGGTGCTGTCCCTCTTTGACATGCCCCGAACTCAAGTTTCTATTGAGCACAGTGACTTTATTACGATTAGCCCGTTAAACACAATTAGTTCCCCGAGTGCTCCTATAGAATTCATGATCCCCAGATCGGGCCCTTACTTTTTTTATCCAAGCTGCGTGCATATGTAGCTAAACTACGTATAGCACATTCAGATGGAACGGATTGCGATGACAAGTACGCTGTATTTCCCGAAACAAACTTTCTACACTCCATATTCAGCCAGTATGATGTATATTTAAATCAGGTCAACATCTCGGCAGGAACGGGCTATCTGCTCTTTGCCTATCTGCAAAATGTGCTCAACTTTTCAAAAGAAGAGAAGGACACCGTTTTAAATGCCGAGGGCTATTATCAGGCTAAAGACGAGAGCAGTATAAAGGACAAGTTTAAAAATTCTAAAAAGAATATATACGAGTGTTTTGGTAGCCTGCATACAGACTTCACATTCCAGGAGAAGCTGCTTGTGAATGGGGTCAAGAGGAAAATATAGCTCACTCGCACGAATCCTGAGATCTGTTTAAATCTGGGAGCTGATCAAGAAGAGGGCACAACGACCGTTGTGATTCATGTTATGGAAACATACCTTCGCGTACGCCGAGTGAAACTAAGTTCGCCAAAACATAGAACTTCAAAAAAATTTACTACATACCACAGTAAAATATTCAATTAACAGAGTACAGCTCAAACTCTACACAGTACCCGCAGGGTTGGCATTGAGACAGATAAAAAACATCGCCTTGGGAGTTCTATCTAGAAGGTTATTATTTGGAATGCAGGACCACGCTTCTGTGAATGGTAAATATAAAAAGAACGCCTTTAAATTCGAGAATTTCGACCTTAAAAATATAACTGTATACGCGAATGGCATAGCGTTTGGGGGAATATTGGAAACGGATTATTCGTCAGAAGCCGTGTTCCCGCTTTGCTCAAGAGCTTATAGTAATCTTGCACATAATGCCGGTGCTTGTGATGAATTAGGGATTGGTGTAACCCAGAAAGAATTCATCGAACAATTTAACCTTTATCTGTCTGACATCATACCTGACTTTTCTGCTAGTGTAAATACATACTTAAGTCCACAGTAGAGTGGAAACACTTCAGTCAGATTCGAATTCTCCAAACCGCTAGACGCTCCTATTAGTGTAATGGTCTACCTCGAATCACAGGCTCTAATAAAAATCAACAGACTCAGGAGTGTAGTCACTGACTTTTGTAGTGGATGCGAATACATTCCAGAGAGTAATGAATCGTGACCGAATCACAAGCTCCAAATTTATCGGTGTGTTTGCGAAGAATGAAACATCGAAGATCCCGACTACGAGAGACTGTGGCGCAATTATTCTGAACACAGATGTTATTGGTGGTGAAGGGACTCAGTGGATAGCCATCAACTTTAAAAATAGCGAAAGAATGACTATTATTGTAAAATTTCTCGGACAGATGCATATCCCTGAAATTGTCTGGAATCCTTCCCGATTCCACGGATACTTTAGTAATACTTGCGGCATGTACTGCCTTTGATTTCTCTTTCACATGTCACGTGGAAAGGAATATACAAATTTTTAAAAATTATTTGTCCCCTGTCATACTGCGCGGAATGATGAAATGGTATGCAGGCAGATAAAAAACTGTTCCCGTTTGTGCGCACTCGATGCATTGTGTGTTGTTTTATGCGTATATATATATATATATATATATATATATATATATATAATTTGTAACTTGAATAATTGGAACAATATTGTGTAAAATATAAATTGGCTCCAATAATATTAGTTTGTGTACGTATAAGGACAAGCCTTGTGCTCTGTAGCTTAATTAAAATGTAATGGATGCTAATTCTGTAACTAATTTAAGTTGGATATAAAAATTGTACTATTTTATAAAACATTCCTTATGATTCTACCATTTAATAAACTGATGAAAATACACTGCGTCTTCTTCTGACCGAAAAAAAAGCTCTTACCGGAAACAAGAAAAAGAAAAAAGCTTACATTACTTCGTCGATGATGCAGCAATCACTGGGCCGGATGTGTTGCAATACTTCTACCTCTCTATATAGGTCACAGTCCACGACTTGCGTTTCTTCAAAACTATTACGAAAAGATTCTATAACACGATTTAGCTCCTCATCGGTCCTTTAAGGCGAAATGATACGGATGTAGACATAAATTTTTTAATTAATTTGATTAGTTCATACATTTTTCCGAATCTTTATTAATAATAAAAAATCCATTTGTTTTTCATTAAAAATACACTCAGAATACGTGTATATATATATATATATATATAATATATATATATATATATACTCATAAATATCAACTTTAGTAGTTGTAAAACAGATATTTTAATTTGCAGGGATCGTCTGTCGACGCGGCTATATCATGCGAATTAGTTGAAATAAACTCGGAATATATACGTAAAGTAGAAATTTGACTCCCCTTTAAGAGAAAATGTAGAATAATAACAAGCAGTAAGTCTATTCATTCACATATACCCTGATACAATCTTTCTTGCGAGGACGGATGAATAGTTGGGTATGCTAGACAGCCTATCGACACTGGGGTCCGAGCCCCTGACAGACAACTTTACACTTCAAAATGTGATTATTATGGATTTTATAAAACTAACTAACACTTGTAAAAGAATCTTGATTATTATAATATTTAATATGATTCCCGCACTTTGCCTATAACATATACTTCCATATATATATATACAGGAAGCGAGAGTTACAAGGAGTTACAAGGTTAAGCCTCAAATACCTTCGAACCACTCAGGGAAGTTCGCGGTTTGTGGTCCATTTAAGAGAAAATTACGACTAACTTCGCACTTCAAAATGAATTTATGTATTTTTATAAAATTAACTAATAGATATATCAGAACAGGACTTTTACAATAATATTGAAGGTTTTTTCTGAAATATTGATTATTAATTATATTAATTAGTTATTACTAATTGAAACTAACCTATAATTTAAAAATGAGGACACCTGCTATCTTAATGAAACAAACATTTTAAAAGAAAGTGTAATGAGTTGAAAATATATTATTATAGTTCCTCTATATATATTATAATATAGAAAATAACCAGAAAGGAAACAGAATGGTGCTCAAGAGCTTTCGCCTAATGACATCTTCAGGAACACTAAAATATTTAACAAGTTTGCGACTAAATATAGGCCACAAAAAATAAAATAAAATTGCAGGTACATAAAATTTTTATACCTACATTTATACCTACAATGGTTTGGTTTGAAAATAATTCGTTCCTATCGGCTGCGTTGAAAACACTAATTATAGCACCGGCGTTAGGGCACCCTTCTTCATATGACGCCGGTAAGCTGTAAAGTTGTTGTTGTGACTGGTTCGCAGTTTCCATGACAGAGGGAATGTGTGTTTATTCGCTTGTACAATAACTGCTGTGAGTTCCAGCTGAAAATACTTCCTTTTATATGCATGAACCCCAATTATAGCAGCCCTTAAAAGATTAATAGCCGATTCGTAAGCTTGCTGGTTGAATATCAATGTAACTGGGCGTGCCTATATCATATGTATGTGCCAATCATTTGTCGTAGAGCCAAAGCTACAGCCCCACGCTTTAGGAATTGAAGTTCTGATTGGACACCTTCACGAATAATGAACGTGTCTTTATCAAATTTGGCTTATTCACTCTGCGGATTTTTTACTGATTTCAGAAGCTCTGAATGTATTTATTATAATTATATAAGATTTTAGAAAGACCAAAATAAAGATGATATATTCGAGGGCTATTTAATCTCTTTCGTAACAACTATAAGGTTATATAATGCAAAGAAACATTATGTGGAAATCTCATTCATGAGTCGCTACATCATTTGAATGAGGAGGACGGTCAACCATCGAACTATTACCCAGACCTAACGTCGCTTAACCTCGCTGATCCAACGGCCATCTGTGTTAGAACGTGGCCACAAAGCATTCTCCTAAGAAAAAAATTCGGAATTGTTCTCATGACCATTGGAGACGCCCTGTTTTGTATATAATAAGGACCAAAATATATATAGAGAGAATGTTTGAGTTTCAGATAATATATAGTTCAATATATGTATATATATATATATATATATATATATATATATACGTAAAGAGCGACGCTTGTATGGAGAACATTCCGCGCAAGATGAGGAGGGAGAACGAACAAATGAAAAAATGAGGTAACCACCCGGGAATCGAACCCGGGATCTTCCGATTGCTGGTCAGATATGATAACCACTACACCATTGTCCTCACTCGATCAGAAGTCGTAATTCTCCTACATACGCGTGGTTACCTCATTTTTTCATTTGTTCTTTCTCCCTCCTCATCTTGCGCGGAATGTTCTCCTATACAAGCGTCGTTCTTTACGTTAATTATACTGCGTGTTCTTTGCAGTTGAAATGTATGTATAGGTACGGCATGCGGGAGGTGCCCCCCTCGGGGCATTGGTTTCTGCGCGTATGTAGGAGAATTACGACTTCTGATCGAGTGAGAACCATGGTGTAGTGGTTATCATATCTGACCGGCAATCGGAAGATCCAGGGTTCGATTCCAGGGTGGTTACCTCATTTTTTAATTTGTTCGTTCTCCCTCCTCATCTTGCGCGGAATGTTCTCCTATACAAGCGTCGTTCTTTACGTTAATTATACTGTGTGTTCTTTGCAGTTGAAATATATATATATATATATATATATATATATATACTACATAATCCTATTAAATGAGAACTAAAACCTAGTTTCATTGTGTTTTAAATCCTGCAAAAAAAATAATAAATAAATCCAAATAAATATTTAATTCTTTTACTTGACTTTTTATTTGAAAAAGTTCCACAACGCGAATATTCTGTACAGGGTGTGTTATAAGTCACATTAGGGCTTCAGTTAATCATTATCCTACACTGAGGGTAGCACGCGCTCATGTCATGTGAATGCGCTCCATTGCACTAATCCCCGAATTATTATTATTATTATGATTATTATTATTATTATTACCAGCTCTGGTTCGCTCTCGGTTGCTGGCGCCTGGGTTGGTTTGGTTCGGCCAATCACCCTGTTACTAATCGATGGTTTTAACAAGTGTAGAGCCAAAATCATACTTTTTTTTAATATAGTATTTGACTTTTCAAGAAAATCAAATAAATAATTCACATTTTTATGTTAGTATACTAAAATTGACAATAAACATTATAAACATTCTTTGAGAATAATTATTTAGAGTAAAATCTTATTAGTTCATGCATAATGAGAATAAAATACACTGTCAATCGTGAATCTGAAGTTTTCCTCTATCTGCACTATACATCCTGACATTAAAGGGTGTATATATATATATATATATATATATATTAGAAATTATACAGCATGTGTGTGTGTGTGTGGTTTATCGAGGTTAGTAATAATATTAACAATAGAAAAAAGTAACAATAATGTTAATAGAGAGAGCAAAATAGTGATCTTTAAGAAATAAATTTATCTGAAAATTAGATTTTGAGCTTTGTGTTTAGACAAATCATGAAAAAATGTTTTTAGTGTAGACGGATAAGAGTGAATATGCCCTTCATGATGAAGAGGAACTAATGAAGCCTAAAAGCCGTGATGGACCACAATATGATATTATCTACGAGCTGAGTTATTTCTTCCAAAAAATAGGGGCTACGGTTCAAGACTTCAAAATGGACAAGTCGTGTTTTAAAAAAATAAACTGAAGTAATGGATTATCGTCTTATCTGTGATGATATATATATATATATATATATATATATATATATATATATGTATATTAGAAGTTATACAGCGTATGTGTGTGTGGTTTATCGAGATTTATTTTAACTGAAAGTATGAATGTCATACTGTAGGAAAGTTATTAAGGTAAATAATAATAATAATAGTAATTTCTCTTCTTGTAACTACACCTGCAGTTATTTTATAAAGATCCTCACTCCAATAGAAATTTAAATGAAATTCTTTTGGAAGTGAAATGCTTTTTGATTTATTAAACAACTGGTTTTGCACAAATTAAATGAAGTGTTTATGAAGATTCAAATGAAATTTAAATGAAGTTAAATTCTTTTGAATGACATCGAAGCAAGGAAATAAGGTAAATTTACATTTCCCCATTTTGGTTTGAAAGAGCAGGGGTTTGTTTTAATTGGATTTGTTTGAAAGATGCCAAAATAAGTGGCCGCTCGGTTCACGTGCCAGTTAAATAAATGTTCTTTGGGCCATCTGTCTTTAAAACATTTCCAACGATTGTACGGGATATATAAACGATAGAAATAACTGAGGTTATTGATTTTTATAAATAAGGGATAACTGAACATTTCTAATACGGATCAATTGAATTGCTCTCTTAATACTGCTTTAATAATATATATATATATATATATATATATATATATATATATATATATATATATGTAATGACGCCTCTCCCCGAGTTCGGGTAAAGTCAGGATGTTACTCGAGAGAGGGTATTACTTTAGCACTCCTGGATGCAGAAATAGTTTACGGTTCGTATTCCTACAATCGCGGAGTACTGTGTAAGCCCGTAATTTTCATTTTCCTAGTTATCAAAGTCCAAAGAGTAGAAAATAAACACAATGGCTTACACGATTTTTAATTTGAATATAGGCGAGATAAATATAATTGATTAGAGTGAATCAAATGTTTCTTTTATACAGAACAGAGAGTTAATAATAATAATAATAATAATAATAATAATAATAATAAAAGTTTCATAATTATAATATGGTTACTTTTTCTTCATTATAAGATATGAAATAAGCCAGAGACTCCTCTAAGACACCGTTGTCCGTTCTGAGTCCCCAAGCTTATATGAATCAATTGCTAAGCTACTGTTCTTTCTCTAAACAGACTTAAATTGAAACCCCATGAATCTTTCAATTTCCAAAAGCAATTCCCGTTAACGGACCGAAGCCCTTTCAGCCCGGAGACCCTCTCCATGGATCTACCGTAAGGGCGCTGATCACGCAAGCGGTTGACGTTACCTGAGAACATTGTAGAACCGAGCTTCTTAACAACTGTTTTTCCCAAGTGAAATCAAAGAAACCATCTGCATCACTGCGTGTGAATTCCGTTTGGAAGGAAACGAGTCATACATACCTTGGGAATTATTGAATGAATGAAATTACATAAACATAATAGTCATCAGGGCGCGGCTTTACTTCGATTATAAATATATACACGGCTGCGAACGATTCTTTATAAACGTTTGACAATTTTCTGCCGCTGGTAGCTGGTGACACTACCAACTGGCCTGGTCTGATCCATTAATATATATATATGTATACCGATAATGAAATTACTCTCTTAATATGGCTTTCGCTATCTCATGTGAACATATCCTCTCTATAATATATATATAAACGTTAATTGAAATGAATTTTAGTTATATAAAAGGAACTTTTGACCATTTCCTGCCGCTGGTAGCTGGTGGCACTACCAACTAGCCTGGACTGATCCATTAATGTATATGTATACAACTTCTAAGTCAATTAAACTTCATTGGGTAACATCTCTCCAAATAATTGAATGGTGCTATCTGACAACCCCTTCATATATAAATAATTAAAATAAATAGTGCTATCTGGCAACTCCTCCATATATAAATAAATAAAATAAATAGCGCTATCCGGTAACCCGCTATAACCCAAAATCCTGGCAACTAGCTGATGCTGGGCCATTATGCGTCTGACTTTCCAGGCGAAAGGATGCTCTCTCTCTCTTAGGTTAGGGATACCCGTTTTGGGGGGAGGCCCTTCTCCCCCAAAGTTAGGGTTTACCTTCTTAGATTAGGGTCATCCCCTTTGGTGGGAGGTCATCCTCCCTCTCCTCCCAAAGCCCCCCTTCATGCAACTTGGGGGTTACCCCCACCTCCTTGATGCATAAACCCTCTCCCATTACCCCCACCCCCTTCATGCAACTTGGGAGATACCTCACACCCCCTTTGCAACATTATCCCTACATCCTTAGCAACATAGCCCCACCCCCTTTGCAACATTGATCGACATTGCAATTGCATATGCACTCTACCTTTTTGTGCACATACTACTATCGTCGCCTATCACTCTTACCCTTGTGTTGAGTGCTTATATTTCCTTTAGTTTGAAATCTTCTAATAATTCGTGCCTTTCCAGTGTCTTTCTATCGGGTGGATCTCTGCATCCATATTTTCTGTTAAAGTTCCTCTGCGCCTGCCTCACAGAATTTGTCAAATGAAACCACTCGACGATCTTGATTTTCTGTTTCAGCTGCAACGCGGCATCACTGTTTAAGTGTCCAGTTATATTCGCTCCGTATAGACTAGGTCTTTAAGGAGGCTTATTCAAGAGAGTTTTCCTTAACACTTCAAATACAGGAAGCGTACATTAACGTACATTAACGAACATTCAACCCTTTCCCGTAGCGGAAGGTTAAAGACTACAGCCTAATAAGGACTTCTATGGCCTTACTAGGATATAGTCTCGTCATTACCTAATTTAGGAAACATTATTGCTTCAAGTATGAAATGGTAAAAGAATGGTGTTAATATGCAATATTTGAAATGTATAGGTATAATCATATAGGTATATGCGGAATAAAAACTCCAATCTGTTACTTTTCTGAAGAAGAAACTCCAATAATAAAATATACATCCATTATAAAATGACGGACAAACAAAAATAGGGACTTTTTGGGACACCATATATATATATATATATATATATATTAGTGGTGGACCGGATGTCAGTTTTTCAACATCTGCTGGTGCGGATGCGGATGCGGATATTTAGTTAATCTATCAATATAATATAGAATTATGAAGGTATGGCATAATTTTTCAAATTTCGTGATATTACTATTATGGCAGGCAATGCATAAGAATTAAAATTAATATTAATGTTTTCATTATGATAAAAATAATAACCTTCTCAAGAGTTTCAGCCACAGAAAATTGAATGAAACACGTTTCATTCAATTTTCTGTGTTACCAGGTATTTATATTTTGAGGTTTATATATTTGTTTGTTCATTAATAATTTCACTGGGGAACACAACTTTTGGTGACTTAGATGTTAGACCTGTTTCTGGGTATATTGAGGTCGCTGATTCTAAAAATGACATTAGTTTTTCTCCATCAGCTCTGCTTATCAAGATATGATATATATCTATATATATTTCTATATAATGTATATAATATTATATAATTGCTGACTGGCAATCACTGTTGTTGTCAATTGAATACAAAAGTATGATGAATGTCAGCAAAAATAGTGTATTAACATCAAACAAGCATAAGGTACGAAAAATATTTCTTAAATTCAAACAAGCTTGAGACACGAACGGCAAAAAAAGTTCTTTCATTGAGACATCTCACATAAACCGCGTTTCTGAGATTTCTTGCGATGAGATGTGCCAGGACATTCGCGTTGGATGCTCCAGCAGTAATCTGCCATCATGTGAGTATCCCATCATCCGCGGTACCGTTCTTCCATGGTCCTTAGTTCTTGGTGAAATCGTTCACCCTGTTCCTCGCTTAGATCACCGAGGTTATCTGGGAAACGATCCAAATGACTGTGGAGGTAATGCAGTTTGATGCTCATTTTACAGCCAAGTTTACAAAAAGAAGAGAGCATATTCTCCACTAGTTCACCGTAGTTATCGGCCTTATGGTTCTCAAGGAAATTCTTCACAACCATACTAAACGATGACCACGCACGTGCCTCAATGTTGTCCATTGAATCTTGGAAACGCGGGTCTTTCATGAGTTCCCGGATTTGCGGTCCATCGAAAATACCTGCCTTCAGCTTTTCCATGCTCAGCGCAGGAAATTTTCTACATATGTAGCCAAAACACGTCCCATCTCTGTTCAAAGCCTTTATAAATTGTTTCATCAAACCTAGTTTGATGTGCAGTGGTGGCAATATGATCCTTTCTCTGTCAACCAAAGCTTCTTTGATGATATTTTTTTCTCCAACCACCATGTTTTCTCTCAGAGGCCACTGTCTTCTCACCCAGTGTTCATCTTTAGCTCTACTGTCCCAGAGACATATAAAGCACGGGTACTTGGTGTACCCGCTCTGCTGGCCCAGGAGAAAATTCACCATCTTCAGATCCACACAGATCACCCATTGGTGGTCTCGGTATGATATCTTTTCTAGGACTAGGGCGACTGTCCCGTGCTCTTCTCTCATACCGACTGAGTGACCAATTGGGATTGATCTGTATCTGTTGCCGTTGTGTAGAAGAACACATTTTAGGCTCCGTTTGGAGCTATCTATGAATAACCGCCATTCACTTGGTGTGTATTCCGATATGCCCATTTTCATCAGCAATCCGCGCACATTGTTGCAGAAAACTAAATCGTTCTCTTTTGAGAAGAAGGGCAGTAAATCCTTTTCTCTGTCGCGATATAACGTGATTTTGGTTCCCGGCAGCAGTAAATTTTTTCTCCCAGAAGCTAACAATTCAGACGATTTCTTCGAAAGACTTAAGTCCCTTATGAGGTCGTTTAATTCGTGTTGACTAAAACCTTCTGCAACTGATGGCGGTCCTTCGAAATCACTGTCATTTTGCCCACATATGCTTTCTTTGTCAGTAGCAGATTCATCATCTTCTTGAGGGAGCTCTGGAAGATGGCTGAATGATGGGACAGGTATCTCATCTGAATGTGAAACAGGCCGTCTAGCTGAGTCTATGTCAGGATACGTCCATTTACTCCGGTTACGTCCATTGATGCCCTTTATATTCACCAAACAAAAGTAACAGTCATCACTGTGGTTTCTCTGTTCTCTCCATACCATTGGTATACCAAATTTCAGGCACCTCCTCTTTCCGTTGGTCCATTGCCGCAGATGCTCCGTACACGTTTTACACACAACATGAGGAGCCCATGGCTTATCTTGGTCCCCTAGTTGTACTTTGAAATAGGCAAAATAAGCTTTTTTCACAAAATCAGTAATAGTTTTTCTCTGTTCAATGAACGTGTACTCTCCGCAGATAAAACAAAACACATCTGGATGATTTAAACACTTTCTTCGTGATGAAGCCATGTCAACACCTGTAACAGGAAAGAATTCACGTTAGTACATGTACAATACACATGCAAAACAGCAACATCAGCAAAATCATAGCTACAATTTAATTATACAGATGCATTTAGATTTACGAGCAACTCATAATACCGTTCCAGAAGGGTAATAAAGTAGGTAATGACGTATGCAATATCTCAAAAACTAGAGCTGCTAGAACAAAATGGATGATATTTTCTGAATCAGTGGCATGAAAATATCCAGAATAAGGTCTAAAATCTCAGGCACCAAGAAAAAAAATTTTTTTTGTTCCCCAGTGATAATTAATACTTTACATGAAATGTGCATGACTGGGACTTATAAACTACTTTATAAGCTAATTTAATTGTAAATTGCATAATTTATTAGAGGTAATATCCGCATAACATCCGCAGTCAGAAGTACGGACGCGGATGTTAAAAATGATGCGGATATCCGGTCCACCACTAAATTATATGTATATACATATACACCGGATGGCCCATAATCCAAGAACCATAGGAATAATTATATTTTTTTCTAATAAGTCTTGTACTTTCTAATGTTTTTTTTTCTTTATTTTAGGTGTTAAGTAATAAGTAATATCACTCCACTTGATTTTTTCATGTGGGGCCATCTGAAGTCAATTAATTTTCTACGAAAATTGTCCAAGAACTATCCACCAATTGCAAATGGAAATTGGGATATCCGGTCCACCGCTAAATTATATGTACAGTATATACATATACTAATAAGTAATATCACTCCACTTGATTTTTTCATGTGGGGCCATCTGAAGTCAATTAATTATCTATGAAAATTGTCCAAGAACTATCCACCAATTGCAAATGGAAATTCAGTTTGAATGTGCAAAAATTACTAGAGACATTAATGAGAGTTCAGGCAGCAGTTTTAATGAGAATCCAGAAATGTTTAGATGTTAATGGTCATACAAGAATTATTAGAAAACAAAAATACAATTATTCCTATGGTTCCTGAAGTATGGGCCACCCGGCATATATACACAGTATATTGGCCGTACCGAAGTAAATGTACTGCTATTGCTCATTTCTGAACCTTTTGCATTTAAATTGATACACACAATCAAAGAGTTGTATTTGAACAGTCATAAAAGCATTTCTTTCTACACTGTAATTACTTATTACTTATTACTTATAATTATAATTTTCAATATTACTTTCGTAACAAAAGGATGAGGAATAAATATAATCATGGAAATGAATGTTAAATTTGGTTTGTCTCTCTCTCTCTCTCTCTCTCTCTCTCTCTCTCTATATATATATATATATATATATATGTGTGTGTGTGTGTGTGTGTGTGTGTGTGTGTGTGTGTGTCTGTGTGTGTGTGTGTGAGAGAGAGAGAGAGAGAGAGAGAGAGAGAGAGAGAAAATGTGATGTAAAATATCTCAGGCATCGCGAGTCGGTCATCCGTCACTATATACAAGTATTGCGTCCGTCCATTTATTTCACTCAAAGGAGAAGCCGTAAAGACGAGTATTTGCCACGAAACCTTTTTTGAGGTGCGAAACAGCGAAGAATATAAGCAATTTGCCGCAAATGATTTTTCTCTCTAAAACCATAAAATACCTAATTTCGTCTTTATTTTCGCTTCTTCCTTTTACGCTTGGGTGAGAGTTCACAACTAGTCAAGGCAATTTGTAGTTAGACCTGGGCAAAATTGCTTCAGAAGCTTTCTAAAGTGTTTCTAGCTCAGGAACCATTGCCGAATAACATATACAAAATCCGACAAAATTGGACCCCGGGAACACCCCCAAAAATGAAATTCAAAATGGCGGACTGGATGTTTCCTACGAAAAAAAAAAATATAATTTACGCTTTTATTTATAGAGATACATTTGATGCTTTTTCTTTCAGTTGTAATGTTTTAAATAATTCAACAATATACAACACAACCAGTTATTACGCAAATATAATGTTATATAGCTTTTTACAGATTTTTATAATCAATAATACAACAATTATTTTTTTCCCAGTTTCAAGTTATGTTCATTACAGAAGAAGTGATACCTGGTCACAAACATACAGAAATTAATCCTCTTCATCACTATCATCGGATAGATTACCGGTACTTGGGTTGTTATCGCAACCACTGATTTGGCACTCGCCACAAGCGGCTGAACAGGGCATTCCATTACGCTTGCATCCACATCTTGAAGTAGCACATTTCGTCTTGCAGGAGCAGCGGATCATGTTGAGTTGATAATTTGGAGCTGGTGGCTTGTCGCAGGCTGTAGGGTAGTAGGAATTATTCTTTACATACCAACCCCACTGTTCTGCATCGATCTTCTCTTCTGTAGACTTCCAGATTAGTATTTGAAAGTATGTGCGAAAGCTGTGGTACTTTGTGGACGCATCGGTAGGTGGCAAACGTTCGGGTGTAACAAAAGATTTAGCTGTAGCTACCTTTTCAACTAACATTCGATGACGTAGTGCGTTAGTGGATTCAAGTGTTTTGCAGCCATACAACAGAAGCATTGCCTTTCTTCCAGCGGCTTCAATGTCAGAGTGTTGGCAACAAATAGAACAGAATGTATTTGCAACTGAACGGAGTTCAGCCACCTTCATCAGTGTGTCGAATGCTTTGGCTTTACCGATCGAAAAAATTCTGGATGTGCTATCACAGCCCGTGAAAGCATGCACAAACAGGAGATACTTGCAGATGTCATTGCCTAACAATGATTGAATGCTGAGAATATCATACACAGGATTAGGAGATGGTCCCCGTCTTATATCGCTGCAATAGTACAACTTGAAACCACTGTCCTTGGCATGGTACAGAAGGAGAATCAGCAAGTCGGTGTCTTCCCCTATTACTGTTGTAGTTGCATTTTCTGATGAGGAAACTGCTGCACGAACGATGTCCACATCAGCATCCCCATCTGCGTTGTGAACAGTACACCCGTGCTTCTTCAACATCTCACCTACGAGGGAAATAAATGCTTGCTTGTTGTTTTCATTAGCCAAGAAGTGTTCCTTCTGGCCAACAAACTTCATGCTTGGACTGAGATTCACATTTCTGCTTGTCTTGGTGCTGCGTCATCTGTGGGTCATGTCCTTGATCGTAGGAGAGCTGCTGTAGCCATCAAAAACAATGATTGCTTTTCCATATGTTTTCAGAGTGAAATCGGCATATGAGTTGGCGATGCTGTCATATGTTTCATCTTGACGCCAGGAAACACGATGTAGTAGAGATCCACCATCCAATACGTACTGGTCTGTGCACTGAATTTCTTGAACTTCTTCTATGCGTAAAGTGTCAGTGTATTTGATTATTGCATGAGCTAGCTGAGACTTATCGGGTTTCCTCAAGATACTTCGTGATTCGAACAATGCAGGAGGATATGCACACAGTTCGTAACACATGACATCTTCAAGATTCATGTCTCCGCCAGTGGCAACAGTCATCATTCTCTGAAACAGTAGTGCAGGATCTACTTCTATATCTGAAGCATCAGTGATCACAACGGCAGAAGCAGATCCTAGTGTTTTCACTTTGTCAGATCTTTTGGCAGAATATGTAAAGGCTTGTTTCCCAATCATTTTTACGACAATGTTCGTACCGATTGAATGCAATTGATGAACGTTAACTCCAGGATCAGCAGTTAGCCCTGTTACAATGCTGCAGAGACCCGAGGTAGAATGGAATGGGGATAAGGATTCCAGACGTTCAAGTACTTTCTTCATGTCATTACTGTCCCTGATTTGTCTACTTCCCCTCATTTCCTTGTGCTGTTCACTACTTTCCAACAAAACTCTGGTGTATTCCTGCATTGCTAAGTTATAAGTGGAACACAGAGGCATAGAAAAGAGCCACGTTGTCCTTTGGATGTCTGTAAATCCACTTCCGCGTGTCAGTCCGCCTCTGCTTTTCAGGGAACGCATTAGTACTTGTTCTATCACCAGGTCTGTGCCGAGTCCGGCCCATAATCTGTCGCTTCTTCTTACCACAAACTTACCTTCCTGGAACATTTTGTTAACGGCTGGATTTTCAGAAGGCAAACTTAACATTTTCTGCAGGTACAGGTATATCGATTTCAGGTAATTGTGATGTCCGGCTGCTGCAATTATGGGGATGGTCTCCAGCATAGCTTGCAAGTGCAAATCCCACGAGCCGGTTCTGTCTGCTGTTATCAAGGAACGTGCAATGTTGATCATTCGCTGATATTCCAACCAGAGTTGACTTGTTTGCGAAGTAGATTGTAGGTCAGTTTTCTTCGCATCCAAAGTGGTAGGAATCTGAGACAATGCATTCGAAGATTCCACATCCTCAACTGATTGTTTGGCGGTCATAACATCGTCGAGCAGGTCACAAGCTTCCTTATGGAGGTCATGAGGAGTTCCATCTTCATTACGAGGGAAAACGTCTGCGACTAGTAAGGTACTAAGAGCTGCATCTACTATCATATGACCACGTATCGCTCTTGAAACAGCTTTTCCAGACATCATGTGTTGCACGGCATTTGATCTGTATATTTCTTGAAGTACTTCAGACAATCCTGAACCATTCATAAGAGTACCGACTGCTCCCAAAAGATTCATCAGAGTGTGAAATGATCCCAGCATTAAAACAATGTCCTGCATGTCTCTCTGTTCATTGATGATTTGGGAAGCTTTCCAGAACAAAGGCTGATCAAAGGTAATAATGCATGGGACTTTTTGATCGCGTGCTATCTTGCTCAAATATAGTAATGTCGAAAATATGCAGGTCATGTCAGTTGGCGACATATCTATGATGGGAAGGAACGTGATCGACGCCACACCTGGATGTGAGACACTTGATCCACCGTGAATTGCCTGCATTGTTCCGGGCCAACTTGGACCTGATCTTTCTGCTGAAGATATCTGCCAGAGAAGACTAAGTCGACTTATGGTGGCAGTGGGTACTGGAAGTTCGCGGAATGAGATGTCCCTCAACATGCTTCTCGCCTGTCTATATTCCCTAATGTCAACGGTTGCAATCTTCTTAATGTCATTGTCACCAACATTACGCCTGTGAATAGAAGGGTGGATCTTGATCTTCGGAGTTATTGCGGCAATCATACCCATTCCATGAAAGGTATTCTTCCCATCCAAAGTGCAGACATCATGATCGACGTTATCTGCTGCTAGAAGGACTGCAGTGTTTTCATCAACAGTAAAAGAGCCAGACCCACTTGCCAGCGCCGCGTTTCTTTCGAATCTTGTTACTTCTGCATACGACGAACAGTAACCCAGCTGATGGAGAACGTCAATAAGGTACCTTGACCTAAAGTTGTGGTGTAGCTGAACCGACAAACCGATCTGTAGTGGACATAGTAATCCTCTAGGACGGGTTGCTTGCATAATGCTCTGCCCAATTGCACCTATTTTTCTTGAAGCATCCTGTCCCGCAAATGCTTTTGATAAAAGCAATTTCAGACTGTTGGGAATGTAATCAAGAGCACTTTCTGCAGTGATGTCATTTGGAGATGGATACACATCTTTTCTAGGCGAGTCGACAGACTTGATATCACTTCTGATTATTTTTGCAGCAGCTTCTACTAGGTAAATCTTCTGTAGCTCTATATCTATATCACATTCTTTCGACTTTTTGTGATAATCTATAAGAATTTCATTAGCTGTCTCTCGTAGTGTTACTACATCTGCCTTCCCACTTTCACCTGATATTATGATCTTTTCTCCGTAACGTTCTAAAAGCTTTCTCTTCATGTGCCTGCGTTCGTAGACAGAGCTCTGACTTCCTTGAAGATATTCCTCCATTTTGGAAATTAGGTCTCCAATCAACAGTTGTTCATCATCATTCTCTTCCAGGTAAGCACAGGTCTGAAGGAATGCTTGGTGTTGCTCTTCATTAGTTGGTCTCCCTTTCTTCGAATCATGATCGTCGGAGGAGTATGCGCGAGGAATGTTTTTTCCACTTCGAAAATTTACGCTGCACGTGTGATGGTAGACACAATCTGCAGCAGGAAGATCACGAAGATAATACTCCAGACGGCCTTTTACATTAAACGACCATTCATCGCAGCGGCTTTCACAGCACCTTTTTATGGTTTCGGAGAACTCTGTAGTTCTTATTTTGACATGCTCTGATTTTGGTTTGTGTTTGGAAAAAAAGTCCACAAAGGTATCACAAAACAAACAGTGAGTAGCACTGGAAAATGCGTATTCATGAAAACGAGCACTTTTACTTGGTATTGCCTCGGCTGCGGTCTGTCGCTTCTTTATTTCAATGGTCTTTTTATCCGTAAACCTTTTCCTACATACAACGTGAACACTTATTCCAGCTGGCTGTTGCAACAACATCGCTTCCACGGCTGCGGCTGGATGCATTTATACCATCTGCTCCTTTTTGCGAGATGTGAACCACTTCCTGTCCGCTGTCCAATTTCTCCTTACAAATCACGCACAATTCTTCAGGGGTCTGCATTCTTGAAGGCGGACGCACACCGAGTCAGCCGTACACCGAGTCAGTCTGAAACAGAAAACACAAATTAATAAACTGTGTTGCAGTATTTAAAAGGAGTACATAATAACAGTTTTAAAGAAAATGACAAGCACAAATACGCAGATTTGATAGTGGGTAGTAGGAATTAAAGAGTTGTATATAATATAAGTTTATAAAGATGTAGCAATGTCCATTCTCACATACACTCCATACAGTATATTTTATTTACATTACGTGACGTCATAGTTTAATACTAGCCGCCTAATACAATTTTTAGTGTCATATAGGTTAATTTAGAAACGAAAATGTGTTTTAAAACATTTTACTGATCAAGAAAAACGTCATAACTCTCTCTACAAAGCGAAATTAAAATTTATTGTATTTCGTAGGAAACTGCCAGTCCGCCATTTTGAATTTCATTTTTGGGGGTGTTCCCGGGGTCCAATTTTGTCGGATTTTGGATATGTTATTCTGCAATGGTTCTTGAGCTGGAAACAGTTTAGAAAGCTTCTGAAGCAATTTTGCCCAGGTTGAAGCTATTTTAGCTCTAGATTGCCTGGACTAAACGCATTATTGGTTAAAAGGCTAAAAAGAACCAAAGGATTATTCCTTTCTATTCAGACAGGCATCGTTTTATTTTAGTTTGTCTTCGAAATACCCATCTTTTATATTTTCCTGTATTATGTTGCGTAGAAAAGCTCAAACATCAAAGGAGAAATAAAGTTTAACTTTAAATTCCTTTCCCTTTCTTATATTTAATATTAAATTATTAACGTCATGCAATAATCCCTTCATGCATCGTACAACATTTCCTTTCCTATATAAATCTTTCATGTCAAAATCTTGGTAAATGTTTTCTTTATTTTAAGAAATGTTTTAAAACTGTAACCATCAGAGAGATGTATGATAATTGATTTTCTCCTGCAGATACGTAAGTTTCCTATTTATTCTTGTAGTATTAGTTTAAAGTTAATAGAGAGACTATATGTACAGTATTATATATATTAATATATATATATATATATATATATATATATATATATTAAAAGGAGGTAACTATCCGCGACCAGTAGCTCTCACCTCCCACCTTATAACGTGATTTGAACGTATAATTAAAGACAAAATTACTTACTGCCTTCAAGAAAAGACCCAACATGGCTTCAGGGCTGGAAGATCATGCCTATTAGAGATTAGTGATGTAGCGGATGTCATTTTTTTCACATCCGCGGATGCGGATGCGGATGAGGATGTTTGATTTCAACATCCGCGGATGCGGATGCGGATGTCTACATTTTCGTTATTTTTTAGGATATATTCGAGATTTGTTGTGTTTAACGTATATAATAAGTTATTATATAGAGAGCTGTAGCTATAATGTAGTATAATTGATTAATTGTACAATAATTGCTGTACTTTTCTCTGAACATATAAATAATATCAAGCATCTAACTAATATAGAAATCAATTAGTGAATTCGTCTGCAAATAAATTCGTTATATTTTGTTGAGTTTCAGCCACAATTAGAAACCATAATTGTGTTACCAGGATGCGGGACGTGAACCCAACTCAAATGCACCGCACCGACCTCTTTCCCCAACCTCCACCCTTATAGAAAGAGATCTTTAATTAGCTTGATAACTATTTATATTAAGTTTAAAGTTTTATTAGGCATATTTATAAATGAGTAATTAAAATAAAGTAAACTAAGATGTTCATCGTTTAATGTTCAAACTTAATTATAGGAAGGTTATGCTTAAGGAACATTAATTTTTCTGCCTTTTCTGCTGCCAGTCTGTTTCTCTTTTCATCATATATTAATCCAGCACTGCTAAATAATCTCTCGCTTGGTACGTTTGTTGGAGGACAGGCTAAATGTTTCCTTGCAAGTTTACTCAAGTATGAATAGATATTCTGCGTATTTTTCCACCAACTAATAGGATTGTCACATGCAGCCAGGCGTTTTTCTTGGTGATAGCTCTCGATCATTTTTACTACATCTTTTGACATCGCGTAGGTCTCGTCATTGCTGCTTGACTCAAGAAACTGAGAGACAGATTCTGTGATAGATTTGCTTGTTGAAAGTGTTGGTTCTGTCACTGAAACTTTTATTCTTTTGGTGGGTGGCGAAGCGACAGATTCAAGAGATTGAAGCTCTTCAACTGCTTTGCCAAGTGATGATTTAACTTGTTCTAATGTACTAGGTGAAAATAACTTAGCTTTGTAACGTGGATCTAAGTAGGTTGCAAGAGAGTAACTTCATACAAGAACAGCCTCTCGTCTTGTCGCTTGCATCACTTTTGCGCACAATGAACTAGTTCTATTAATATAGTAGAATTTGATAATTTCCGCTTATTAATGACATTTTATCTCAACGGTCCACATCCGCACGACATCCGCAGTCCAAAGTGCGGATGCGGATGCGGATGCGGATGCGAGAAAATGTACGGATGTTCCGCGGATGCGGATGCGGATGCGGATGTGACCTACATCACTATTAGAGATAGGCCAAAATTATTAAGAAACTTAAAAATTAATGTAGTTCATAATTATAAAAACAACATAAACAAACCTGCTGCAAAGAAATAGTCAGCCGCAAATAAATTCTGTTTGTAATATTAGTTGCAATGATTGCAATTTGAAATATATCGGCCAAACAGACAAGCCTTTGGAAATAACAATAAAACAGCACAAAGAAATTGTTAAATAATAAATGATAACCCAATAGAAAATAATAGCGCAGTATAAATAATAAAAATAAAAGAAATAATAGTGCAATATTTCTCCATGCAATTAATAATGAAAGCAGAATCAACTGGAATAGTGCAACGCCTGTAATTAATCAACAATTTTAATTTAAAAGAGACAAATATATTAGAACCGATATGAATAAAATACAAACTGGACAACATTTTCTCAGAAGAGATTAAAAATCAGATAAGTATTTTAGAACTCTTCGAAGAAATGTAGCATGTGGTACACAGAAATACCCTCACATGGATTAGGCCATTTTGAGTGTCGATACGAGTTTAGTTATTTTCTATCTTTAACTTTTGTTCATCCCTTCAGAAAGTCTTGTAAAAGACGAAAGCGCTCGGAATCGCTTTTCATTTTCATTATAGGTTTTGTGACATTTAATGACGCTCAGGTGAAAAATTGTGAATTATTACCCCCCCATATACAGTATATATATATATATATATATATATATATATATCCAAAAAGAGAACCAAAACAAATGTTATAGCCAACATTTCTTTGTGATAAAAGGAAACAAAGCACATGAATGTATCGAAACGTTGGCAAGTTCCTTCATTTTAAAGGTTGTTTACTCTAATTTTTTTATATATATATAGGATACAATTGGGAATGGTCTCCTGAGAAACGTTTATGTTACACACAGACCGTACATGGAACAAGGCACTCTTCTGGGAAATTAAATCCACTACTGTATAGTTCGAATAAGTAATGGCAAATGACAAATACTATAGTTTTTCTTTTTCATGATGGAAGGCCCAACGTGGGCAACGGGCCTTCCATCATGAAAAATAAAAACTATAGTATTTGCCATTTACCATTATTTATTCGAACTATAGTGGATTTAATTTCCCAGAACAGTTCGTTGTTCCATACATGGTATGTGTGTAACATATATATATAGATATACACACTTGGTGGTGTAGTGGTTAGTATCGCTGACTACAAATCCATCGACCCCGGGATCGAGACCCGGCGACGGCAGGCGGCGCAGAGCAAAGCCCAGATGTTCATCTTTCCACACATTAAAAAAAATGGTTGGTAGATAAATGGGTATCTTGGGTAGCCTAGTGATTAAGACGCTGGGTTGCTGATGGGGCGTAGTTCGGATTGCACGTTAAGCTGTAGGTCTAAGATGGAGTGACAAGCTTGACCTTCGTCAGAATAAACAATTCGGGTGGAAGCAAAACCAAGGTTATATATATATGAATTAATGATTTTAATTTCATTTCAGTTATTGAAGAAGTAAACGCCAGTTATCTTCGAAACATCATCCATGACCCCTCCTACAATGACATCCATAGTGATTTCGACGACGATTATGTGGATTTCGATGCTGACGTCAAAATACCCGGACGTCACTTTCCGAAACTGCCGTACATGAGGCAGTTTCGGGAAGACAATAACGTCCTTCGTACGTGCACGTGGCCGAAGTTCCTTCCGTCACCCACACTGCACGAGGAGACATCCTGGCAAAAAAGCTTAGAGAGGAAGCCACCGTCATCTACGAAGATATCGAGGATGTTCCTCAGGGCGACGGGACAGTTGCTCTAAATGGCCCCTACTTCGACAGGTCCGTCCCGAGAAACCTTACAGTACAAAATGGAAAGACTGCTGTTCTTTCCTGTCGAGTTCTCAACAGGGATGAGAAAACGGTAAGTGAAGTCTTAAGAACGCTATTCACGAATTTAAGATACAAATGCAAAATATACGAAAGGTAAAAAAAAATAAAAAATTATTCTCTAATTGCAATTAAAAGAAATACTTACGAGACTAGAAAATATGCAATAAATATAAGTTACATGGGCATAAATCATGTAACAAATGAGTTCGTCCATGACGAATTGGTATTCGTAGTCTCCCTTTATGTGTTTTGCATAATTCTGTCCCCCATTTCAGGCCTGGATTAAGGGTATGGAGGGCCTAAGGCTAATGGGAAGGAAGGGCCTAAATATATGCAACATAAATTCATAATCCGTAATAGCACATACATTAATGATTAATCTCACAAACTATGACAATTTTGTTCGTTTTCCATTCATTTTTACGTTTTCTATGAATGATTCATAGAAAACGTAAAAATGGCTGCTGGAGTGCCCATGGTACTCAATTGTGGACCAGGATTCTAATGTCTCTAACTCTTTCATAATTGTCAACATCACTTTTATAATCTTTTATCTCAAAAATATGCACACCAAGGAACGTGAAGTGTATGTATCAAGTTGCTATGCAATGTTCTTCCTATGAAATAATCAATGCAAACATGAGCCAAACCAAAAATCAACTTACCTCTAAGATTTCATCTTTTGTTTATACATTCCTGGCTTCAGGGCTACCAACCGAAAAGAGTATGTGTTACAACTTGGAACACATACTCTTTTCGGTTGGTAGCCCTGAACAAATTTGAAGGGCCTAAAAAAATTGAGGGCCTAAGGCTATAGCCTTATTAGCTTATGGGTTAATCCGGTCCTGCCCCATTTACGTTGTCATCTACAGGGTGTCCCATAAGTCCGGCATCATAGGAGAAATTCATATTTTTCTATTTCTACAAACCATAATTCATATTTTTCTGATGCTCGGGATGCCAATTTCCCGTCCACCATTCTGTTCAGGGACGAGGCTGTTTTTTATGGAAATGGTGAGGTAAATCGACAGAACACCCGCTACTGGTCTCAAAACAACCCTCACTGGTATAGCTCTTCAAAGGAACAAGGTGCATCTCGGGTGATGGTATGGTGTGGCATTTGGAAGGATCGCATCATAGGCCCCCCTCTTTTTCGATGAACATGTCACTGGAAGCACCTACCTACGTATGCTCAAGGAAGAAGCATTTCCCAGTGTCTTGAACGAAGAAGGAAATTTCCCAACATGGTTCCAGCAAGACGGCGCTCCTGCACATTACAGCACCCAAGTAAGGGAATACCTGTACCAACAATTCCCTGGTCATTGGATAGGACGTCGAGGGCCTGTGGAATGGCCAGCTAGAAGCCCGAATCTCACGCCACTAGATTTTTATCTCTGGGGCCACTTGAAAGCGCTGGTATACGCAGAGAAAATTAGGAGTGTTGAACATTTGCAGCAGCGCATTATTGGGGCATGTAACACATTACTCCTGACATCATTCACCGTGTGCTTGCTGACTGGGTATCACGTCTGAATTTGTGTATTGAAAACAATGGTGGACATATTGAGCACGTTCTGTAAATAAAAGCTTTTGTTTTGCCTTTTTTTATTATTTTTCCTATGATGCAGGACTTATGGGACACCCTGTACATTAACTTCGTTACGTTATCACTGAGCGCTTATAAGAATGCATCTCGTTAAATTCACACTCCTTTGCCTAATTTTTATTAAATTCTTTTATAGCTCCCATAGATAAGGTTTAATTAACTACAACTCCATATAAATCGACTCCCCTTATAATATCCTCTCGATCAAACCTCGGCAAAGAGCAACACGCCAACAGGCTGAAGAGACAAATCGAAAGAATCAATGAATTCGAGGAACGTTGGAAAATTCAGACGAACCAACAGAAATTCACAGTTATTAACATTGGCCACAGGAACGTTCACGCACTAGAAATAAACAAACGAGTCCAACCTTACAAGCAACAAGGCACAGCTCTCGGCCTGACCATCAACAGCTTTGGCTATAAAAACCATACCACAGCAAGGTCAAACACAACGAGAAGAGAGCTCAGTAAACTGTACCGTTTCAGGGGACTCTCGGTAAAAAATAAGAAGATGCTGTACACGGCGCTGGTACGGTCTATCCTCGAATACCCGGCAATTCCACTGCACACAACGAGCGACACAAATCTGATGTTGCTACAAAAAATACAGAACGCTGGAACAAGATTCATCCTGGGAAAACGACTCAGCGACAGGATATCATCCCAGGCACTGCACCAACAAGCAAACTTACCAGCCCTCAATGTCCTCCTGCACAACAGGGCGGAGAAAACTTGGAGGAAGGTACAAAACACCTCTCCACAGACCTATGAAGAACTCGATATTGGACCTCAGCGCGGGAGAGAGTACTTCTATTTCAAGAGAAGTCTACCCCGCAGCAGACACCCCCCACCAACGGCACTTTTTGTACCGTATAGAAGATAAAAACAAAAAAATAAAAAATAATAATAAATATAATAATAAATAAAAAAAAATAAAAAAAAATAAAAAAAAAAAAAATAAATAAAAAATAAAAAAAAAAAAAATAAAAATAAATAAATAAATAAATAAAATAAAAGAGGTAGAAAACCCAAACTAAGCTAACAAGTCAAGCACCCTACAAAAGCTTGAACGCGCAAGGAAGGTGATTCACTTATCACCAGACCTTAAATCCCCCATAAAAAAAAAAAAAAAAAAAAAAAAAAACCTGCACATCCTTGGTGAGCCCGAGGACCTATCAACTCTTCATCTATATTTCCCATTTCCCCACTTTCTGTTATCACTCCTACTACTCTAATTTCACCTCTTATAACGTCAACAACAACAACAACATATCCTCTCGATGGTACAAATTTAAGTTCTATTCATCCATTTTGCATCCTTTGGATAATTTCACCAAAAATGTTCCTGTTATCTATAGAATCCATCTTGTCAACTCATTTCCCCTCAAAATATAATCATTTGGAATAACTCCTATGTCACTCTTATACCCACCAAACCGGCGCTCTTGAGCAAGGAAAGTCGAACCTACAAAATTATACTGCAGCACTCATTGGCAGATTCCCGGAAGTTCTTCGTACCAAGTCCTTCAAATCACAATTTAAATTTTGAAAATCCTATGCCGAAGGCTCAACGAAATGCATTTTTATTAGCGCAAAGGGACGAGACCCCAAGATAGGTGGACCACGAACCTCCTTGATCTCCACCTCTGGGAGTTATAAAAGATCGAAGAGCCACAATTTAGATGTTCTTTGCTCTATTATCGCTATCCATTAACGCAGCTTCTGTGAAAACCAGTGATACTGTTTTCCCATCACAAATTATTTTCATTAAGTAAAAATTGTCCCTGGTACAAAATTTACAGTTAAGTTACAGTAACTTCAGTTAAGTTACAGTAACTTTAACCAGTAGCGGATTATAATGGGGGAAAGGGGGCATTTGCCCCCGGCTCCAGATGCTGACCGACCCCAAGAAACTACGTAAACGCTATAATCTACCGTTGAAATAATTGGTCGACCGTGAGGAAGAAAAAACAATTCTAGATTCCGCTTCTACAAAACCTAGTTTAGTATCCCATTTATGTGAACAAAGTATACATTTTCTGTAATCACATCTTTGTTTTTGTTTCGTTTTCTGTTGATCGATCCCAGTCAGCTGATCACATCACTCATGTATGATGTATCAGGTAAAGAATTGTGTTTTTCTAGTGACACCGGCCCGAAAATATTCATTGCCCCCGGCCCGAACAATGTTTAATCCGGCCCTGACTTTAACTTGTAATAAACTAAACATAAAAATTACTGTGGTATCCTGTCATTTTACAATTACAGTTCATTTTAAGTTTTGCTGAATTTGCTTTTGCTTTGCACTTATAATATATAGTATGAATTATAGTCACTTAACTTGTTTTTACAAACATATTTTTCGTATATCATTTTGGCTAGCATTTAAAAAAAAGAAGAAAAATAGGACTTCACTTCTAATCAATAATTAAATTAGTTAAACTCCTTGAATAAAAATAATTTAAATTTGATTAATTCGTAAATTTTATTATTAAAAACTAAGAAGAGACTTTTAGATTTCTTTTTGTTTGTTTCAACCCAACATTAAGTTAAGAATTATTGTAATAGTAATGTGAGCTCGTGATAATATCTTTGCGCTGTGGTGAATACCACAGCTGTGACATTGAGAGAAACTATCCTGTGAATTATCCAACAAATTTTGTCTGCAATCTTCGATTCCGAACTCCGAATATCTGCAGTATCTCCTTCGACTGAAACCCATTCGGATCAGTGTGTCACAAGGTGATCTAGATCAATTCATGCGTGCGAAATTGGACCCCGCATGACATGTACGTACTGTACATAGTTTTGTAATCAGCGAAATCTTACTGGAAAGGGTAACATTAGTGGTTATATGCATTACTTTTGTATTTCATAAGAATTAATATATAGAATTAATAAACCAGTTCAAGAAAATAGTTTTTTATAGGATCACTGTAATTTTATTGTTTCCCCCAAAATTACATACATATCGAATATCGGGTGAACATCTGACACTTTGAAAGGTTTGTATTTTTTTATTAAATGAACTAAAGCCTGAAATTCTTACTGTACCTACTGTGCACATGTGGAATTAGTCTCCTAGTGTAAATCATGCTCTATGTGATGTCCTCTTAGCTCATTAACTCTTTTCATATGAAAAACAAAATTTTGCAGTACTTTGAACAGAGTATTCCTTGAAATCTGAGAAATTTCATGTTCAGTTGATGCTTTCAGTTCTTCTATTATGAGTGGTGTCTGTTTAAACACTATCTTTTAAATAACCCCACGGATAAAAGTCACAGGGGTTTTGATCTGTTGATGTTGATATCCATGATATTCCTTTATCATAAACCCCAGGAAATCTGTTGGACGAGACTCTTCCGTCGAAAGTATCGTGGAAGTAGCGTGAGTTGAGATGACTTCACATAGGGCATGTTTTGCAGTAGGAAACTAATTCCCCATGTGTGGAGAAGGTACAGTAAAATTTCAAACTTTTGAAGTGTCAAATGTTAAAAAATTCACCATATATCCGAGGTAAATCAATAAGTATCCGCACTTTTTATTTTCACAATTTTATTTTCACATCTGATAGATTATAAACACATCACTTCTCAACATAGTCTCCCTGTTTCTCAATACACTTAGTCCAGCGATCTACAAGCTTCCTAATGCCATCACAAAAGAATGTTTTTGGCTGTGTGCGTAGCCAGTCATGCACCGCCTCCTTCAGGTCATCATCGCCATGGAATCGCTGACCTCTCAAAGCGTCTTTTAGTGGTCCAAACAAGTAAAATCCGAAGGTGCCAGGTCTGGACTGTAGGCTGGGTGGTCGAGAACTTCAAATTTAAGTTCTTGAAGGCATTTTCTAGTCTGTGCAGCAGTATGAGGGCGCGCATTGTCGTGTAACAGAATAACACCTTCCGACAATCTCCCTCTCCCTTTTGTGCGAATTGCTTGCTTTAACTCATTCCGAATCATGTCAGAATACAATGCACTTGTTACTGTAGTTCCACGCTCTAGATAATGTTCAAGGATAGGGCCTCGTGTATCCCAAAACAGTGTTAGCATAACTTTACCTGCTGACGGCTGCGCTTTGAACTTCTTTGCAACGGGAGATGTTGGATGCTTCCCTTTGCAACGGGAGATGTTGGATGCTTCCCTTTGCAACGGGAGATGTTGGGTGCTTCCCTCGGGTGAAGCGTAGTAATTCGAGAGGCAGTAAGCTCGATCTCCGGCGGGCGAACTTTGTTAGCCTCAGGGATAGCGTAGGAGAGATGGGGTTAGAGGTCGGCGGCCATACCCTCAAAGTCGGTCACCCCTGCTTCAACGCAGCCTAAGTGGTTCAATCGTGACATCGCTTCGGCTATCCGAAATAGGAAAGTAGCGTATAGGAGGGCGAAGGCCAATCGTTCCCAGGAGAACACTGAAGCGTATGTCCGCCTGTGTAGGGAAGCGAAGGCGAAGGTTAGACTAGCGAAACGTAACGAAGAACTACGGGTGGCAAGCCTATGTAAGGGGAGCCCTAAGGAGTTCTTCAGTTATGTTAATAGTAGAAAGCCCATTAGAAGCATGATAGGTTAAAGGACCGAAGCGGCGTTCTGCGGATCTCCGACGCGGATATCGCCAATGTGCTTAATGAGTACTTTGCGGGAGTGTTCACCAGGGAGGACACCCACATAATCCCCGAGCCAGGCGTGAGGCACGAAGGTGCTGGCCTGGATAGTGTTCGATGTACCGCGACAGTCGTTGCCGATAGAATAGACAAACTGAGCGCGTTTAAAGCTCCTGGGCCAGACCAGTTTCTCCCCAGAGTGTTGCGGGAGGTGAGCGACCAGGTGGCTCCCCACCTGGCTACAGTCTTCAACAAATCGTTGGAGACGGGCCAGATGCCTGGTGACTGGAGGGAAGCCAACGTGACCCCTATCTTTAAGAAAGGGGATCACGAAAGTCCAGGGAACTATCGTCCCATTAGTCTCACTTCAGTTGTAGGTAAATTATTAGAAGGGATAATAGCTGATAGGATCATTGACCATTTGGATTCGTACAAGCTGCTTGTGGACTCCCAACATGGGTTTAGGCGGCATAGGTCGTGTCTCACCAACTTGCTCGAGTTTTTCCACGTCATGTTGGGTGAGTATGATAAGAGTAGGGCGATTGATATACTTTATCTCGACTTTCAGAAAGCCTTTGATAAGGTACCTCACCGCCGGCTTATGTCGAAAGTACGCGCGCTCGGTATCGGTGGGGAAATAGGTAGGTGGATTGAAAACTGGCTGAAGAATAGGCGGCAGAGGGTTGTAATTAAAGGTGCTAGTTCGGGTTGGGCCTCGGTCACTAGCGGGGTTCCTCAGGGTTCCGTTTAGGGGCCACTGTTGTTTATCATTTACATAAATGATATCGACGGTGGCATCGTCAGTCGGATCGCCAAATTCGCTGATGACACCAAGCTTGGGGCCAATGTTGGGACGCCGGAGGCGATCGAGCAACTGCGTGCGGACCTACGTAGGATAGGAGAGTGGTCCGAAAAATGGCAAATGCCGTTTAACTTGGGTAAATGCAAGGTGATGCACATTGGCTACGCCAATCCCAAGTCAGACTACTCGATGTTAGGGAGTAATATCGAGGCGACTGATTTGGAAAAGGACTTGGGTGTGCTAATTAGCAGCGACCTTAAGTTTACCAAACAGTGCGTAGATGTTGAAAAGAAAGCCCAGAAGCTGTTAGGTTATATCAGGAGGCAATTTCAGTTTCGGAACAAGGAGATTGTGCTCTCTCTGTACAATTCCCTGATTCGGCCGCACCTGGAATATGCTGTGCAGTTTTGGTCGCCCACCCTCAGGAAAGATATTGAGAGGCTGGAGCGAGTGCAGGCGAGGGCCACAAAGTTAATCCCTTCCGTTAGGCATTTGGGTTACAATCGACGCTTACGTGCCCTGAACTTGTTTTCACTGGAAACTGGGAGGCTGCGCGGTCAACTGATCGAGGTTTTTAAGTTCTTACGCGGGTTCAACGATGTCGATTTTAGAAGCATGTTTAGTTTAAATGATAACCCAACTCGCAACAATGGTTGGAAGTTGGATTTGAAGCGGTTTAGGACTAGTGTGTGTGGGAATTACTTCACGTATAAGATCTGTGACACATGGAACAGGTTACCTTCAGAAGTTGTGAACAGTTCCTCTGTGGATCATTTTAAGAAAAGGTTAGACCAAATCTTGCACACTATTTGAGTGTGTAAAAAATTTTCCGTGGCACCCGTTGCCATTGGTACCTCCTCGGTATGGGCCGCAAGGCCCTTTGAGGTACTTCTTTTCCTTGTAACTCCTTCCTTGTAACTCCATTGCATGCTCTGTCGTTTGCTTTCTGGTTCATAGTGATGGATCCAGGTTTCATCTCCAGTGATAATGCGCTCCAAAAAGTTTTCACCTTCATTATGATACCGCGCCCAAAGACGAGAGCAGACGTCCATACGATTACGCTTGTGTTCTTATGTCAACTGTTTGGGCACCCACCTTGCACAAACCTTGTGAAAGCCAAGAATGTCATGAACTATCGAATAGGCTGACCCTTGACTGATGTCTAATGAAGATGCAATTTCTTTTATTGTTAATCTTCTGTCATCGAAAATCATGGCTCTGGCTTCTTCCTGCTTGTCACCACTGGTTGATGTTGATGGTCATCCTGAGCACCGAGCATCTGTCACACATGTCTGACCTTCCTTGAACATTTGAATCCACTCGTACACACTTCGCCGTGGTAACGCATTATTCCGATACTGAGCACATAAACGCGTGTGAATTTCAGCTCCTTTCACACCTTCTTCCCACAAAAAAACGAACCACGGATCTCTGTTCTTCCAGAGTACAAATTGAAAGCGGCGCAGCCATGCTCACTACTCGTGCGATATGTGACAGCTAAGAGTAGCCTAAATAAGCCTATACTGTTGCTAGCCTAAATAAGCCTATATATCTCAGTTTGGCTCGTAATTACAAGTATATATTATATATACTATATTATCACTAAAACAAAAAGTGCGGATACTTATTGAAGTACCCTCGTGTGTGTGTATATATATATACACATGGTGGTGTAGTGGTTAGTGTCGCTGACAACGAATCCATGAACCCCGGGATCGAGACACGGTGACGGCAGGCGGCGCAGAGCAAAACCCAGCTGTTCATCCTTCCATACAATAAAAAAAATTTGTTTGGTATATAAATGGGTCCCGTGGGTAGCCTAGTGATTAAGATGCTGGGCTGTTGATGGGGCGTGGTTCGGATTCCACGTTAAGCTGTAGGTCTAAGGTGGAGTGACAAGCTTGACCTTCGTCAGAATGAACAATTCGGGCGGAAGCAAAACCAAGGTTAACCTAGGTTATATAGGTGACGTTCCTTTACTGCTAAGGGATAATAAATGGAACCCTGTATTTCACTTTCTCACTTTCCTAGGTATACTCCGTCCCACCAAAGGTCAGAGCGTCCCGTTGCTAATTGGAAGATGCGCGATGAATAGCCTTGTCTCTTGAAACTTTTATGAGGGTCTTTAAAGCCCCAATTTCGGAGGTACACACAGAAAACTAAAGTCAACAATTCTGCAGTTTTACAGAAGAAGACAGAGGAACGCCACCTTTCCGGCATATAAACAAGACAGTACCAATTTACATCGTGCTTAATTGCCTCACAGCAATTGAGCAATAACTTCGCTGTTTTTTACATTTTATTGCGGTAGTTGTGTTCCTGAAAACTACCGCATATAGTGAATTCGAGTATAGTGAGAAATATTTTCCCATAGACACAATGTTAATTTGGAAGGTTACGTTCCAAATAAAATTTCAAACTCATATAATAAACCCAGAGAATCAATAGACAAACCAATCCTATCAACTGCTTATGCAATCAGATAACATAACGACAATGTAGTATAAGTTAATTATGAACCTGAAACAGAACAATATATAATTAAAATGAAAATGAAAAGGTTTATTGGCAGACTATAGTCCATATGACAAATATTAATAATTCAATGACAGTTCACCTACTAACGATAGAAATATATACGACTGATTACAAGTAATACTGTACAGTAATGTCGGAGTTAAGTGGAGCTACAGACAGACGTTTTCGCACCATGAATTCCATAGCTTAGAAGACAAACGGCAGGACTCATGGATAGCTTGGATAATCGAGTTGAATGATTTTTTAATTCTTTGCATTAGACTGCATTGAGCACGTCTTGTTACCTCCGGGAAGCTCGGGACATTGCGGGTAGCAATCATTTGCGAAGCTGAGCATCTCGGAGGTAATTTATGTAGAAGTCAAAAAGACCTGTTTACAGCAAATTTAGGGGTCTGCCAGAACCTTTTTTGTAATTCACCCAGAGTTGCTGTCCGTATATATCACAACAAAAAGTACGAAAGAGAGTGTCTTTAGCTTCACTTGTACAGAACCGGAAGTTCCTTATAGACGTATTAGTACAAAAGCTTCGAGATTCTTTTCTCATATCTGAGTCATCACTCAAGGAGCTGGTGATAGTTTGACCCAAATACTTAAACTCTTGTACTTCCTCAATTACTTCACCTCTTATTTTAAACTTAATATCAGCTGGCTGATTACAGCTTTTAGGATGGAATTGCATAACCTTAGTTTTTGTAACATTAAAAAGAATATCATGTTTCTGCGAATACACTTCGCAGACTTTTAGTAGCCGATCCAGACCTTTAACAGAGGGAATTGATAACACCATATCATCGGCATAAACTAAGTTATTTATCCTTGTGTTAGCTATACAACATCCCACTGTTGCCTCATTAAGTGAAGCAATTAATCCGTCAATATACATATTAAACAGCATAGGAGAGAGCAAGGACCTTGCCTCACCCCGCAAGAGAAGCCAAAACATTCGGATAGTACATTTCCCAACCTAACGGTAAAAGATTGGTGGGAATACCAAAATTTCGATAAATTTAATATGTACAGGGGAAACTTCCTGTCTTCTAGTTTTTTAAATAAACTCTATCATATGCCTTACTTATATCTAGGAAACAGCTATAAATAGTTGAATTACTCTCAGTGTATTTAGATATTATTTCCTTAAATACATAGATACACAGGTCAGTTGAGTAATAAACAAATACATATGTATGTACTTACATAAACAAAGGGGAAAAGTGGCAAAGGAGCTAAGGCTGAATGAAGAGAAACCTGAAGATGAAATTTAGGCTTGAAGGGTTGTTGGAGGGTTATCTGGATCTGAATCTGAATCTTCGAAGTATGGGGCAGTTGATGTGGGTGGAATTAGCGTCTTCGAATACTCGCGAATGTTCTCGACTTAAGTTTTATGTTTGCGCGGATGGACTTGAGAATTCTCGAACCGCGTAACCTCGAGAGTGTTTCCGCTTTAGGTCCTAAATTAATTAACCGCGTAACCTCAAATTTGCGCAAAGCGGGGTATACCTATATATATATATATATATATATATATATATATATATATATATATATATATATATATATATACAGGGCGTCCCAAAAAAATGTATACACACTTTAACAGCTGATAGCTCAATTGATGTTTCTTTCTTTCCAAGTTAAACCCATTAGAATTAATAATGGCAGTCAGACTAAGCTTTGAACAAAGGAAATTCATTCTAAAATGCTACTGGAAGTGTGAAAACGCAGTTGAAGTGCAAAGACAGTTTAGGAGGGAGTTTCAAACAGATCCACCAACGCGACTTACCATCACTCGAATTAGAGATAAGTTTGAAGCCGATGGAACTGTTCAGAATGTCCACAAGAAGCGTTCCGGAAGACCACGGACATCGACAAGCCCCACAAAGCAAGAAAGAGTACTGGAAACGTATCACCAAAGTCCAAGAAAATCTGTGCGGCAAGCGAGTCGTGAGGTAGGAATTTCAGAATCGTCTGTCCAACGCATTTTGAAGCGCTGTCAATGGAAAAGTTACATTCCAAGATTAGTCCATGCTATTAATGAAGATGATCCGGACCGAAGAGTGGAGTATTGCGAGTGGTACTTGGCACGATGTGGATGTGGATTGGACGAAGGGGTTTCGTAGAATACCCTCCGCGTTCACCAGACCTCACACCACTAGACTTTTTTTATGGGGATACTTAAAAGACAAAGTCTACGCTATAAAACCTGCAACAGTCGCTGAATTGAGAGCAGCCATTGAACGAGAATGCACACAAATACCAAACGAAATGTTTCGTGATGTTTGCGATTCCATTGCTTCGCGTTATCAGCAGTGCCTGGACCAGAACGGACGTCAGTTTGAAAACAGGCGTTAACAAAACAATTAAATAATGTCTGTAGATTCTATTACATTTTGAAAATGAAATGTATTTTAATAAACACTGCCTTTATAAGTATTTAAAGTGTGTATACATTTTTTTGGGACGCCCTGTATATATATATATACACACACGTGAAGTGTACAAACCAATATTTTTTTTGGCAAAGAAAAAATAATGCGCAAATAACTCCGTAACACTTTTGAACATCAGCCTAAGTATGAAAGTTTTCTTTTGTTCAGTTGTTGACTTGCAATTAGGCCATTTGGTCACACGGTTTGGTGCAGATTTTCACTATATATTTAGATTCTAAAGGGATAGAGCCTGGGTAGCGTATAGTGTATGTCAACATAACTTATGATATTAATGTTAACCCCTCCGTCTATGGCCTTGGTTGGTTCGAAGTCGACGGGGGTTCTGGTTAGGAGGCAGCAACGGATTTGTACTTGTAGTAGTTTCTTCTATACTACTCTCCAAGTTCTTCTATAGTGGCTCGGAGGATTCTGGGAGGCTTATTAAATTCTCTGAGGGTTCCTGGATTCTTCTTGTAAAGTATCGGGAGATTTTAATGACTAAGTTCTCTGAAGAGAGCACGGCTCGAAGGAGAAGATAAAGACTTTTTCTTACTGCAAATTGCTGCTAAAATGTTACAAGTTATGCTCAGCCTCTAAGTATATCATTCTAGTCAGAATAATCAGAATAATTAGAATGAACATGGAAGAAATTTTTTGGGTTTATATACCCATAATCTGCTAACATCATTATTATTAAATGTTGAAAAGGCTGTATTATTTTTGCACAATATTTGAAAATAAAGTAATTTTTTTGCTGTGGCAATGGTTAAAGAGATAAACAGGATATAGGAAGAGGAAGCCATATTTTTATCTTAAACCGCGTATTTTCAGATCTGATGTTTTCCTGATCCGCCGAGTTAATTAGAAGTGGAAATTGAACTATACATCTTTATACTAAGATATGAGCAAAAATTAAAGGTTTAAGATTTATAATTAAATGCTTAGGCAAGACATGACTTCATTTTTTTATAACGAAGAGAGAATCTATACAAAATATGAACACTGCAAACTTTTAATCATGATTCATTATTAAGCCAAATCTAAAAAAAATGATGAAGAAATTTTAAAAAGAACAAGTCACCAATTATTTGGCAAAGTAGGAAGCACATCAAAAATTTATCGCAACGAAAAAAATAATAAAAAAATAATAATAATATCGCCGAGTGTACATTCCTAAATGGCGACATAATGTCGAGTCGTACATTGAGTACAATCCCAAGTACATCACTGCGTACATTGAAATTTTGGTTTATTACAACTATGATTATAATTGCCAATTAATTCACATTCGCTTATTATCGTTAATTAGTTTCATTAAAGTACGTTAATTACATTATATTAAATTATTATCGTTAATTATAGTTTCATTAAAGTACATCAATTAAATTATATTAAAGTATTACAGTTAATTACAATTAAACAGTTAACTATAGTTTTTTTAACAGTGTTTCATATTTATAGACAATTAGGATGTTAGGAGTATAACATAAAGTACATGGGCACATACAGTATATATATATATATATGTATATGACATAACACACATAATAATGTGTTATAAATTAGAAGCAAGCAAGAGATTTTCACCTCAGAAGCTCTCGTTTTTGCCTGGTCAGCGGAATTCGAACACTTGTGTAAGCATGAACGAATATCTTGCGAGAAGTGAAATAATTAAAAGAAAAAGTCAAAAGAATACATGTGGACGTTTGTACATGTACTTAACTATGTACATAATCATGATAATCAGGGGACATGTACGAATGCACAAAGTATTGTACACATATTGGTAGTTGCACAATAGGTTGACAATAGGTAGAAAATAGGTAGGTCGATGAATGATAATTAATACAATTAATAAAAGATAACGGTCAAGATAAGATATGGATGTATGAATGAACAACATATAAATAATGACGTATAGAGTGTGAAGTTTTTATTATTATGTTAAAGAATTTACCATACATTGAATACTAAAGTTATGATCGGTATTCAAGGTATGGAAAATGTGAAGGGAATTACGCTACTTTATGACGTCATAGCTATTCAAATTATACCATACGTCAATTCATAATTAATACACCATATTATTTAATTCGTACGTACAGTACAAGTTCTTTTTGGGAGAATTTAGAAGAGATGAATTAGAGTAATACAGTAATGAAAAGTTTATAGCCATTGTACAGAGAGTGAGTGAAACTATTAATTAAGTAAGGGGTTCCAAAAAACCTTAGCCCCACATTTGCAGCTTACATGTTTACTTATATCGAAATAGTTTTTAGTGATTATAAAAATGTATAAAATTCTTTATTTATTGCAGGTATTAAAATTACTCTAGCTGATAAAGTGATAATATAATGGCTTCTCAATTAATTGGTGATTCGGAGAGGCAACGTGTGATAGATCGCATACGAGCAATAACATTTTGGGAAGCTAGTGATGCTGGAGCCACCTTTATAACACGTTCATGGGTTGCCAAAAAGTTGCGAAGAAGTGAGGATTTCGTCCAAAGAAATTGGAATAAAACTTTGGATGAATGTGAAATGGATACAACCAAATCTGGGCGCCCAAATTTGCCACTCTCTCAGGAAACAAAGGACATCATTGAAAGCGGTACGCGTAAGCGGAAAAACAGCTGTGCTAAACTTTCTAGAGAGATCGAAGTGTTGAGAGGAAAGATCGTTAGTGGTGAGATCATTCGACTGTACCGTCATAGGCAAGGTTTAAAGCCTTGGCATGAACTTCCAAAGCGAAGAAAAACTCAACTTAACATCGATGACAGAATGTGGTTTGCCCATTATCTTGAAGATTGGGATGTGGATGATTTCATGCATATAGCTGTCTCCGATGAATTTTTTGTTTACGTAACACGTCGGCCTAACTACCAAAATGATCGAGTGTGGGCCACAACACAAGATGAAATCGATGAGAATGAACATTATCGTGAATTATTAAAAAGTCCAGACTGTGTTGGTGTGTTTGTTTTGTTCACTGCAAAGAAGCTCATGTGGGTGCTGAAGCCAAATGGTCAGAGTTGGGATGGACAGTATTTTCGTGATATTATTCTATCTCAGCATGTCATTCCTTTTCTAAGAAACCCAAACAATGTTATGGATGTCGATCAGGTCACACTTCTGCACGATAAGGCCCCCTTCTTTAAGGCATTAACCACTCAACAGTTGTTGCGGAACCATGAGATCGATTTCTTTGGAAATGAAGAATGGCCAGGAAATTCTCCTGACCTGAACGTCTGTGAACACATTGGATCAGTTATAAAGGACAAGGTTGAATGTCTCTTGTTTGAAGAACCTGCAGCAAATCGATTTTCGAAGGATACAATGACGCAACACATTGAAACTGTTTTAGCAAATTTGCGTAACGATCAAGATCTATTCACGTCACTTTTGGCAAGCTACCCAAAGCGAATTCAGGCTGTCTTGGAAGCCAATGGCGGGAACACCAAGTTTTAATTGTTTCTCATTAAATGCAGGATTAAATTCTCTTTTGTAAGGTATGTTTAGTTTTACTGTACCTCTAATGGTTTAGGCCATGGGCAGTGGGGGGGGGACTAAGGTTTATTGGAGCCACGTATATACAGAGGCATGCAAGTAAATAGACACCCTTAATTTTATGGTAAAATGTATGCATCCAAATTTTTTTGCCATTATTATGACTAATATTCGTTTCCTACATTTCTATCCTTGAAGAAGGACTTATGCCAATATTCTCAAGTGGTCAAATTGAAAAAGACAGCTGCCTGTTCATGGAAGATGGAGCCCCATGCCACACTGCAAAAAAGACGAAAGAATGGGAGGAGCGAAATGGTATCAAACGACTTCCTTGGCCGAGTCAGTCCCCTGACATGAACCCCATAGAACACGTGTGGGCAATACTAGACAAGACTTTACGTAAAAAGCCCAAAAAACCAGCAACACGATCAGAATTGTTGAATCTTTTACGCCAAATTGTTACAGCAAAATCTGGGCTGTCTATTTACTTCTTACATGTCTCTCTATACTTACGAGTATACAGTAAATATTAAGGAATTGTGTACATTTGAGGAAAAATTATGTAAATGAATGAAGAAGTACAAACAAGGGTTCACATCATGTCACATGCAATGTGCAGGTATAATCTAATAAAATTTAGGGATGAGGGTTAGATGCAAGACAACAATAATTAATTATCATAAAGTTTATAATAAATGGAAAATAGAGATATGGAGAATATTGTGATGGAAATGTTAAACGATCTAAACCGTCGAGTGTCTTGTTTGTATTTTATGGGAATGAAATTAAGGGACATTCGCTTCTCACAACGAATCTCCAATGACACAAACATGGATACGACTCAACCATAGAAATGGTAGATAGTATGGTTGTCACATTGCAGGAATAGAAAGCAAATAAAAATTTTATCCAAACTCGCGTTAGGAGATTTTGGTTCTCATGTAAAAATGAATATTTGAATATAAAGATTATATAGGAATTATTCATTGTTCATTTTTACATTAAGCGGCGTCTTGATGCCCTTAGGACTAAACACAAATTAAATCTGTCGTTTTGAAGGAGTTCAGCTTCCTAAAAGATACGGTTTTAACTTGCGAGGATAGAAAAATAAGGCACTGACTAGATATGATAGTGCAGAAACTTTTGAATTTTAAAAAAATTCAGTGTTCCTAATTTAGTGATTAGTTCGAACACTGAAGGTTATTAGCAAACTGTAATTTCAGTATGATGTGCAGGTAATATGTCCTTCAATTAGGTATCTATGACTTCCTAAATATGTTAAAAATATGAACAAAAAATACAAATTTCAAGACTAGACGCCTGGCTCGGAACAATTCCAGATGAGCCGGATGTACAGTTGCGCTCATTATTCTTAGGATACTCATGAGAACAGATAGCAACACCTGGCATATATTTGTTCTGTGTAGCTACTACAAGCGATTGTAACATTTTATGAATGAATCTGGGGTTTTGTGAGTGAGTGCTGATTGGTTGGTTGGAACATGGTGTGTGTGTGTGTGTGCATGAATGATGAGACATTATTCCTGGTCTTTATTAATATATCATAATATGGAATGGTCCTAACAGTGTTTGGCTGGCCGTGATATATTTAGTGGTGGTGTAGACACGGGTGACAGTCGGGGCAGGCAGGGGGTGGTGCTGCTGATGTGATGTACCAGCTCTTGACTCATTGCCAAATGTCTTTAGAACATAATTATTTCCAGTCATCACTCTGGTTTACATATTATTAAGGAAACATAAATGAATAATTAAATATAAATTCAAGAAGGGGATATATATTAACAAGGGGAATGTCAATGAAGTGAATAAAAAATGGCCATGTAAAAACTAAAAAAAACCTTTGGACGTGATGACAATGTTCATGGTATTGGCAAGCCTGTCATCCTGAATGAACTGAAGTTTCACTGCATAAAAACAGAGCCGTTCGTAGGTATTATTGCCCTCTGAGCAAATTCTACGACCTGTACCACCCATCCCCCCTGTATTTATTTATTGATTCATTTATTTATTTATTTACATTTAATATTGAACATAGATTCAGATATTATTTTGTGTTATAACAAAGACAGCAAAAACCTGATATCTATAAATACTGGGTGATCCAGATAAATGGGACCCATAAAAAAAAGCCAAATATTCTTAATATTTAATTCCTTTCATAAAAACTATATATCATTCGAAAGAGTAGAGTTACAAGTTTATTATGAAATATTTATTTTTTTAAAATGACTCCTTTCAAATGTGCTCCATTAGTTGCCAAGCATTCCAGTGTTCTCGCTTGTAAGTTCTGCATCACTTTTGCAAGAGTGTGCGGTGGTATGGCCTGTATCTCATTTGTGATGGCGGCCTTCAATTCTTGCAAGGTCGTTGGGTTATTTCTGTAGACCCTACTCTTTAAATATCCCCAGAGATAATAATCTAAGGGAGAAAAATCCGGAGACCTTGCGGGCCATTCAACGTCTCCAAATCTTGAGATTAAACTCGCCTGGAAACGTTTGACGCAAAACTGCCATGCAGTTCCTCGTGGTATGGCAGGTAGCTCCGTCTTGTTGGAACCTGTGGTTTTCTAGACAAAGATCTCTTAATTTAGGAATAAGGAAATCGGTCAACATTTTTTCGTAGCGATCACCATTTACAGTGACCGTGTTTCCGGTGGAATCCTCGAAAAAGTACGGCCCTATGATCTGAGATGCAGTAAGACCACACCAAACAGTTACACGCTGACTATGCAACGGGACTTCGGTAATATTCAATGGATTTTCTGTTGCCCAGAAACGACAATTTTGTCTTGAAAGATCTTTGAGCTGAAACTACACTTCTTCCATGCTCATAATATTGCTCAGTTATGAAACGCAGCTGTTCCACAGTCCATGCAGTCATCTTGAAGGGTTAGTTTTAACTAACACTTTTATTTTGTTTTGTATCTTATCTTGTCTTGTATTGTCAAAACCTATACAATCCTGTACAAACTTGTAACTATCCTCTTTCGAATGATGCGTATGATTTTATAAAAGGACTTATACTTTAAGAGTTACAGGGGTTTCTTTTGGGTCCCATTTCTCTGGATCACCCTTTACATATATAGTAGCCTACGGCTCACCAATTTGTAGTGGCCTAGAAAGTAGGTTTACTATAATTTATGAATTAAATTGAAATAAATAATTAGGGGTCACCAGTTCGGGGCACAGCCCAACCAAACAATATTTAATAAGGAGAGAGAAATTTGTTGTTTTGTGTTTAATTAGAAAAATAAATGAATTGTTTGTTCAGTGATTAACAATTCTGTATACGGTAATTGTTCCATATTACAATGTGTGATTCTTAGCAATGAGAAATGGTTTATATAATATAAGCGTTAAGTGAATATAATAATTACAATAAACACTAATTAAGGTAAGCTAAGGAGATATGCGGCAGTGAACACACAATAATAAGTAATTAAACCAAATAATAACAGTAAACGGATTAGGCAAGTAAAATAAAATACACAAATGAAGAAATAAACAAGCGGATACAAATATGGTAAGATAACTGAATATGACAAAATAATTGAGCAGGCCTACTGTAGTCGTAATAGGAAAGTTAGTTTCCCGGTTATTTGAGTACACTTTTGGGCCTACTTTATTAGGCAGAGTTTGTGGACTTTTCAGCTTTGAATCCTGAATAATCTAGCACGACGTAACAAAACACTGTAGGCCGGTGAGGGCCTACAAGAGGCTTACCGACCTGCGATTTCGACGGAGATAACTCTGAAGCTGAAGAATCCTCCGTGAAGGTTTACCGTCCTGCGTTTCGACGTGGATAACTCTGAAGACTGAAGAGGGCCTACGTGAAGGTCGATTGTACTGCGTTTCGAAGGAGATGCTCTGAAGACGTACAGACCTACCGGCAGGAGGATGTGTTGAGGGCCCGTTGATAGACTTGTTGAAAATGCGCCAATCGAATTGTGGTGAGGGATGAGTGAAGCCAGGTCCAGAAGGATGACGCCGGTAGAGTGATGTTTGCTTCTGGCGGAATGAAATTATAGGTCGCCTCGAGTGGTGATTCACTTCGTGTATTGGTGAACGCTTGCTTGAAGGACTGAGGCCAGCTGAGATCGAACGGCGCTACGTGAAAGTGGAGATTCACGAGAAGGAGTAACGAGCAGAGTGAGATTGATTTTTAGTAAACTCAGGCTTATATAGGTTCGGAAGACGCATAGTTTTTTAAGGACCTTTTTGGGAAAAACCCAGCACAATTTGCTTCTCTCTCCTTGGACCCACGTGTGCTTTTCGGTCTCTGGTGATTCACAGATGTTTGCAAATGGCGAGGAAAGGAATTTCTGGTCGGTCTCTACACATATATAGGCGGTTTATGAATGAAAAAAATGTTTTGATGCAGATTAAATTTTAATAACATTATAACATTACCAGAGTGATGGGTATCTGTAGTTTTCATACGTCACTGCTTAAAATATCTTCCAATTGGCAAATGGACAACAGCTGAATGGATTCTACTGGTATGGTATTGTTATATCCGGAGCAAATGCTATTTCTAGATCAGCAACACTGATATAGTAATAAACAGTCACTGAAAGAAATATTGTTTAGAAACGAAGAATGTTTTATATTGAGGCGGCATCATAAATGCATATAAATGTTTTGTATTAATAAGTTCCATGTTACAACTTAAGTGTTGAACCACTGCAGATGTGACTCTTGGCGATCTCTCGCCTCAAAGGAGAGAATTACAGAAAATAAAACTACTACAGTAATTCATATCATAAACATAGAGCCATTTAAACGATGATATTTGGCAATTTTGCAAAGGTGTTATACATTCATAATTACCATTGTATTTGAGAGATATTTTATACATGAACACGACAAATTTAATATCTTGTCCAACCACCGTTGTTGTCTATGACTTCCTGCAGTCGATGTGGTACAGAAGCAACATGGTTATATACCGGCTGTTGGTTCTTCCTCAGCACCTCCCACTCACTAAATGTGTGTTGTAAAAGCTGGTGCGTTGTTCGTTCCTCTGCTGGTTCCCAGACATTTACAATATTGACCCATATATTCTCGATGGGATTCATATCACAACCCTTACTTGGACAATCCAGAAGGTCGATATTTCTTTGCTCAGAGAACCAGCGTGTGACGATCCGTGCTGTGTGAATTGGGGACCTGTCTTGCATAAAAATGATTCGCTCAGGAAGTGGCAGAGCATATGCACGCACAGAAGGAAAATTTCGAAAATTTCTATACACTGGTCTGCAGTAAACCTCCCTACTCTTTTGGTGAGCTCTACTACACCATACAGATGAATCCATCCCCACATGTTACAGGTGACATGACCGCTACGTGCTTCCTCATACGTGTTTTTGAGTGATCGAGTATTATTCTTCTTCCAACAATGAAGACAGACATGGGATATGGAGGAAGAGGTATTTTCGTCGGTAAATATCACTCGGCTCCAAAAGTCAAGTCCTTTGTCAATATGTTGCTAAGCAAATCGAAGTCTATTTTCTCGATGTTGCTGATTTAACTTCTTGATAGCCGCCGCCAAACTGTCATTGCCGAAACATCAAGCTGCAATTGTTCCCTTATGGCAACAGCATTAGTAAAGGGATGGACTTCGGCAACATCGCAGATACTCGGTTCATCCGCAGCAGTTGTCAATCGAGATTCCCCCGTTCTGCGGTGATCTCATAGATTCCCTTCCTCTTGCCACCTCTTCAACCATATATAAACAGTGTTCCTAGAAGTTCCAAGTTCTCTTCCAATTTGAGTTGGAGACAGCCCGCTCTCCTTCATGCCGATCATTCGTCCCCTTTCAACAATTTTCTGGTGATGATAATCCATTCTGCAGAGTAGTTGCTTCGATGAGACTCAAGAATAGTGTGAGCTTATTCTCAGTCACCATACCAATTAACACCTCTGTCATGACGTCATGTGGTGTTACGTGATATGTTAAAAGTCAGATGGAATTGTTGGAATGCGAAAACAGTTTGGAAAATGGTCATTAAACTGCTACGCCAGCAGTTCCCAACCTTCTTTTGTGATTATCCCTCTTGGTTAATCGCCAAATGGAAATTACCCCCACCCCCTGCAAAAAGCACAGGAAACTTCATTTTACTGAGCATGAGAATAATTATTCAAATTTTATAAATATAATACTCGTATATTTCTATATATATACAGTGCCTTATGTATAAGTTAAACACATATGATATTAGTCAAAGAATGGCTACAACATTATATAGGAAGCAAGCAAAACACGTCACCAGTAACTACTAGTCTAGTGCGAGGGATGCAACTGTTTCTGCTGAATTAACCCCTGAATTCTGGGTTCAGTTTCGCTCAAGGCGTAGCGTTAATCGCCTTCAATGTGCAGCCGATTTCGCAGTTTGTTTTTTATGACCATAGTAGAATGGGCGCAAAAGGAGAGAGTGCAATGCAATTGCAAATGTTGATCATTGTTGCAAGAGTACCAGCAGCAGTGCCAGCCCTACCCCCTTGTTGCAAGGCCCCAAAAGGGGGGAGGGGGTTGTTGCAAGAGCAACAAGGGGTCATGCAACTTGGAGGTGGTTATCCCACAAGAGAGAGAGAGGAGAAAGAGAGAGAGGAAGAGAGGTGTTCGCCTGGCAAGAGCCAAGCACATATTGAGACTTCAGCCGAGCGCCCGCTGTCTTATAGGCTCCTAATCAGCCAATGCCTCTAGGCATTTCAGCCAGTTAGCACAGTGTATACTTCGTTTGGGCACGTACACACCCGCCTATACATCCATAAAATATTACGCACACACAACTATGTGCGCGATTATATGCGCCGGGTTCGAGACCCAGTGGCGGCGCGTCCTTCTACGGTTGGTAGATAAATGGGAAACCAAGGTGTCTTAATGATCCGTGTTAAACTGTAGGTCTAAGGTGGAATGTAAACATCCTTCCACGATTGGTAGATAAATGGATAACCAGGGTGCCCTAGCAGGGATCCCTCTCTCTCTCTCTCGCGCGCGCTCTTTCTCTCATATATATATATATATATCCCGTTAAACCGTAGGTCTAGGGCGGGGTGAAATGTTTGGCCTTCGCCAGAATGAACAATTCGGGCCGAAGCCATCGAAAGCAAAGGTGATCCTATATATGTACAAATCTCTCGCTCTCTCACGCTCTCTCTCTCTCTCTCTCTATCTCTCTCTTTCTTATATATATATATATATATATATCCCCGTTAAAAAGTAGGTCTAAGGTGGAGTGCAAAGCTTGAACCTCGCCGGAATGAACAACTCGGGTCGAAGCCATTGAAAGCAAAGGTGATCCTATATATGTACAAATCTCTCTCTCTCTCTCTCTCTCTCGCGTGCTCTTTCTTTCTTATATATATATATTATAATTATATTAAACAGCGTTCTGTTCGAGATCATAAACTTTGGGGTTAATGACCTGCAACCCAGAATACTCTGTCAATTTTTAAAATTTATTTATTGTATCGTACACGAAATCTGGGACCCCAATAAAGTTTTACAGTACGAGAATTGTCTCGAAGGGCTGAAGAACTTTGTGCGCTGGTGGTTTTTCCTTTTCCTTCATGGGTAATTGACTCTGAAATTACATTCCAGTTTCTGGGGTTTTATTTTTCAGAGGAAATGATAAATTTTCCGAATCGATTTTAGATAGGGAACCATAAATCGATTCACAAATTATCTTCCAACCTCGTTAAGTTCCTCACTTAATTGGTTGCTTATCATATGTTCAAATCTCCCACCAACTCGTCGATCTCCGAAAGCAGGATCAAAAACAACGCGTTTCTCTCTCTCTACGAATGGGTATATCTGACACGCCCCTGATTTCACGGAGCAGCCAATCACAACCCTGTGGGAGGAGCCCAGGACCTCTGGTTGGAGGCTAGGCGGGCCTATGCGTTAAGCTCCGCCCAAAATCCACTGATAGCCAATAGGAAGCTCGCGATTCGTGTATTGTGGGTTGATCACATTTACGAGCCCCACTTATAAAAGGGGTCACTTTCATCATAGGGCCTCATTTCATATGTTTTCTGCATCAGTGCTTTTGAAATACCCCACCATGAGTCAGCTCTACAACTCTCCCGAATTGTTTGAAAACGAGGATGTTCCATCACTCTACAATTTATCTTTTCAACGCTGTACACCTGAATGAACTTCTCTCAACGCAGACCGTTACAGAAATTTGTAGCGGCGACAACGATTTTCCCGCTAACGACTTCACAGAGATGTAAGTAATTAATATGTGATTATATAACGTTTCAACCAGTGTTAACTTATAAAAGGCCATAATAAATGCGCTTTGAAAAAATAGTTTGTGCTTTATTCTCGGTCTATATACATCGTTTCAGTGTTAAATAATTTATAAAAATTCGTAAAAATATATTTTAATTATTGTCCCGTTCTCTGTTTCCTTCCCGATTATTTCGGCATATATATATATATATATATATATATATATATGATGTGGCTTTAATTGTACACTTCTCGATAATTTAAAAAATTATAGAAAGTTCTACAGATACGATTCTAGAAATATTAAAAACTTTTGAGAACTGTCTGCAGCCTCGAGACCCGTTGCAGGCAGACGATGCGTAGCACACCCAGCTAATCTTCCTTTTAAGCTGTAAATTGGTGTACTCGTTTTTAATTATTGTCCCGTTCTCTGTTTCCCTCGCGGTTATTTTGCCGAAAGATATATATATATATATATATATATATGGTGTAGTTTTAATTGTAAATTTCTTGATAATTTAAAAATTTATAGAAAGTTCTACAGATGGGATTTTAAAACTACCAAAACTTTTAAGATTACCCGATGCTTACTTTTGAAACCTGTCAGGATATCGTGAAAGGATATCTGCGCAGATATCGAGGCTCCTTCTCTATTTATATATATATATATTATATATATGTGTTCCTCTGTGTGTATTTTGGCGAAAAACAATAGGTTTTTAATCATTCCCCTTTGCCAGGCGTCCTAATCGGAATTTTCCCTTATTGTATCTCTTTAATTAAACTAATTTAATTTTACTTAACTTTATTTGATTCAGCATGAACTAATCATGTTAACTTCTCATTAAAGGAACGAAACGGAACTTGAACGTGTTATAGCTACTTTTCGTTTTGATGAAAGGGGAATAAATGATATGGATGCTTTACCGCACAACCAACCCAGCGAACTGAATACAGAGGTCGAGGTATTGGCTCACATCCGGTCCAACGAATGCCAGGTCGTCGAGGAAGTAATGTAAGTAATTTTTGGGGTTAAGAACAAAACACATTGTATTTCCATTTAATTTATTAAATGGTAGAAAACATGTACAAAGCGGAACCAGCGTCCATTAAATAAGTATTAATGACGACAAATAGGCCTTTACACAATATAGATACACACCTTTACACAATAGAACGGGCGCTAACATATGGGAACTTTTTTATTAGCTGCATACCGTTTTATCATTCATTTCAGTGTCGTACAATCGAATAATTTTAAAAAAATTGCAAATCCCTTCCCACAACATGTGCAGGAGAAATGAAATGCAACACATGCCGCACTTGTTGCTAAAATATCCTTGAAATCGGTATGGATTCCATACAATCTCTACAATCTCAGGTACATGTATCTGCTCGATCAATTGTACAACCACAGGGTCATTCCAGGGCTGGTGCCGAGTTAGTCAAAATAGTACATTCTTTCCCTATTTTTAAAATAGATTACAAACCAATGAATCCCCTCACCCCCGCACAATGTCTGTGTTCACAATAATCCCGTACCAGTTTCTCGTAGTTGGCAATTTCAATATTTCATTCTTCGCAACCACACCGCTAAATTTAGAGCGTGTGATTCGGTCACTTCATTAATCTCTGGAATGTACATATTCGCGTCCATTTTAAAAGTCTGTGACCACGTTCCTGAAACGGTCAACTTCTATCAGAGCTTGTGATTCGAGGTACACGAGTAATCTAATAGGCGCGTCTGACTGAGATATTCCCACTCTGTTGTGGACTTAAGTGCGTATTTATACTAGCAGAAAAGTCAGGGGTAATATCAAATGAATAAATGTTAAATTCTTCGACAAACTCTGTCTGCGTTACGCCAAACCCAAGTTCATCACAGGCATCTGCATTATAAGCCAGACTACTATAAGCTCTCGCGCAGAGCGGGAACACAGCGTCTGATGCGTAATCAGCAATCATAGTCCCTCCCAACGCGGTGCCATTTACGTAAAAAATTATATTTTTAATCCCGAAATTCTCAAATTTAAAGGCACTCTTTTTATATTTTCCATTCGTCGAGGCGTGGTCCTGCATTCCAATTAATATCCTTTTAGGTAGAACTCCAAGGGCCACGTTTTCTAGTTGCTTCGAAGCCAACCCGGCGGGCACCGTGTATAGTTTGATCTGTACCTTGTTAATTAGCTATTTTACTGTGGCGTGTATTAAGTTTCCCTCAATTTCTATTTGCTTTGCAGAACTTAATTTCACTCGGCGTACACGCAAATACGTCTCCATTATGTGAATCACAACGGGCATTGCGCCCTCTTCTTGATCAGACCCCAGATTTATGCAGTTCTCAGGACTTGTGTGGTTGAGCTTTAGTTTCAGATGGATGCCGTTCATAAGCAGTTTCTCCTGGAACGTGAAGTCTGTATGAAGACGACCAAAACACTCGTATATCTTTTTTTTAGAATTTTTAAATTTATTCTTTATACGACTTTCATCTTTAGTCTGATAATAGCCCTCGGCGGCTAAAAAGATGTCCTTCGCTACTTTTGAAAAGTTGAGGACATTTTCAAGATAGGCTCGTTGGTCATAATAACCCGTTCCTGCCGAGATGTTAAACTGATTTAAATACACCTCACACTGGCTGAATATGGAGTGTAGAACGTTGGTTTCAGGGTATGCAGAGTAACTATCATCGCAGTCCGTTCCATCTGAATGGGCTATACGCAGTTTAGCGTACATGTACATGCAGCTCGGGTCAAAAAAGTAAGGGCCTGAGCTGGGTATCATGAATTCTATAGGGGCGCTCGGCGAACTAATTGTGTTTAATGAGTTAATTGTAATAAAGTAAAGTCCCTATGATCAATAGAGACCTGAGTGGGGGGCATATCAAAGACGGACAATTCCGATTTACAGCATTGTGAACTGCACGGATAGATGAAACCCGCCATGACGAGTCAGAAATACTAGTAATCAGCCTATGATTCGTGAGACTAGTGTCCTCAGCTAATATCAGTTAAAAAATGATCAGCCATAGGCTTCATACGCTTACAGCATATCTTTTTTGATTTCCTTTTACGTTTAGCGCCACGTGATGGTAACCCCTTCTTCCTGGAAGCTCTCTTCTTTCCACCACCACGCATTTTTCTCTTTGCAGCTTTGATGATTTCGTCCCATGTACGTTTTAAATGTTTTTTTTAGAGCTTCTTTAGGTTTAGTTCCACCCATTATATCTTCGCCGCGTTAAAACCTGATTGCAACGCCTTCTTCCCTAGGTACCTAGCACCCCTCTTCAACAGTAGGACAGCGGTGCGTAGTATGGATGAAAAAATGGATCGAGCCCACTCCCACACTGATATCTCACCCCTCGTTAGACTGTGAATGGCCTTTGGGTCATTATAAACGACGAAAGTGTACTTTCACTGTTAAGCTCCCATCACCGAATTGGAATTTTTTTCTCTCAATCGTTCGCATGGTTAAGCGTGATACCCTTAGACTTCACGATATACTTCATATCATCCCCCACCCTCACCCGTACCGCCATAGGTTTTTGGCCCTGTTGACACAAACGAGTCTGCTTATCCACCATCACTATAGTCATCCTTGATCTCGTCAGTTAGCTCTCCGAGGAATTCCCCAATAGCAGCATGTATTCACCTTCCCTCGCTGTGAATATCACGATATCTGTGTCAGCGTACAGCACCCCCGTCGAAGAGAGTGCAATAGACCCCAAAGTTTGATGCGGGCGTAGGCCGTTGTGAAGCTGGCTACAGGAATGTTTGTAAACCGTGAGGTGTCTGTGGCCAGTTCGGTGATGTACTTTATTATGTAAGTATTACCTACATTCACGATCTCCATAACCTCTTTATCGGGAGCTTTGGCATAATCCCAGATTTCACTATAACTTTTTGCCAAATAAACGTTCCCTTTGCCAGTATTCTGGGCAAATTTCCATCAAAGACTGTTTACACACAACTTTGCACTAAAGCGCTTGCCAGGATTCTGAACAATTTTGGAACGGCGAAGCTGTATACTTTCATGGGCACGGTAACGCTGAATATAAGCCGTTTTTCATCTTCGGTATCAACCCCTCGCGGATATCCTGATGTTTCTACTTTATCCTTCAAAAAAGCGTTTATATATGGTGTGAAAAGGTTGGGTAGCTTCTGAAAACTCCACACCTCATGTATCTTCAATATTCTGTAGCCATGGCGAACGGCTAGGGCCAGCTCAGGGCTTGTATATACACCTCTGATCTTACGCTGGTTGGTTGTATGGTTACAATCACCGTTGTTCTCCTCTGCGCACTTCACACACAGGGGAGACATGAGCTTGTGATCTATAACGACGGGTAAAATCGGCATCCATAAATCGCGAAGGGGGAGCAAGTCTACGAAAGAGAGTCCAAAGTAGCGTTCATTCAAGTTAGCTGAAAACTCCTCGATGGTTGGTATGGTGGGACCCACCATTTTTTACAGGCGCAACTACGGGGTACGGATTGTTCTTCATCACGTTGGGGCATAAAGAGCAGAAGTCGTAGTAGTGGAGTTTCACGCCGTCCATAGGCGGAAAGTATAGCTTGAATGGGTTTGTACGCCCTCCAAAGAAACTGTCACCGCATTTGAGGGGGTCCAACACCATTGGACGTTTGATGGTCCTTATTTCTTCACGGTACTGGGCATCTGTTTCTATCCGTGCATCATACGCATGCTCCCACACGATTTTGTGAGTGAACTGGGAGCCTATAAGTCGGCAGGGGATCTTCCATAAAGGTCCCCTGTGAAGGCACATTCAGCGCGCGGGCATCCATGCCACCAGCAGCCGTTAAAGGAATACACAGTCTTCTCACAAGTGGCTGGATCCTCACTTAGGCCGTCAACCCAAAAAACACGACCATTGACCTTAACGGATACTTCACCCGTGTTGCGGGGATGTTTTATATATACCCCGGTATGTTGCTGTAGGTGTATGAGCCAGTAAATGGCCTTGTGCCCATAACTGCGGGGGATGTTTCTGTGAATGACAGCTAAGGTGTCTTTAGCCATGAACTTATTCTTGAACACTGTAAAACATAATGAGGCGATGGTCGCGACTTGCAGCGAATCGCATTTGAAACGAGCTATGTACATCCTTCTAAAGGCATGTAAACATACCCTAATCACACACACATCATTCACGCAATAACGTTCACATTCATCGGCTATATTGTATGGATGAACTTCATTAAAACTGTTGTAGTAGCGGTCAAAAACTTCACGCTCACTATCATCATGTTGGTGTAGTTAAAGTAATGTTTGGGTGGAGGTAGTCCTACGTAATTCAAAGTTTCGTTAGTGAGGAATGTGTAAGGGAAATACCCTTTTGAAACTTCAGCGGCTACGCCCATGACCTTGGGTAGCTTTGCTAATTTACAAGGTGTGAACAGCAGGGTGTCTTTAAACTGTACATTACCTCTTATCTGCATCTGTATTAGTTTGTTGCCTCTTTTCAAGGGATCACCTGTAAATATCGCAGACGACTCGTGTTCAAGCAACTCCTTATAAAGGAACTGTGTGTCAAATTTCGCCCGTTATGGGCAAAATATACAGTCATTTTTTGAACTTGTCCGCTAATTTGACAATATAGGATACAAAGAGTTTCACAGGGCTGCCGTGTGCGTCGTTTTAAAAACGTTTGTCCGTTTTCCACATTTGTGGCATCGCCACACTCGATCTCCATGCACTCATCACAGATAGTCTGACTTACGAGTAAATGTGGAATAACCTCTTTGGTTTCAGCGTTCGTGTAAGTTTCTATATCGTAGTACACGGTTATACAAGGGCTATTTTTAGGCTTAGCATCTTTCATATAACATACATGCTTCACTCCATCCGCCTTATATTTTTCATGACATGTAGAACAGTGAATTTCATCGCATTTATGTTTGAAATTCCCCCAATTATCCATCATGTGAAACATACCGCACTTACAAATCCTCATTTTCCTGCAAGTGCCATTGATTTATGGAGTTCAAAGCATTTATTATTGAAAAATGTACGTCTACACACATTACATTCCCTCTTCTCGGTTTCAACTACACGACTTTCACATTTGGGGCTTTTACACTGCTCACATACCATGTAGCAATCCTTACAATGTTTCACCATATCATCAGCAAACTCGAGACATCCCTTACACAAATCATGATGCCTTCCATATTTTCGACTTTTATCATAACTGGCGTAGAGAGCCCTTATGTTACGGATGGGGAGATACGATGTTCCTGACAATCCTAAAATAAGTAGAGGTCTTGTACGATCTCTCACGCTGCTTTTAAAAACATACACAGTCCTACGACGATCATCCATTCCAAATACGACTATACGTGCATTCATTTCCTGCTCGGCCCTTCTCAGTTCTTCAGGACCCATATTACACTCAAACTCAAGCTTACAATCTGAAGCCAGTTTACGGGCACGCTGCACAACCGTAGGCAGCCAAATTTTTTGCGTCCAGTATTTAGCACAGTGAACATATGAGCTAAGACTATTGCTATAAACCACAACCACGATCGACGTTTAAATGCTTTCTGTAAATAACCGGAGAATTGAAATTAAGAGTATAAGGTGTGGCACTATGACCCGCAACCCGGAATACTCTGTCAATATCTACCATGAAGTTGTCCATATTGAAGGCTGTACTACTTTGAGAGGCTTGCATTATACGGCCCAAGATATATTCTGTCTACAGCCGCCAAACGTCTGAACGGTATTACTACCCAAAAAATCTACGTCCCCTCATCTGACCCGAACCTGAAGGACACCTCGTCCGGACTTCACGTTCGTCGCGGTTCTGAAGGGCAAACTCCACAATACGTTCAACTACGCGCCGCAGTCCGTTGGTATACAGGGATCCAGGGTCAACCCTGACCACGTACCGATTTCTAGTCAGGGCAGGGGTGGGGGTAGCGGTGCGCACCAACTCGAATGTTATACCATCCTCCACAGTATGAGAAGCTGCTGTGGAGGAAGTACCCGGAACTGAATAATGGGGCATATTTGAGGAAGGTACTATTGTGGGGGTTGTGTCGTAAGACGTAGAGGGTTGGGGCTCTATTACTGGGGTCTAACAACCGGCGCAATCCTGGCACGCTTTATACCTGACGTGGAGGGCTCTTCATCATGCTTCTGCATGAGGTGAGGGTTCGTCAGCGGGAAGGATTCTGTAGCTGCACGGTCATCGGGTTCGTCTGTGATATCGATGATGGGGGCTGTACATCGTCGTCATTCACGGTTCTGTGGAAGAAGAAAAACAAAATATAAGGAGCAGCACTCAAAACTTTTAATATTTTGTAAATGACCCACTCAGGGATGTGACGTGTTAGAGATGGAATCTGTAGAAAAATTCAGGTTCACAAGCCCATCCACATGTATTATATCTGGCCCTACAGGAAAAACTGTATTTATGCTTAAAATCATTAAAGATAAGGGAGAGATATTCTCAAAATTTGTGCATAAAGTAGTATGGTGCTATTCGACTTATCAGTTAGTGTTCAACGAGTACCAAGATGAAATTTTGTTCCACGAAGGTGTATATGACGTTAATTCGTTAAAAGGTAATGAACATACAGTTATTGTAATTGACGATCTCATGTTGGAAATGGATAAAACGTTTGCCGAGACATTTACAGTGTTCTCCCACCATCTTAACATAAGCGTATTCTTCATCAACCAGAATCTATTTTTCAAAAATAGATACATGCGCGATGTGTCGCTAAATACACAATATCTAGTCTTATTCGCACAACGTAGAGATGTGTCACAAATTGGGGTATTAGCCAATCAAATGTTCCCGAATCAACGTAAGGAGTTTTTGGAGGTTTATAAAGAAGCCACAAGTCAGCGTTATGGATATTTGCTTTGTGACCTTCACCCGCGAAACACGTTTAGGGTGCTTCTAAAAAAGAATATATTCCCAAACGAACCTGAAACGGTGTATATTCCAGAATGACAAATAGGCTGAAGAAATATCGTGAATTAATAAAAATCTATCAACGATTGCCCCGGGCACTGCAACAGATGTTTGTTAAAAATGTCGACTCCGACTTTTTAAAATGCATCTGTGAAATCTGTCTTAATGTTATAAAATGTAATGTGCCAATGAAACTCACTGAGAAGGCTCGCTTATGTCGTTACAAGAACATAATACGAACGAACGCTCGCTCATAAAACTCAAACTGTGGGTAAGAAAAAGTGAATTATTGTACAAAGAGGAGGATCATTCCTACCCATCTTATTTTCAGTTTTGGGCCATTTACTAACTAGATTAATATAATGAAGAAGGTGGTAGTTATTCCGTACAAGGTGTATGCTTCATTGCAAAGTTCAAAGATTCCAGACACGGCTCTAGAACCACGTAAAAGTAGGCTTAAAAGAATGGAAAGCGAGTTGCTAGCCCAATTAAACAGTGAAAAGTCACCTGATGAGAAAAGGATCTTATACCAAGAGGCTTTGCAGAAATTTCTTCATGAGTACGAAGATTATAAGTATCCGACAGAGCTCCCCGTGGTTATTAGGCACTGCGCGAACAGCGCTGAGCATGGCGACACAGGACCTGGGCCTGACGTTAGAGATAACCAACCAAAGAATAACGGAACACAACACATCGAACATGTGTTAAAAAGCAGTTTCCCACATACATTGAGGAATAAAGGCTTAAGTCTTTTTAATGGAGCATATTTGAGGAAGGTACTATTGTGGGGGTTGTGTCGTCAGACGTAGACGGTTGGGGCTCTATTACTGGCCATACTGGGGGGTCTAACAATCGGCGCAATCCTGGCACGCTTTATACCTGACCTGGAGGGCTCTTCATCATGCTTCCGCTGAGGTGAGGGTTTGTCAGCGCGGAAGGATTCTGTAGCTGCACGGTCATCGGGATCGTCTGTGATATCGATGATGGGAGGTTGTACATCGAAGTTATTCACGGTTCTGTGGAAGAAGAAAAACACAATATAAGGAGCAGCACTCAAAACTTTTAATATTTTGTAAATTACCCACTCAGGGGTGTGACGTGTTAAAGATGGAATCTGTAGAAAAATTCAGGTTCACAAGCCCATCCACATGTATTATATCTGGCCGGTACAGGCGAGGTCCTTGTTGAAGGAACATGGGTACAAGGATCCAACATCATTGACATTGTTCATGATGTAGTGAGAAAGTGGGACAGGCCCTCACCAACAGGATGGAAGCATATTAAAGCAAGACTACAACAAATAAATGTCCCCAAAACATTGATAGGTAATCTGAATAGGTTAAAAGACCTGGATGAAGTCTCGCATGTGTCACAACTGACTACGCCATCGCCCCCAGCAGTAGCGTCTCTGAAGAGGAGAAAGAAGAGGACAAACGGCCAGCCTTATCCACGTGTCTCTAATATACACAAATGGCTAACATATTAAGTAAACACTACTATGACATTCCTAACCCCGCCTCCTATGGCGGCGTTAATAGACTGTACAGAGGTGTTTACGGAGTAGGGAAAAAAGATGTGAGGTTTTTGCGGGAGTAGAATGCTTATGCACTTCATAAACCGGTGAAAAAAAGGTTTAAAACGGCCAAGACAACAGCGGCTTCGATTGACTCTATTTAGCAAGTGGATTTAACAGACATACAAAGATATTCAGCGTATAATGATGGTTACCACTACATCCTATTCATAATAGATGTATTCTCTAGATATCTGTGGCTAATTCCACTGAAAAATAAATCGCCTGAAACAGTTGCTAAAGCGACCAAAACGTTGATGTTAAAAGAAGATAGGGTTCCTGGCTATTTTTGTACGGATAGGGAGAGAATTTATAGGTTGCGCTTTTCAGAAGATGCCGACAGAGTTTAATATCAGTTACTACACTAGCAGTTCTATACATAAGGTCTCTTTAGCTGAAAGAGTTCAACGTACCATAAAGGAACGCATGCATCGTTATTTTACACATAAAAACACATCCAGATATATAAACGTTCTTGGTTCATTGGCGTCGTCATACAACCGTTCACACCACCATACGATTGGCACAACACCTAACGAAGTTTTAGAAAGAGGTACGCGTCCAGAGGTGAGAAGAAATGGAGCACCGCCACCACACTCTACACATTTCAAAATCAATGATTATGTAAGGCTATCACGTTCGGGAAACAAATTCGCGAAGGGATTTGTGCAAGGATGGACACGTGAGATTTTTAAAGTTAGTGCTATGAGACCTAAAGGCGAAATAATGATGTATTACGTTGAAGATTTGAATGAGGAAGAGATCGCTGGTGGCTTTTACCGCGAGGAGTTGCAGAAAGTGACATTTAATTTAAGAAAAAGTGTGTTTAAAATTGAAAAAATTTTAGGCAGCAAAGGTTCAGGAAAGAGAAAAATGTACCTGGTGAAATGGCTGGGTTACCCATAAAGCTTCAACACCTATATAAAAGCTAACGTAATAATGAAGCTTAAATAGTATGCAACATGGCGCCTAGCCACTTCTATGTCACATTCCCGTCCTCTTCTTCTCTCTCTGTATATCCTAACAATACCCTTACCAACTTTGTGACAGAACTCCACGGACCCATTGAATTGGAGCGTGATTCATATGAGGTGGGTTTATGTAAACTCCAGTTAGTCACAAATTTTTAACTCTTGAAAATGAACAAATCATATTTCTGAACCTTCGAAGAATCGATCAGGGCGAAAAATTAGACATAAGATTAACAATACTATGCGATCAGTCCAGTTCGGTGAGATGCAGTACTATAGCACAAATGTATCGCTAGGAATCGGCCATTATGATAGAGCCATGGACATTGTGACGGGGTTAAACAAGAGTTCAAAACTCATACCTGACAAACGATTTACTTTTTGAAGTCGTAAACATGGACACGCCTGCATGCACACTGAAGTTAAAATCAACGCTTAGTAGAAATATTAAAGAAAAAGAACTGTTCACAATTGTGGCTGAGGGCCGATGTAGCGCAGCTCTCCAAAGAGATACCTTCCAGCTTAATGTATCAATTGAAGATGGAGAAAGTGGGTGAAAGCTCTCCATCCCCAGATATGTGCTATATTTACAGCAATATCGTAGAGCATCAATTTGTTGAGGACACCCAGGCGCGCCTTCTGCGCATTGCACACATCCCCAACCATAGAGAGAAAAGTTTGAGCATTACATATGACAAGCCCCATTATGTGAATGTTGCGACAAATCTATTAACGAACATCTCGATATATATAAGAACGATTGAGGGAAAAAATTTCTCATTCGGTGATGGGAGCTTAACAGTGAAATTACACTTTCGTCGTTTATAATGACCCGAAGGCCATTCACAGTCTTTCGAGGGGTGAAATATCAGTGTGGGAGTGGGCTGGGATCCATTTTTTCATCCATACTACGCACCGCTGTCCCACTGTTGAAGAGGGGTGCTAGATACCTAGGGAGTGAGGCCTTACAAACAGGCTTTAATGCGGCAAAAGACATAATGGGTGGAACTAAGCCTAAAGAAGCACAAAAAACATTTAAAACGTACATGGGACGAAATCTTCAAAGATGCAAAGAGAAAAATGCGTGGTGGTGGAAAGAAGAGAGCTTCCAGGAAGAAGGGTTTACCATCACGTGGCGCTAAACGTAAAAGGAAATAAAATAAAAGTGCTGTAAGCGTATGAAGCCTATGGCTGATCACTTTTTTAACTGATATAAGCTGAGGACACTATTCTCACGAATCATAGACTGATTACTAGATGTCGAGAGAGGTGGCACTATTTCTGACTCGTCATGGCGCGTTTCATCCATCCGTGTAGTTCACAATGCTGTAACTCGGAACTGTCCGTCTTTGATATGCCCCAACACAAGTTTCTTTTGAGCATAGCGACTTTATTACAATTAATCCATTAAACGCAATTAGTTCGCCGAGTGCCCCTATAGAATTCATGATACTCAGCTCAGGCCCTTACTTTTTTGACCCGAGCTGCATGCACATGTACGCTAAATTGCGTATAGCCCATTCAGATGGAACGGACTGCGATGATAGTTAACCTGCATACCCTGAAACCAACTTTTTACACTCCATATTTAGCCAGTGTGAGGTGTATTAAAATCAGTTTAACATCTCGGCAGGAACGGGGTATTATCACCAACGAGCCTATCTGGAAAATGTTCTCAACTTTTCAAAAGAAGCGAATGACACCTTTTTAACCGCCGAGGGCTATTACCAGACTAAAGATGAAAGTGGTATAAAGGATAAATTTAAAAATTAAAAAAAAAAGATATACGAGTGTTTTGGTCGTCTTCATACAGATTTCACGTTCCAGGAGAAACTGCTTATGAACGGCATCCATCTGAAACTAAAGCTCAACCACACGAGTCCTGAGATCTGCATAAATCTGTGGTCTGATCAAGAAGAGGGCTCGAAACCTGTTGTGATTCACATAATGGAGACGTATTTGCGTGAAATTTGAGTGAAATTAAGTTCACCAAAACAAATAGAAATTGAGAAAAACTTAATACACGCCACAGTAAAATAGCAATTAACAAGGTACAGATCAAACTATACACGGTGCCCACCGGGTTGGCCTCGAAGCAGCTAGAAAACGTGGCCCTTGGAGTCCTACCTAAAAGGATATTAATTGGGATGCAGGACCACGCCTCGACGAATGAAAAATATAAAAAGAGTGCCTTTAAATTCGAGAATTTCTGCCTTAAAAATATAACTCTATACGTAAATGGCATCGCTTTGGGAGTGACTATGATTACGGACTACTCATCAGACGCTGTGTTCCCGCTCTGCGCGAGAGCTTATAGTAGTCTGGTTCATAATGCAGGTGCGTCGTCACAGTATGACGTACCATACTCGGTACTCACTCGGCACTCAGCCCTGGAATGATACTGTGGTTGTACAATTTATCGAGCAGATACATGTACCTGAGATTGTATGGAACCCGTACCGCTTTCAAAGATATTATAGTAACACGTGCGGCATGTACACCCTCTCATTTCTCATGCACATGTCACGTGAGAAGGGATTTATAAATTTTTTAAAATTATTCGATTTGTGCGACACTGAAATGAATGACGAGTTGGTATGCAGACAGATAAAAAAAGGGTCCCATATGTTAGCACCCGCTGTATTGTGTCGCCATTAAGACTTATTTAATGGACACTGGTTCCGCTTTGTACATGTTTTCTACCATTTAATAAATTAAATGAAAATACAATGTGTTTTGTTCTTAACACCAAAAAATACTTACATTACTTCCTCAACGACCTGGCATTCGTTGGACCGGATGTGAGCCAATACCTCGACCTCTGTATTCAGTTCGCTGGGTTGGTTGTGCGGTAAAGCGTCCATATCATTTAGTCCCCTTTCATCAAAACGAAAAGAAGCTATAACACGTTCAAGTTCCGTTTCGTCCCTTTAATAAGAAGTTAACATGATTAGTTCATACTGAATGAAATAAGGTTAAGTAAAATTAAAGCTTAATTATTAAGAGATGAGTGGCAATACGCTGGGTGATGGAATCACCATTAAACCTTAGGTCTAGGATGGGGTGAAAAGTTTGACCTTCTGTGCTATGTTAGGATATGTTATATTATACCCGGATAGGTTCAATTGTGCTAGGTTAGATTAGGTTAGGTTAGGTTCAGTTGTGTTAGGTTAGGTTAGGTTATATTATTATAAACGAGAAAGAGCCCTGGGCCGATATATATATATATATAGGTTAGGTTAGGTTAGGATATATTATTATAAACGATAAAGAGTCCTGGGCCGATATGTACATAGGCTTGGTTAAGCTAAGATATATTATATCCCGGTTAGTTTGAATTGTGTTAGGTTCAGCTGTGTTAGGTTAGGTTAGGTAATATTATTATAAACGAGAAAGAATCCTGGGAATAATTTTTCGTTGTAGAAAAACTCAGAATAATCCTAGGTTAGGTTAGGTTATATTATATCCAGGTTAGGTTGAATTTTGTTAGGTTAGGTTCAGTTGGGTTACGTTAGGTTAAGTTATATTATTATAAACGAGAAAGAGTCCTGGGAATAATTTCGTTATCCGGTTAGGTAATGCTAGGTTAGGCTAGGTTAGGTTATATTATTATAAACGAGAAAGAGCCCTGGGCAGATATATCAGGTTGTAACGGACGATAGATAATAGAATAACCTCAAGATAATGTGAAATAGTTTTAGAAATGTTGCAAAATACACGCGGCGACAGGTTTGCACATGTTTTATCACGATACAGAATGACTCAGGCTAGTGTAGGCTTAGGCTACTGTAGGATTAGGCTAGTGTAGGATTAGGCAAATGAATATTTTCTCTGGTGTTTTTCATACAGTTACAACGCCACACCTACGATATTACGGTAATTGAAAAAACATGAAGTCCACGGAAGAGCATATTCGACATGTGATGCTCTATGAGTTCCATAAAGGATCTAACGCTAGTGAATCCGCAAGAAATATTCAAAGAGTTTATGGAAATGATGTTGTGAGCGAATGGATGTGCTGAAGATGGTTTGAGAAGTTCAGAAATGGAGACTTCAGTCTCAAAGATTATCAATGAACAGGACGACCAAATGAGTTAGATGAAGAGTTGCTGAAAGCAACAGTGGAGGAAAACCCAACGGTAACAGCAATAGAACTTGGCCTGCAACTCGGCGTTAGCCATATTACCATTCATCGTCATTTGAAGCTGTTAGAAAAAGTAGTGAAGGTTCGAAAATGGGTTCCGCATCATTTGTCACAAGCGAATCTTCAACATCGAATCGATATTTGCACTTCACTGCATTCTCGGCAACCGCAGACACCGTTTTTGAATCGGATCGTCACTGGAGATGAAAAATGGGTCCTCTATAACAATATTAAGCGTCGACATTAGTGGCTTAGCCGTGAAACAAAGCCTGAAACTCAGCTAAGGAATGGACCCCATCCGAAGAAAATTTTGCTATGCGTTTGGTGGGATATGCAAGGAATTATTCATTTTGAGCTTCTGCCACATAACCAAACAATCACAGCTGAAGTCTACTACCAACAACTCGAACGATTGAAGATGGCATTACGAGAAAAACGTCCTGCATTAATTGATCGCAGAGGTGTTCTGTTCCACCAAGATAACGCGCGCCCTCACACTGCTCGAATCACTATTGCCGAATTGGAGGCATTTGGTTGGGAAAAAATGCCTCATCCACTTTATTCTCCGGACATCACACCTTCAGACTACCATTTATTCAGAAGTCTGCAACACCACCTACATGGACAAAAGTTGCAATCCAAGGAAGCTATAGAAAACGAAGTGATCGCTTTTTTAAACTCGAAACCCAGGGATTTCTTCGAACGTGGTATAAAAAGATTTTCTACAGGTGGGAGGAGGTTATAGAAAAAGCAGGGAATTATATTGATGATTAATTTGTCATTATGTCCTTTAATTTTTGTTCTGAATGAACTAAAAAATCGAGCAGAATATATGTTACAACCTTATACTGTATATATAGGCTAGGTTAGGATATTTTATTATAAACGATAAAGAGTCCTGGCCCGATATATATATATATATATATATATATATGTTAGGTTAGGCTAGGATACATTATGTCCGGGTTAGGTTAAATTGTGTTAGGTTACGTTAGGTTTGGTTAGGTTCAGTTGTGTTAGGTTAGGTTAGGTTTGGTTAGGTTCAGTTGTGTTAGGTTAGGTTAGGTTATATTATTATAAACGAGAAAGAATCCTGGGAATAATTCTTCGTTATATAAAATCTCAGAATAATGCTAGGTTAGGTTAGGTTATATTATATCCCGGTTAGGTTAGGTTAGGTTCAGTTGTGTTAGGTTAGGTTATATTATTATAAACGAGAAAGTCCTGGGCCGATATATATATATATATATATATTAGGGTGGTCCAAATCCATAGGGGGAAATTTCAAAATTGTCTTAGATAGTCTCCACAAGTGTGGTTTTGTCCATTTAGTGTCCACATGGTCTGTGCAAAATTGCAGCGTGATTGGTGAATATTTAGAGGTCGCCCCACTCTGAATATATATATTATATAATGTACTTTTTCTTCCGTAGGTCCGATGGCTCAAACTCGATCAATTCCAAAAGTTTGGCTTCTAGGGATGGCAACTGGAACTTTATCCACGTCAAGGCTCCCTACATGCCTTGACGCCCTCCTCTTGGGGCAATACCACCACATCAATCAAAAGCAAACCACCTCCGACAGTCTGAACCAGGCATGCCAGAGGGTGATTGAAGTCTGGACCCGAGCGCGGATCCCAACTCAACGGATCGACTCCTGTGTCCGTAAGCTTTCAAAGCTTTTAGACCGCTACAAAACACTCAAGAAGCACAGGACCAGGCAACGTGCCAGCGATAGAATGAATGAAGACATCTTCAAAGCGGACATCCAGGAACTGTTTGACATCGCAACCAGTGATGCCATGAGCACAATCGTCAACGTTGAGGACCGAAATTTCCTGTCCATGCAGCGCAAGGACGTCAATTCTTGCAGCATGGCTGGCATTGATAAGGAAACGACTACACAAGAGGACAGAAAGCGATCCAGAATGGAGAAGGAAGCCAAGAGGAAGGCAAGGCATGAAGCAACACAGAAAGATTTGGAAGAAGCAGGAGTGTCATCAATTGATCTTTCCTCTTCTTCTTCTTCCCTTTTTTCGCAAGACGACGACGACTATAGACCATCAGTTCCGATTCCTTCTTCGTCTGAAGCTCCGGCACCAAAGCGTCCCAAGAACAAGGTTACGAACATTTTCCAATCTCCAGAAGTCATTGGAGCAATGGATCGCACCAATCTTTCTGACCGGAATGCTGTTTTCGTAACTGGAGCTGTATTACAGGCCGCGGGGCATGATCTGTCTGGGATGACGTGCTCTCGGAGCTCTATTCATCGCTACAGAGAAAGTGGGCGAGAACAGGCAGCTCGAGAAGACCTAGAATCATTCTCTCTAGAAGACCCTGTCCTTCTCCATTGGGACGGAAAGCTTCTTCCCGGCATTGAAGGGAAGAAGACGAATGTGCATCGGATAGCAATCCTTATAACATTCAATGGACAGGAGAAGCTGCTTGGTGTCCCAAAGATGAAACAAGGAACTGGAGAAGCACAGGCCCAGGCATGCCTTCAAACTATGAAATTATGGAACGTGGAACAGCATGTGAGAGGTCTCGTCTTCGATACCACTGCGTCAAACACGGGTTTACATCGCGGAGCCTGTGTCAGGATTGAAGAAGCATTGGGTCACGAGCTAGTTTGGATCGGTTGTCGACATCATATACTTGAAGTCGTACTTGCTGATGTCTTTGCCTCAATATTTGGCTCAACAGGAAGTCCTGAAACAGGCCTTTTTAAGCGATTTCAAAGGAATGGCCATCTCTCTCCCACGAAGCATTTGTCTCAGCATCGGACAGCTTGTTCGAGAACCCTCAACTCCAAGAGATGAGAAAAGAGATGCTCACTTACTTACCTAACGCTCTTCAGGCAAGCCAACCTCGTGACGACTACAAGGAGTTCCTTGAACTATCTTTGCTCTTCCTGGGGGAAAGACTGGTGGTCAACTCTTTATCCGAGCTCCGGGTCCCATGCACCACGCGAGATGGATGGCGAAGGCGATTTATGCGCTCAAAATCTACCTCTTTCACTATCAATTCAAGCTCACAGCACGCGAAGAACGAAACGTGACTCAGCTGGCTTTATTTGTCAGTCTGATTTACGTCAAGTACTGGCATGAAGCGCCAATGGGGACACAAGCTCCTCTCAATGATCTCAAAATGCTGCATCTTCTGGAAAAATATCCACACGGAGGAGCTGCACAAGCGGCGAAGACAGCTCTAAGACGCCACCTGTGGTACTTGTCGGAGCATCTGATTGGACTGGCCTTCTTCGATAATAGGATCGATCCTGATACCAAAAGGAGAATGGTTCAACACCTCCAACATCCCCAAAAGAATGGCTGCCCCCGACGAATCGACATGGCGGAAGCTGGTGTTGAAAATGATGTGGCATCCTTCGTCACGAAAAGGACATTGACCCTCTTTGATGCCTTGAAAGTTGGAGGTAAGGAAGGAGGAAGCGCGCCAGTTACTTCAAAAAGATCCACGGGAATGGCCAAATGACAAGAACTACAGGGAACTTAGAGATCGCGCCTTAAAGATGAAAGTCGTCAATGATGCTGCCGAGCGAGGTATTGCTCTCGCACAACGCTACAATGACACTTTGACACGAAACGAGGACCAGAAGCAGTACCTCCTACAACTCGTAGCCGCCCACCGAAAACAGATACCAATACCATCCAAGGCGACTCTGATGCAGAAGAAATAATGAAGATACACCCATTATCATGTCCTATTGTCTTACTGTTTTCTTTCATATTCTTTGAGAACCAAAAAAAAATTTTGTTATTCAGTTGTCTATATATTTTCCCAAATTTTCAAAAAGGGGGCAAGTGGGGCGACCCCTAAATATTAACCGAATAACGTTGCTCGATCACCTCTGGCATCCCAACATTGGCCCCAAGCTTGGTGTCAACAGCGAATTTGGCGATCCTACTGACGATGCCACCGTCGATATCATTTATGTAAATGATAAACAACAGTGGCCCCAAAACGGAACCCTGAGGAACCCCGCTTTTGACCGAGGCCCAACCCGAACTAGCCCCTTTAATTACAACCCTCTGCCGCCTATTCTTCAGCCAGTTTTAAATCCAGTTACCTACTTCCCCACTGATACCCAGCGCGCGCACTTTGGCCATTAGCCGGCGGTGAGGTACCTTATCAAAGGCTTTCTGAAAGTCGAGATAAAGTATATCAATCGCCCTACTCTTATCGTACTCACTCAACATGACGTGGAAAAACTCGAGCAAGTTGGTGAGACACGACCTATGCCGTCTAAACCCATGTTGGGAGTCCCGAAGCAGCTTGTACGAATCCAAATGGTCAACGATCATATCCGCTGTTATCCCTTCTAATAATTTACCTACAACTGAAGTGAGACTAATGGGACGATAGTTCCCTGGACTTTCGTGATCCCATTTCTTAAAGATAGGGGTCACATTGGTTTCCCCCAGTCACCAGGCACCTGGCCCGTCTCCAACGATTTGTTGAAGACTGTAGCCAGGTGGGGAGCCACCTGGTCACGCACCTCCCGCAACACTCTGGGGAGGAACTGGTCTAGCCCAGGAGCCTTAAACGCTCTCAGTTTTTCTATTCTATCGGAAACGACTGTCGCGGTACACCGAACACTATCCAGGCTAGCACCTTCGTGCCTGACGCCTGGCTCGGGGATGACGCGGGTGTCCTCCCTGGTGAACACTCCCGCAACGTATTCATTCAGCACATTAGCAATGTGGCGTCGGAGGTCCGCAGAACGCCGCTGGGGTCTTTTAACGGACCTATCATGCTTCTAATGGGCTTTCTACTATTAACATAACCGAAGAACTCCTTAGGGTTCCCCTTGCAGAGGCTTGCCACCCGGAGAGAGAGAGAGAGAGAGAGAGAGAGAGAGAGAGAGAGAAGAGACTGTACATATATAGGACAACCTTTGTTTTCGATGGCTTCGGCCCGAATTGTTCATTCTGGCGAAGGCCAAACTTTTCACCCCACCCTAGACCTACTTTTTAACGGGGTATATATGAGAGTGAGGGAGAGCGCGGGAAATGAATCCCTGCTAGGGCACCCTCGTTACCCATTTATCTACCAATCGTGAAAGGATGTTTACACTCCACCTTAGACCTACAGTTTAACACGGGTCATTAGGCTATGCTGGTTTCTCATTTATCTACCAAGCTTGGAAGGATGCGCCGCCACCGGATCTCGAACCCGGCGCATATAATTGTGTGTGCATAATATTTTATGGGCGTATAGACGGGTGTGTATGTGCCAAAACAAAGTATACACTGTGTCAGCTGGCTGATAATGCCTGTAGGCACTGGCTGATTAGGAACATATTAAGACAACGGGCGCTCGGCTGAACTCTTAATATGCGCTTGGCTCCTGCCAGGCGAACACCTCTCTTGCTCTCTCGCCTTCTCCTCTCTCTTTCTCTTGGGGAATAACTCCGCCTCCAAGTTGCATAACCCTTGTTGCTCTTGCAACAACCCCCTCCCCCTTTGGGGGGTGCCTTGTAACAAGGTGTTGGCACTGGCACTGGTGCTGGCACTCTTGCAACATTGATCAATATTTGCAACTGCATTGCACTCTCCCCTTTTGCGACCATTCTACTCACATTATACGTAGCTGTTTGAGGTACTTATAGTCATTTCTGCCATATGCCTTTCGCGTGTGTAAATAGCACATCCTCCTTTACGTCTTACTGTTCTGTCAACTCGGAGGATGTTATAGTTGTCAATTTGTATTTCTTTTTTGTCAACACAGGAATCACAGTTTTCACAGTTCGCCTGGCAGTCCTTTAGATAGGTTTCCGTGAGGCATGCAAAGTCTGCTCCGGCTTCTTGCTTGAGTCCTTTCAGGTATAAAACTTTGTCCGGGGAATGATTTGATTTAAGGCCCTGAATGTTGGCTAAGATTATTTTTATTTCTTCCCTATTGTTTTCGCATACAGGTGGTTCCGATTCGTTTTCCATTGGTGGTGCCGGTTTCGTTACCTTGTGGTCCTCCGAGAATTTGCCTCTTTTTATCACGCATGAAGTGTCTTTGTGCGTGCCTTCTGTCCGGCTCTCGGATTCCTATATTTGTCACCTGACTTTGTATTTGGTGGATAGTATATATATGAGACCACCAGTGAGAAAAAATACATTTCAAATCAGACGTTTCGGAAATTACTATTTCCATCTTCAGTGTTGAAAACTATGAACATAGAGTTAATTACAGTAAAATTTGATAAAATCAAAGTGTGACTATATTATAAATTTAATTTTACTTAAAATACTTAAAACAGCAAGCTGATAGAAGAAGAGTCGAAGTTTAGAGTAGGTCGAAGTTTATAAATTAAAAGCGTCTCCATTATCTTCAATTCGAGATCAGACTAGTTAGCTGAGAGTGTGCAAGCACGGAGAAAGGAGAACGTGAAACTGGGTGGTTTTGAGTGTAGGGGCTATGATTTGGAATGTAGGAGTAGTGTGGATTAGTTAATGGATAACTTCTACGTACAGAGATGTCAAGATGTTCTTAAATTTTTTTTATGACGGTTTGGTTTGCTTTATATACAGCGGCCACACTTATAGAAATACGCACTGGACAGTTGTAGGTTTGACCGAGTTTTTCTTTATGATAATAAAGTAATTAAGGACCTCGAAGTAGTAATAAAAGTGGTTGAACACAACACTGAATTATTAAAGATTGACAGTGCTAAACTTAATGGCAAAAGTAAAAGGCCTAAGAATTACCGGGTTCGCTTCCAACTGTGTTGAAGATAGGTTACGAGACAGAAAGCAGAGAGTGGTAATAAATGGAATGGCTTAGGAGTGGGCCCTCGTCACCAGTGTGGTTCCACAAGGTTCCCTTCAGGGTCCCTTACTTTTTATCATCTATATTAACGATATAGAAGTTGGGTTCCTAAGTACAATTTCTAAATTTGCAGACGATACCAAATCAGGAAATAGTGTAGGCAGGGGCGTCGATTGCTCTAAAATAGTGGGGGGGACACTTCGTTTTTAAATAGCGAATCAAACAATACTCTGAGTAGCTATTGCTACAAATGCTACGTGCAGTTATTAAAATGCAAATTGACTGCTAAATTCCATGATAAATATACACTGGTGTTCATGACAATAATGCGTCCTCCCCGCAACCGACGCCCATGAGTGTAGGTAATCAGGAGGGCATATGAACGCTTTGAAAAGATCATGCTAGGTTGGGCAAATGGTCTGCTACTTAGCAGATGCCATTTAACTTGGACAAACGTAAAGTAATGCATATAGGTTACAAGAATCCGAAGACCAATTACTCTCTCTTGGGGAGGAACTAGATTGAGACCGAGCTTGAAAAAGACTTTAGAATTTATATCAATAATGATCTGAAGCCGTCAAAGCACTGCACAGAAGCTGAAAAGAGGGCCTTAAAAATACTAGGTTTTATTAAAAACAGTTTCAGTTTAGAAATAAGGAGATTGTAATGTCCCTTTACATTTCACAAGTTAGACCTCAACTCGTGTACTGTGTGCAGTTTTAGTCTCAGTCTCCTTGGAAGGATACAAATTGGTTGGAAAGGGTACAAGCAGAAGCCACAAAATTGATCCCTTCAATGAGACTTCAAAACTACCAACGTAGATCAGAGCGCTTAAATCTGTTTACATTCGAGCCTGGAGGTTGCGCGGTTAGCTTATTCAAGTTTTCAAGAAGCTCAGTGGAATAGACAGGAAGACTACAGAAAAATAGTCTCATTTAATACCAATTCTACAGGAAATAATGGCTTTAAAGTGGAACTAAGAACATTTAGTACATCCATCTGCAGGAATTTCTTCTATAAAATAGTTAATATCGCGGAAGTTGTTTCAAGCCAAAGTGTAAGTAAATACAAGGGCCACTCAATATATTTTGCCCCACCTTTTTTCTTTCTTTCCAAGTTTCCTTGTAAGTTCCAGAAATTTGGTACACAAGTAGTTACATACCTTTTTTACAAGTTTTTATTTTTCCACAGTCTCCATCCTTTTCTACGGCTTTCCTCAACCTCGAAAGAAGGGCCTTTATTCCTTGCTGGTAAAAGTCCGCTAGCAGCGCCGGCCTTAGGATGTTTCGGGCCCTGTGCAGAGTATACTGTACGGACCCCCATGACACAAGTCAAATTGTTTTTCATTGCTAATCATTTTATTTTAGTAGATTGTTAACAAGTACAACAAGTAAAATTTAACTATACAAGTGCACCTGTAACAGAATACCAACAGACCAACAGCCTTTACTATTATTACTACTTTTACTTTATTATTATCAAATATTTAAACTATCATAATGCAATCATTAAGGCCATGATGGATCGGTGATCTGAAAATAAAAAAATAAATTACATTAATTTACACCAATTTTGGCACTCCGACGTCGATGGTAAATTTCTGTGAAATTTTCGAGCCCCCCTAAGTTGCGGGCCCTGTGCGACCGCACGGTTCGCACACCCCTAAGGCCGGCACTGCCGCTGGGTTTCGCTGGAGCCACCTCTTAACCTCTTCAACAACCTCATCGTCACTCTGAAACTTTCTTCCACGAATAGCATCCTTCATTGGCCCAAACAAATGAAAGTCTGAAGGTGCCAGATCCGGGCTGTATGGAGGGGTAGGGTAACACATTCAAGGGCATTTTTGTGATGGCCTCTTTTGTTTGCAAATTGTTGTGTGGTCTTGCGTTATTGTGCAAAAGAAGGACGTCTTCCAGTTTTCTCTCCGGTCAAACTCGCTTTATAAGTCTCTGGGGTTTCTGTAGGGTAGCAATATATGCCTCTGAGTTGATTCTTTGTCCTTTTTCATAATGTCCACGAGAATCATCCCTTTCATGTCCCGGAAGATGGTGTCCATAACCTTTCCTGCAGAGAGAGCCATTTTGAACTTTTTCTTGCGTGGGGAATCTGCGTGATGCCACTCCATGGATTGGCGTTTTGTTTCAAGTTCAAAGTGGTGTATCCAAGTCTCATCCCCAGTCACAATTCGTGAAAGGAAGTCATCCCCTTCTGTCTCGTATCGAACCAACGACTCGGAAGCAATTTCTTTTCTCTGAGCTTTGTGATCTTCAGTCAGTTGACGAGGAACAAACCGTGAACACACTTTTGAATATCCCACTTGCTGAATTATCGTATTTACACTTCCTTCACTAATTCCTAGCTCCAGTGATTTGATCGAATGATGATGTTAGAACGTTGCATAGTGTGAGATGTCACAGCCGATGTCGGGCGACCGCTGCGTGGCTCATCATCAAAGCTGGCTCTCCCTCTATGATGATTTCACACGTTTAGACCAGCGTCCAACTGTGCTCCGATCAACAACAGCATCTACGTAAACGTTTTGTAGACGTTTGTGAATATTTCCAACTGTTTCCTTCTCTGCGGTTAAGAACTCGATAACAGCTCTCTGTTTACGAAACACATCACTGTCAGACGCCATTTTCGAAACTGCGTTAACCATCGGTTTTATACATGGGGGTTTAAAAGCGGTTTTATACAAGGAGGGGAGGTTGAAACTGAAAAAATCCGGTTATGTGAAGAGGAGAAAGTTCAAACTTACAACCCAAAAAACATTTCAGCCCCATGCCCTTTTATTTAGCTAAAGAAAAAAGGGTGTTGCAAAATATATTGAGTGCCCCTAGTATGTTTGAAAATGTTTGAACAAAGTTCTGAATACACTAAGAGTTTAAGACTCGATTAGATAAGTATTTTGAAAGTAGTAATATAACATAATAGTGCAGGAGTTTGTTTAAACATTTTCTCCTATACTTAGTCCTCCCCCCACTTATGTGCCCCATCGAGCAACCCATTTTTATATCACTTCCTTCATAAACACCTCTAAGTGGGAGACTTGAATTCGCCGCAGCAACAACGGGTGAGCACTAGGGTGGGCCGAATTTGTACCTATGGGAATACTTCTTTCGAATTAGGATCAGCCTGGAGTCGCAAAAGTTGTGTATGGATATGAAAAAAGCACTAAGAAAATTAAATTCCTACGTGCATATCTTCCACTGCCCCAAGCGAGCTAAAAATGAGAAAACTCCTTAATTTGGGCTATTTTCATCCAAAAAAATAAATTTTGGAAATTTTATTAGCCCGTTATTGTAGAATTTGCATACTGATGAGGAAAACACTCACTAAAAATATTTATGGCCTCAGAAAATATCTTCCACTGTTCCAAACGAATGAAAAATTGGCCATTTTCCTATTTTTTAGCTATTTTCGTCAACAAATGAATTTTAGAATATTGATTGGCCTCTTGTTGTAAAAGTTGTGTATTGATGAGTAAAACATTGTGTGAAAATATTAGTGGCATCAGACAATATCTTCCACATCCCAAAGCTAGTGAAAATTAGCAAATGTCTTGCACTATTCCGAGCTATTTTCGTCCAATCTCTCTGTATTTGAAGTTATTTTACGAGCACTTTCCTATTGAAACGTAATTGTCTAATATCTATCTGAGACGATGATTTGCCATTTTAATTGCTAAGGGGAAGACCAAGCTGTGTACATCGACACGTGACTAACCGCAAAGGAACACATCAAGGTCATACAAGGGCATACCTCTCTCAGTCTACAGCTGCAGCTGGCCCTTACGCTTTGTTAGAATTACTCGAAGATCCGTAGAAGGTTGTTGTTCTCTGTTGTATGGTGTAGCATGCAGCAGTAAGCAACAGCTTACTGTTTATTATTTGTCTTTATTTGTCTTTTATAGCATTCTAATTGATTCTTTTTTGCAGAAAAATTATTATTCATGAAAAATAAGTGAGAACTAATTGACTAAAAATGGCTCAAACTAGAGAACAATTCAAGTGTCTTGTATTTGGGAACCCTTGTTATATGTCTCATAATAGTTTGCCGACTTATGAATCAGTCAAGAAACACTGTCTAATGCTAACAATGTGTTCAGCATCTCACGGTCCTACATTATGGGCAGAAAATGTAGAAAATGTTGTTAGTGAAGTGGAAAAACTGTGGGCTACATCAAGCATACCCATTATTTCACACCAACAAGTTGTGGCAAAAATTAAAGCTTATCATGCTAAATATCGGAACTTTTTGAAACCCTACAAGCAGCGTAAAGATAATGATTCTTATAAATTGAGGATAACCAATTTCAGAAAAGAAGCTTCAATGCTATTTGACATTGCCGCTTGCAAATGTAGTAAAGTTTGCAATTGTCGAAAAGAGGGTAAGGTGCGTAAAGGAAAGATCGAATTCCTGAATGATCAGCGAAGTGCAAGAAAAATGATCGTAGGAAGTGTTGATCAAAAGAAGACACAAAAATGAGAAAGAGCTTGAAACGAAGAGAAGAATTTCAAGAAAGAATGTCAAAAGTTACCCGAACAACGGTTGCTACAGCAAATATTCAGATGACCTCGTCTTTAGATACTGATTCTAATGCAAGTGAAGCTTTTTCCCAAAAAATCGTTCATATCTATACCGTGTCTCATCTACCGTGTGAGCAGTCCAGCGTGCTCTCAAAGATACACTTCTCTCCCTTTTTCTCACTACATATATATTAGGGTGGCCCACTTTTCAATTTTTTTTGAAAAGTATAGGTGATCGTGGTTTTTCCCATTATTTGGCACTATACTAGCACATTGGTACCATTTTTACAAAAATTGATCAATATTTAGGGGTGTCGCATCGACCTTGAAATTACTAGTTTTTTTTTAAAATGTGTACTTTTTAACCTTTTACTGACTCAAGATAAATCATTAAGTAGGGATGTTTTCTGAATCCTCTTAATGAGAGAAGTCGTTTGGTGTGCCTGCCAATGTCATACGACTAACGGTTTAAAGGTTGTGCCTGTATAGAGGTAATACCAATGTGCTAGTATAGTGCCAAATAATGGGAAAAACCACGATCACCTATACTTTCAAAAAAATGAGTCACCATACCCGGGCGGAATGTATAATGTATATAGGTAATTAGAAAATGCACTATGCCTGTGCCAGGTACCTAACCTATTTCTTTTTTTGCAGATCATAACATTTTGAAATTCTGTCTGAGTTCCTCATCCTTTGTCATGGACAAATCGATGGCAACCATAACTGGAAGAACTCTTGAAGCTACAAATAGAGAGTCATCAAAAGGAAAGGCGAAAATAACATCGCTACCTTCTCTAAGATCGGCCTCGGAAATTTTTTTAGTTGGCCAACCGTCGTCCTCCATCAGTGGTAGCAAATTGCCAACAACACGGCAGGTTTTGCAATACTTCTTCAGTGTTATCCAGTACACTGCTAACAGGAAAGACGCATTCAAAGAAACCAACCGTAAACAACGTCTTAAAGTTTTGGAACATGGCCCGCATTAAAACAATCACAAAGCTCAACTGCGAACGGAAGCTAGAGGCATTGTGGAAAGAGTGGCACTTACTCCAAAAGAGCAGAAAACGAGAAACTGACGCCGGAGGAAAACGGCAGAAGTTTTCGGACAGTGTGGACAAGCTGTGGGATATCGGAGCATCTGACGCTGTCGAAGATATAAAGAAGAATCGACTGCTGTCCGACAAGGACAAGAAAGAAGACATTGACTTCTACCTCGATGAACGTGGTCCTCGGGTGGCAACGATGAGCGGAACGATAAAGTTTTCGCTGTAAAAAGAAAGCTACAGGAAGGAAGAAAACGTCCTCGCCAGGAGCCGCAAACCTCAAAGTGTGCATACGAAACCGGAGATGAGGCCATGGAGAATGATGATACTGGCATGTCAGGAGAGTCGGAGACAGAACTAGCGTTCCCCCTGCCGAAAGAGCCAAGTGTGTCTGTCAATCTTCCTCGCCGCATCCTTAATGCACCTGCTGTCATGGAAGTGGCTGATCGTTTCCGCATGTCCAATAATCTGGTGCGTATTGTGTATAGTATTCATCGATAGCGTCAGTTTTAAAGTGTCCCGTAACCCACATGTATTCTTGACAGTTTCCTTTCCACTTTCCATCCTCTACATAGGTAGTAAGCATTGTGGCTGCTATCACACGTTCGGCGGATCCACCAGCAGACCTCAATCAGTTCAGCCTACCACCACGCAAGATGGATGGCTAAAGTTAGTATTTTCAAACAAAAATAATCTAGAGATAAGTTTAAATGTTATTCAAAGATAAACATTTCATTATAACGGAAACAAAGTAATTGGTAACAATAAACCTGTCTTACTTACAATGGTGCCTATTCTGTTTCAGGTCATCTACTACACAAAACTGCTGATGTTCAGTAGGCAGCTGGAGCTCGACGCCGAGCTGGTCGACAAACTGCAGAGGATCGTGGTGTTCATCGCTCTTCTGTACGTACCAGCTTGGTTGGCGGCCCCTGTAGCAGCTGATGCGCCGTTGAATGACCTGGTACTATACCAGCGTTTTATGAGGTATAGGGCAGTGGACCGCGAGGTGGCAGAAGCGTCACTGGCAGTGATGAGGCGGCACTTCTGGTATCTGAGGCCTCAGACCGTCATCTTCGCTCTATACAGCAACAAGGTGGATGGCACTGTGAAGCAACAGATGGCAGAGAAGCTGTCCCACCTCCCTGTACCCAAAGACTTCACATACGAGAACGTCTCAGTCGACGAAATGACGCTACTCCCCGACCTGATCGACGAGTCCTCCTGGTTCTTATTTGCAGGTCTGAAGATGTATGGGTCTTCGTGGCTCACCCTGCCAACTGATAAGTGGGACGAGAACGAGGACTTTTGTCGTCTGAAGGATGTGATCTCTAATCTCCAGGTCACCAATGACGTCGCTGAAAGAGGAGTCCAAGTGATACAAGACTATGCGAACACGGTCACAAAGGACGAGGCACAGCTGCAGGATCTTCTGCAAGTGGTGGAAAAGAACCGGAAAGAGCTCGGCGACTTCAAGAAGTCATCACTCGCCACGATGACATAGCACAGAGGGACAACGTTGCAGCCAGTGACGTGTGATAGTGGTCAATACAATGCAAAAGTGATTGTTTAAGTTATTGTTTCTTTCTTCCTTATTTGTCTGCTATTTGCTGATTTTTTTGAAAAGTATAGGTGATCGTGGATTTTCCCATTATTTGGCACTATACTAGCACATTGGTATTACATGTATACAGGCACAACTTTTAAACCGTTAGTCGTATGACATTGGGAGGCACACCAAACGACTTCTCTCATCAAGAGGATTCAGAAAACATCCCTACTTAATGATTTATCTTGATTCAGTAAAAAGTTAAAAAGTACACATTTAAAAAAAAACCTCGTAATTTCAAGGTCGATGCGAGACCCCTAAATATTGATAAATTTTTGTAAAAATGGTACCAATGTGCTAGTATAGTGCCAAATAATGGGAAAAACTACGATAACCTATACTTTTAAAAAAAAATTGAAAAGTGGGCCACCCTAATATACATGCAACTTACAAACTACATAATTTCAAAATTAAAACAAAAGTGACATCAACTATAAGAGCCTCGGAGTCCCCTGAGGAGGGGACCATAAATGTCCCCACTTCTGGCTCCCCCGCTGCCGATACCGGGAATGCAGACCCGGGAAGTGGGGCTGGATCTGTTACCGCTCATTCGAGATGTTATGGGGCTCTGCCTGATTCACTTTTCATTAATTTATGCAACATTCGTGGCCTTTTTCTCAAATTTTCAGTCTGTTCAACACCATCTCTCCTCCTCTAAACCTCATCTTTTTTTCCTCACTGAAACCCAGGTGTCTGAGACGACTGACCGCAACCCCTTTTCTGTACCCTCTTACTTTCTCTATACTGTACTCAATTTCATTACAAAGGCGGATGTTGCGTATATGTAGGCAATGACAACTTGTTCTCATATTCCCGAACTCGAATCTTCCAAATTTTATACCCTCTGGCTACAGTTTACATGGCAATCCCAAACTAAATACTGTACATCTGCGCTGTTTACCTTTCTCCTAATTCTACTGACTATCCAAAATTCTTTGACTAACTCACTTCTAAAGTGGCTTTCTTCCCATTTCACTACCATCCCTGGTGATCTAGCTTACAACTTTTTTATCCTAAATGATGTAGAGCATATTGTACAGTAGGGTGTGTCACCTTTGGACTTTTTTTGAAAAGTTATAGTACTTCCTTCTTATATTGTGACAAATTGACCATAAATCATTAATAAACCAAAAAAAAAGACAATCGGATAATATTTAGAGTCCCCGCCCCCATTTGAAAAATAAGCCCCCTATTCACACAAAAAATGGTGATTTTTGGAGATATTTTTGGTCATAGTTTCCTTACTAATCATCCTATTTCAAAACTTTGCTACCAAAATGTAGAGAATAATAATGCGCTTCAATCTTAATAGTTTTTATTAACTTTTGAGTTAAATTTATTAAATTTTTTATATCTTTCTGGTCATTTTGATGCATTTTCTAAGAGAAAAATGCTGCTGTTTTATATCTTTGGAAGATCTGAACTGCAATAAAATATTATCTTATACTTTGGATGTCACCGCAATCCATAGAGCATCATCCCAATGCATCTCTGCGGAGATGGGTTTTGAAAATATAAATAAAAAAAAACAGATGGGCTTAAATGAGCAACACTTTTTTGGTTTAGAGATTCAAAGTGGGAACAACTTTGCACATGTTTAGTAGATTAAAATTAGTAAATTTTGCCAAAAAAAAAAAATTACAACTGTAGACAAATTTTTATTAATCTAAAAAATATGCAAAGCCCCATCGTTTTTTTTTATTTTTTATTATGAAATACAAACACAAAACAATTTGAATCAAACTGAAACAAAGTGCTATTCTTGAAATTATATTGAAAAATTATAAATGAAATGAAATTATAAATGGAACGAAATTCAAGAGACCTTGTTTGGAAAACTTTGGGAAAACACGCCTGTTTTCCTCTAAAACTTGAAGCAATGCCTGAAATCCACCTTCATCCCTACATGAGCCATGAAAATCCTGCAAAAGTTTGATACTCCTTTCTGCAGTGTCATTAACAACCTTAGTTGAAGAGAGTATTCTCTTCATCCGTTGAAAATCATTGTTGCTGTCCCACGTTACAGCTGGAGTCCTTATCTAATCTTCCGTTGAACCAAGGACTTTGAATACAAACCATGAGTTTGGACCAATTAATTGCTGAATTTTAATTCGTTCTTTTATGATGAGAAATATCGGCTTACCCTGTTTGAATTCTGGTAGTTGATTGAAAGAGGAAAGTATTTTGGTCACCTTGTCCTTTTCACTTTGCGGTAAATCTCCAAAGAGAGAAAGGGTTATAAGTTCTTCAGATAGGTACCAGTAATAACCTTTTAGAGTGTTCAGGGCAGCTTCCGCTACTTCCATGTCAATCTTTTTGTACTGAACTAATTCGTTGTATAGGAGGAGGTCATTTTCAGGAGCCTCAAGTGGGTTGGTGACTGATAGCCAGTATTTGGAGTAGATCAGCGATGTAAACAAGCATACTCTTTCCAGCTTTTTTATTGTAACATTATCATATCCGGCTTGGTCTGAAAATGCTAACATCTTATTCGTATACAATATGACAGCCATCCATCTGGCGTGATGGAGAGCTCCTGGCTTGATCCAGTGTATTCCTCTGGCAGGAATTTCTCCTAAAACGAGCATAGTTGTTTCAGCTACCTCTTTGTAATCATCCCTGGGAAGGTTCTGGTTATCTTTGAGCAAATCTGTCATAAAATCTATGACGCATTTTTCAGGTCCTTGAGATGTCTGTCATTGATAGATAGCTGTTTGAAAGGTTGCTTAGTATCTAGCTTCTCCCATATAACATCTCTGAAAGGTCTTGAAAGATTCGTTTTCGGGTGAAGTAGATTTTCCAAATACCTTTAGATACATTGCTAACAAAACTCGTTCTGCCATATGGTGGCGACAAGCGAGCCATAATTTTTTTTTCCAAAGAGGTCTTCCAGTACTTTACAAGCCCCTTTTATCCAGCCAGTATTGGATGAAGTAGTATCGAATACCATTCCGTAAACCCTATCCTGTAATTTCCATTCTTGGATTGTGCTAAAAACAGTACAAGCTTGTGTCGATCTAGTTGAGACACCGATATCGGGTATCAAGAAAAGTTTCTCAACATTCTCTCCCGATATAAGTATTGCCAATCGATCCTGCTTTCATCCTGAAACATTCAGTATCATTTTGCTGTCCCAGTGGACTACACAATATTGAAGTGGGTTGAACGACTCTTTAAAGTGTCAGGAGTAGGTTTCCTCGACTTCTTCGCAGCTCGCGCAGAAGTACTTTTCGATAAAGACATCTCTTTTAAATCTAGCCCACATTCAGCTGCTACCACATATGCAAATGTCGAGCGTTGTCCGAATGATAGTCCTAAACGATCAGCTGTATTAGATATTAATGTTGACTGTAGTAACTTAGGACGTTTTGATGGGCCTGGGCTCGGAGTAAAATCATCTTCACCATTACTTGAGTCCACTAACTCGCCTTCAGATGATTCAAGTTTGTGTGTCTCTTCTTTTAATGCCTTTCGCTCTTTTTCTTTCAATTTTCTTCGTTCTTCACCTTCTATTCTAGCAGTCTTTTTGATCAGTTTGGCTACATAAGCTTTATCGATCGGACCCAGAGAATACATTCTAGCACTTCGCTGATCTTCCAAAAAGCGAAGATCCTCATTCTTCTGTTGTATGCTTCTCAATGTATCATTTTGGATCTCATTACATACATTTTCAGTTGATATATCAAATAAGTTATCTAAACGAGACAGGAAAGATGTTTTTTGGGTTTCATAACATTTCTTCTTTATATTTTTATCCAACTTCTCATGCTCTTTTATCAAATCCCACAACATTTTTTTGGGTCCTTTCTGCTTTCTAACGGATTTTGATGGTATGCCAGCCATAATCCACACCTTTTCTACTTTATCTAATACTCTCAAAATATTTTATTCCTTTGACACATTGTCGCTTTTCATTTGATCCATTCTTAAGAAGAAAAAGTGACTGAGAACTTCACTATTCGTTGGAAGCATGCTTCCTTCTCTTGCGCATGTCTTCCACTAACTTTCCCAATAAAGAATCATATTTTCTTTGGTCTGTTCTTAATATTGGCTTACTGTTAGCCATGACTATTGACTAATTTTAATAAACTATGAAATTAAGCAAATCTATAATAGAATTCTGTAAGAAAAGCAAATTTATCATACATTTGGTTATATTTGCATACTTTTTGTAGATAAAACCTGGAAATACTGTAAAGAAATGTTATAGAAATGAAAACGGAGGGAAAATTTCATAAGGTCCACTCAAATATCAGCACCGTATACAACTAAATTAGTTTTAAAACGTTCACAATAAGAGGACACCGTTATTCTCTACATTCTGGTAGCAAAATTTTTGAAATACGATGATTAGTAAGGAAACTATGGCCAAAAATATCTCCAAAAATCACCATTTTTTGCGTAACTAGGGGGCTTATTTTTCAAATGGGGGGCGGGGACCCTAAGTATTACCTGATTGTCTTTTTTTTTGGTTTATTCATGGTTTTTTGTCAATTTTTCACAATATAAGAGGTAAGCACCATAACTATTCAAAAAAAGTCCAAAAGTGACACACCCTATTGTACAGAACCCTACTCGTATCCCCGATAGTCTTGGAGATAGGCCCAACATTCTGGATTTATTTCTTACCTCTCATCCTTCCTCTTACTGTGTCAAACGTTTTTCTCCGTTGGGCTCCTCCGACCACAATCTTATATCTTATATATCACTCCAATTCGGCCTTTGGATCCTCCCAAGAGGAGGCGCCTTTGGCACTTTAGTGCCGCTGATTGGGAGGCCCTTAGGCAGTACTTATGTGATTTCCCATGGAATGATTACTGCTTCCGTGGCTGGGGCCCTTCCGAGTGTGCTGAGCGCATCACGGAGGTGATTATCTTGGGCATTGAGGCGTACATTCCATATTCTATTCCTACTACTAATGCCAAAAAATCCTTGGTTTAACTTTACTCGTTCTAATGCTATCCGCAACAAAGAAGAGTCTTTCAGAAGGTACCGTCGCCATCCAACTCCTGACTCTCACTCAGCTTATATTTCTGCCCGCAATCGTGCAAAATATTTTCTTCGACTAGCCAAAAATTCCTTCATCCGACAAAAATGTGAAAACCTATCCAATTGTCATTCTTCTCGCTCTTTCCGGCATCTAGCTAAGAACATCTTCAACAACTTTACTTCCTCTTCTTTCCCCTCCTATTTTCCATTCCGACGGCTCAGTTGCCGTCTCTTCTCCTCACAAAGCTAAACTCTTCGCTCAGACTTTCACCTCCAACTCAACCATGGACGATTCCAGTGCTGTTCGTCCAACTCCCCTTACCTCTGACTTTATTATGTCTGAAATTAAAATCTCTTCGAAAGATGTTCTTTCTGCCCTATCTAACTTCAATTCTAGGAAGACGTACGGTCCTGATGGTGTTCCTCCTGTTGTTCTTAAGAACTGAGCTTCTGTGCTGACACCCTGCCTAGGCAAACTCTTTCGTCTTTCTCTCTCATCTGGTACTTTTCCTTCCTGCTCGAAGTTCGCTTTCATTCACCCTGTCCCAAAGAAGGGTGACAGGCTCTCAACCCTCCAACACTCGTCCAATTGCTTTGATTTCTTGCCTTTCTAAAGTTTTGGGGTCTATCCTTAATAGGAAGATTCTTAAACACCTCTTTTCTCACAATCTTTTTTCAGATCGTCAGTATGAGTTTCGCAAGTGACGCTCTACTGGCGATCTTCTTGCATATCTCTCTGACTCTTGGTCATCCTCCTTTCGGGATTCCGGTGAAACTTTTGCTGTTGCGCTAGACATATCGAAAGCTTTCATTAGAGTGTGGCACAAATCTTTAATTACCAAACTGCCCTCTTTCGGTTTCTATCCTTCTATCTGTGCCTTCATTTCTAATTTCTTCTCTGGCCGATCTATAGCTGCAGTTGTAGATGGCCACTGTCTTCTCCTAAAGCTTTGAACAGTGGTGTTCTTCAGGGTTCTGTCTTGTCACCCACTCTTTTCCTTTTATTTATTAATGAACTTTTAATTCGCACTTCTTGTTCTATTCACTCCTATGCCGATGCTTCTACTCTTCACTTCTCCACCCGCTTTCCAAAGCGTCCCTCTCAACAGTCACTCCATGATTCGCGTTGGACGGCTATGGGGCACCTGACCTCTGATCTTTCTGCTATCCCTGATTGGGGTAGAGAAAACCATGTGGCTTTCAATGCCTCAAAAACTCAGTTCCTCCATCTCTCTACTCGTCACAATCTTCCGCACAACTAACCCCTTACCTTCAACAACATACAACTCAATCCTTCCTCTTTTCTAAACATTCTTCGTGTTTCTTTTTCTCGTGGTCTACTCGAAAGATTACATATTTTCTCTTTCTAAAACAGCTTCCAAGAGGTTAGGTGTGCTGTACCGGCTTCACAGTTTCTTCTGAACTCAGTTGCTGTCTCTGTACAGGGTTCTTGTTCGCCCCTGTATGGAGTATGTTTCTCATGTATGGGGTGCCTCAACCCACGCAGCCGTACTTGACCGGGTGGAATTAAAGGCTTTTCGTCCCAGCAATTCCCCGCCTCTTACTCACTGTCTTCAGTCTCTCTCTCTTCCGCAATGTTGCCTCACTCTCTCTTTACTATCGCTATTTTAACGGACACTGCTCTTCTGAACTCTCTAACTGCATGCCTCCTCCTTTAAGGAGAGCACGCAGTACCAGGCTTTCTACACTTTCTCCTTCCTTTTCTGCCCACCTCTCTAACGCAAGGGCTAATCGATATTTCCAGTCCTTCATCTACTTAATCGGTCAACTCTGGAACAATGTTCCTCAATCCATCTTTTCCCCTGTCTATCACCTCCAGTCTTTCAGGCGCAGAGTGTCTAGGCATCTCGATAACCCTGAACCTTGATATTGGCTCTCTTCTTCTTCTATGGGTGGCACTTTTGTGGGCGTTCGGCCTTGGCCCCTCATTCCTGCATAAAAAAAATGAGCCTTGAAGCTCCCCTGCCATCACCTTCAGGATCCTGTCCCAGAGTTAAACTCTGAACACTAGCTAGAGATGCCGAGTGGCACAACATATCAGATAGAAGTGCTGCAGCAATAGCTTCAGCGGTCCTACAAGATGTTGGCATTATTTCTGTGACTAATAGAACAACGATTATTGATAAAAATAAGGTAAGGCGAGAAAGAGAGAAGAAGAGAGAGCAAGCCCCCAAGTTCGGCAATAGAAATGCCAGCCAAAGACTGTACTTTGATGCAAGAAAGGACAAAACCAAGGCCAATTTGAAAAAAGGAAACACGTTCTGTGTTGAAAATATCACAGAAGAACATGTATCTCTCATCTTAGAACCAAGATCGGATTATCTTGCTCATATTACTGTTTCATCAGGAACAGCATGTGCAATAGAAGTCGGCATCATAGAGCGCCTTGAAGAGAAAGATTTTCCAATGGATTCTTTTGCAGCAATAGGATGCGATGGTACAAATGTCACTACCGGTTTCAAAAGTGGAGTGATTCGCTTGCTTGAACTGCGTTAAGGCTGTCCTCTACAGTGGATTATTTGCTTATTGCATACTAATGAGTTACCATTACGAAATCTCCTCCTACAAATTGATGGTGTGACACATAGCCCAAACGCTTTTTCTGGTCCCATTAGCAAAGCGTTGGCTAAATGCGAACTTAACCCTTTTTCACAGTTTGAGCTTACCGAAGTTCAACAGCCTTTGCCAATAATCGACAATATAAAAGCTTTGAGCAATGACCAAAAGTACCTCTTCGAGATGTGTATCCTCAGGAGAGTGCCCAATAGATCTGGCACAACGTAATCCTGGACCTATGTCACATTCTAGTTGGTTTATAACTGCAAATCGAATTCTTAGATCATATGTGAGTGCAATTTACGTGATAAGAGTTTACGCACCGGTGTTGCTCAGCATCAAGCCTTCTCCATCGTGCTATAATGGAACACACTTATTTCAATTGATAAAATGTTTACGATACATGCAGGTAAAGAAGAAACAGATTGTATGTGATGCCACTGGCCGGAACAGTTACTTTGCACATCCTGAAAATATATTGTTTGCTATGTTAACAAATGTACGAAGTCGCATTCGAGAACTTGCCCTGAGAAGAATCCTAGCAGCACGTTTACAACAGAAAGAAGGGAACCTACCTACAATCAGGCAATTCAGGATTCCACCCATCAACTATGTTGCCATCGACTATACTGATCTTATAGATTGGCAGGCCACTGAGATAACAGAACCTCCACTTATAAAAATATGGGATGATAACGAGTCCAGTCTTACATCAAGAACGTAGCAACACTCCCCTCCACGTTTGAGATGGGGGAAATGCCGTGTCTAACGCAAGCTGTGGAGAGATGTGTTAAGTTTGTAACTGAGGTATCATTATCTGTGTGTGGTGAGTTACTGGGAGATGGTTTCATTAGGACTAAGTTGCAATCCCAAAAACTGATGAGAGTATTAGCCTCAAAGAAAGATTATAAATGTAAACTTAGTAAACAGTGATCAGAGTGAAAACGTAACACGCGCGGAAAGTGTCTAACATGGTTCGCTGGATGGGCGGGCACGGGCAGAACTCGATATGCAACCACCTCCCTCCTCGTGGTGAGTTCTGGGTGATAAGAAATTCAAATTACTTCTCAGCCGAGAGTTGCATTTATATTTTTATAAATAAAATAGACTGCTCTGTGGCAAGTAATATTTTTACAGAGTCTTTTCCTCATCAGTAATCGTATGCAACTTATACGGCAACGAGCCAATCAAAATTCCAAAATTCATTTTTAGACGAAAATAACCAAAAATATGGAAATTTCAAATTTTTCACTCGCTTAAGACAGTGGAAGATATTTTCAGATGTCCGTAAGATTTTTACAGTGTTTTCCTCATCAAAACCATCTTTTATAACAACATGCCAATCAAAATCCCAAATTCATTTTTCTGACCAAAATAGCCAAAAATAGGAAAATTGCTAATTTTTCACTCGCTTGGAGCAGTGAAAGATATTGTCTGAGGTCAGCAACATTTTTAATGAGTATTTTGCTCATCAAAATGCAACTTCTACGAGTACAGGCCAATTAAAATTCCAAAATTCATTAATTCGACCCACCCTAGTGATTACCTAAGAAAAACTTTAATTCTCAATAAGGGACAAGTACACGGGGATAGATCCAGGGATCTCCCACCGATATTCCTTGCAGGAAGGAGATTTCTTCTACTCTCGTGGTGGCACAACATCGCGCAATACGAACTTTCAATATGTCACTTGCCGCATGAACACTTTTCATGGTGGAGGACTCAAGTTGAAACAAGGCGACATTCAAAAAGTTGGTAGACACACACATAACATACATCCAAATACAGAAATCACGTTCACACACTTGCCTGCCTTGTTAACATGTCTAAGAATAGAGTAGAAAGTATTTTGTAGAAATACATAATTTTCTAAAGAACAAAAAATCTTTAAAAAAAATGCATGGCATGGATTAGGTGAGGTAGAGTTGTATTTCTACTGTCACTTTATTTTTTCTTCTTTCGCTTGGCTGGCTGGGTGCACATGTCGGGTGAGGGTATGATGTTGAAAATCTGATTTCCATTCTCAGTTCCTGTTTCAACCACTTCGTGTAAATTGGGGTAGACATGAGGAATTTGACCTTTACCTCTCTCTTAATCGTTTTGCAGTTAGCCTGGAGTGGGCCATGGGGTCTTTGCTGGCACGATACCTCGGTAAACAGAGATGTAAATATTTTATATTAGCGCAAAACCATATGTTCGAGATTTTTGTGACGATACAAAGTAGTTGAATTACGATTAGCACAAATATATTATGTTAGGTTAAACAATGGAGCAATCTAGTGTACGATTTCTATGTGTGCATAGCGTAATTGTAGAGCTAGTTTATACTGTATATTCTCCTCTTTCCTGTAAAATTTCCTTGGCTACTTTTCCATGGTCAAAGTATTTTCTTCAAATTTTTTCCGTACCCGCCTCTGGCGCAGAGGGAGCGGAGGGTGGGGAGAGAGCCTTATGCTTTTCTATCCAGTTTTCTACAATGCTAAAATAATTAAAAAGTAACTAAGAACAGGAACCTCCCCGAGTGGACTGAAAGGTCTTTGAGGCTTCCTCTTGTCCTTGCAACTCCTTGTAATTGTAAGAATGTGGAGCTTCAGAAGAGTATCCAGTTTGCTCATGATGAACCAAACGATCATTCATGCTGAATCAAAGACATTGAAATTGGGTAATATTAAAATCAGAAGTGCCGAGAGACTAAAAATCATACATAATGAAAGAAATATCGAAGCCAGGTATACAGCCTGTGAGGAGCAGAAGAAGCAGGAGCACGCTGAAAGTTTCGAATATTTCGTCAACGACGAAATGTTTCGTCAGCTAACCCTCACTCAAGAGGCTTGTAGTTGGCTCCGCCCAGTATTTTAATTCTCTCCAGTCTCGAAATGTTACTTCATCCCAACTAATTCTATATATTGAAATGAATAGTTAACTCTTTAAAAATTGGGGAAGTGTGACTTTGTCTGTCGATTTCTATTTTTAATACCTTTCTCATTCATGTAGATAACATTTTGCATGACTTACAGAAATCGAATACCATAGTTGTAGGTGAATTTAACATCAATCTGCAGTACAAAACGAAAGTAGCTCATCGCAGTTCCTCACAAATTTTCAAGCTGAATGAACTCATTCTATTCATTCTATCTTAGCCCACCCGTGTCTTCAGCTATGGTAATCGAATAACAGAATCTAAAGTTGATAATATATATGTAAATTGTAACGCCCTTGTAAGTTCTGGAGTTATAACTTCAGTCATTAGTGATCATTATCCTACTTACGTTATATACAATAATATTGTACAGACCATTTCTAAAATGATTACACTGTTCAACAAATTTAAACTTTTCCTTTTTTTCTCAAATGAAATCTGGTGATTCCTATAGATTTTTGCACGCTGATTAGAAAATGACCAAGAAATTTTGCTATCATGGCAGGTTTTTGAGAAAGTAACTTTTTTATATTCGAATATAATAAAATAATCTATACATAAGGACAATATTAAAATACTTTTTTTATTTACAGTACTTCAAATGTTTTTCTTGATGATTTTCGCTTGTAAATGACATCTGAGGCTTCCCTAATTAGCGTCCAGCAGTAATCAGCCAGCATGTTTAAACCCCACTCACCCTGGTATCGTTTCTCCATCGCAGAAATGTCATTGAAACCGCTCTCCATGTTCATTGCTGATATCTCCCATGTTTGGCGGGAAAAATTCCAAGTGCGAATAAAGAAAATGAATTTTTAAACTCATATTACATCCCAGTGATCTGTAAGCGTGAAGTTCATCAACCAATTCTGCATAGTCCGGCGATTTTTTGTTGCCTAAGAAATTCTGGGTCACTGTTTTAAAAGCATTCCAAGTTGTTTTTTCAGATTCATTCAGGACTTCACCAAAAGCACCATCTTTCATTAATTAATTTATTTGTGGACCAACAAAAATTCCCTTTTCGTTTGGTATCACTAATCAGATGAAATTTTTGTTTCATGTACTGGAACCCATCTCCTGCTCTGTCCATTGCCTTAACGAAATTTTTTTTTCAGTTTAATGTGTAAAGGTGGCAAGTAAACTTTTTCAGGATCCACCAATTTATGGCACGCAACATTTTTTTGTCCAGGAGTGAAAGATTGACGAGGTGACCAGTTCTTAACAGTAGAATGAGAACTCTTTGCTCTGTTCTCCCATTCACAAAGAAAATAGCAATATTTTGTATATCCAAGCTGTAAACCAAGAAGCAGCCCAATGACTGAGATCATAGATATGCCAGTTGTATCTTTTGCAATTTATTTTATTCAGGAGAAATTCCATATTTTCATACGACTCTTTCATATGGACAGCATGTCTAATAAGAACTGAAGGATAGATATTTCCAGTATGTAGCAGGAGAACCTTTAAACTAAGTTTTGACGAATCAATGAAAAGTCGCCATTTTAAGGGTTTATGGTCGTGTCCTAGGGCCATCATCAAACTACCAATGTCATTACAAAAAGAAAGATCACCAATCATAGAAAAGAATTTTGATATATTTTTTTGGAGTTTGCGAAAAACGAATATGCTGGTATCGTTTGCAAGCAAGTTCCATCCTTGTAATCTGGACCTTAAAGTTCTGTTTGATTTTTCAATAAATTCAAATCTCGAACTAGATCATTAAGCTGAGATTTTCAAGTGAGGCTCTTTTTCTTGAGTTTGTCGATATTCTTCATCCTTATCTGACAATTCAAGAGGCTCATTTTCAGCAGGTTCATCATCATCATCTAAACTCCACAATCCAGGGGGCTTAGGAATTGGTAGAATTTTTCAATATATTACTGGTCGTATTGCGGAAGGCAGATTCGGGTATTCAATTTTCTTCTTATATTTTTAGAAAACAACACTGACCTTAGTGAAACAAAAATAACAATCTTTGAAGTGATCTCTTTGCTCTCTCCAAGTCATGGGGATTGCAAATAGCATAGAGGTACTCGTACCTTGTAACCAACCGCTGAGGGTCACAGCACAACACGTACAGCATATATAGGTTCCCCCCAAACTTCTTCTTCACCACGATTTTGCAGCCGAAGTAGAGCTCATAAGCTTTTTTTAATTAAGGGAGTAATGTTTCTTTTGTGATTTTGTATTACGTAATCACCGCACACATAACAGAAACTGTTAGGATTGTTCACAAATTTACACGACATTTTAAATTACCCTTTTTTCCTTCAATGCGGTATTTTGTGTAACACCTGCACAATTAAATGGTTAGTTAAATGAAAAACTATAAAACTATAAAATCAAACATGTTACGACAGGTTTGAATGTGTCAGGAGCAGAAATTACATCATCCGACACTAGCTATAACATTTTCTGCTGGGATACTCTCAGCTTTTGGGGAGATGCAATTTTAATAATTTGTTCAATTTATCACCTACAGTATATACAAATTTGTTTGAAAAATTTAGCCCCAAATTTCTCGAAAACCTGACGTGATAGCAAAATTTCTTATCATTTTAGTAATCAGAGATGAAAAATGCAAAGAAAACTACTCTCACCTGAGAAAAAAAATGTTGTTGGAGAGTGTTATAGAATATGGGATATTTTCACAGTTGAAGAAAAGAAAATTTATCTGAGGTTGAAGAAAATTCACATTTAGATTGTGCTAACCCCACTGACAACCCAGACCATATGTTTCAGCTCTTCTATGACTCCCTATTTGATATTTTTAACAGTTGCTTTCCTTAAAAGAAAAAAGTTTATCTCAAATAAATATGGCAAAATCGTGGATCACTCCATGTATTATTAATTCAGTTAAAAGTAGTAACAAATTATTCAAACTGTAACTACAAAATAAAATCTCTAAACTACGTACAGTATAAAAGGTGGAAGAAAAGTCTTTAAGGATTTTATACATACAAATAATTTGTTAATAATAAATAAATTCCAATGATATCACTGGAGTGTATGCAATACTTTTCAAGGGCAGGAATGACCCAAGCTAGAACAGGAAGGCCCTATGCCCTAGCCCCAGTCAGCGCCATGTCAGTAAGGATGGAATACAGCAATAAAGAAAAGGTACCTTGTATCGTGGCCTATTTCTTATAATAACTGTGAAGAAAGTTTGGCGTTTATCTAAAAAAATATAATAAAATACCAGCAAACGCAACCACTCTTCGATACTGGAAGCTCAAATTTTTGGAAACAGAAAGCCTGGTAAAAGATCGTCCAAGAAGCGGAAGGCCAGTAACAGCGACAGGAGACATCAACAAAGAAAATGTCCTCGCCACTTTTCAAGTGGATCCAATAACTTCAACGAGAAAACTCGAAGAGGAATTGGGTATCTCCAAATCTTCAGTAGCAAAAATATTGAAATCGCAGGGGTACCACGATTACAAACCCATTTACTCTCAGCTCATATACGACCATGTTTCTGATAGACGGCTGCAGTTTGCTGAAACAATGAGACAAAAGTTCAACAGTGATCCAGATTTCGTTCGAAAGATAAAATTTTCAGATGAATATGTCTTCGGTTTAACGAGTAAAGGACACAAACACAACGTTCACTACTGGGCGAAAAAATCCGAGAATAGGATTGAGTAAACCCGTTAAAACCGCTACATAACAGTTTGGGCGTGCATTGGTTATTCAGGACTCGTTTCCTTTAACTTATCGAGAGATACGATTGATGGGAGACGCTATTACCAGGTAGTGAGAGACAAAATTTGCCACAGTTTACAATGGCCTTGGCAGGAATTGGCATTTTTTATCAACATGATGGAGCGCTGCCGCATTACTCTGCAGCTGCCCGTGAGATTCTGGATACGAACCTTGAAGAAAGATGGCTTGGGCAGCGAGGTTCCATCGAGTGGCCAAAAATAAAAGGGACGAATTCCCGAATTTACATATATACCTCTATCAGTAGTATGGGCGCAAAAATGTCGAGTCGGTGAAGGGGAAAGGGGGTGAGAGGAAAGGGGTGAGAGAAAAAAAAAGGGCAAACGAGGAAACGAGTCTCTCATTGGGGGTTAGGGTGTGCTGGGGCAATAGGGGGTGTTAAATGTAAAAATGAAGGAGTTATAGCATTACCACCCCGCCTCGGATCCTCAATAACCCGGTTATGGTGGTTTCCGATCACCAGCAGTACTCGTAGCAAGATACCATACCACACTTAATTAAACGAATAGCAGGACACTCTGTTGAAATACCATTTGTCAGCGACGTTGGGGTTGAAGAGTAGTTGGATGGTAAAATATTTTTATTTTACCATCGAAGTGAAGAAATATATTCTTTTCAATATGTTTCAGCTCATCTGATGGCGAATTTCTGAATTGAACATAGAAATATGTTTTGTCTCATTTGATGTTGACATTCATGAATTAATCAACATATATATACACACACACACACTGTGCATATATATATATATATATATATATATATATATATATATATATATATATATATATATATATACACTTCAAAGTCTGTAACGCGTTGGTCGGAGGGACCCTAAGTGTTTAGATCACACACACACACAACACACACACACACACACACATTGCACACACATTGTGTAATGGTTACTAAAACACATCTACGTACTCTGTTTATTTAATTATTTATTTTACAGTAATCTTACAAATAAAGATGGATTTTATTATATACAGCAGATATAAAATCAGAAATAATACGTTCAATATCCCCCATTACGGTTACTCCTTAAATAGACTAGTAAATTCGCATGTAATCGCGGACACATTTACAGCTTCATTATCTGAACGACACAATAAATAAGTTTTAACATTAATTCACCACTTAAAGTATGTGGGGGCCTATATTCAATATACAGGCTCTTAAGGGCATTTAAGACTATCTTCGTGCATACTTTACAACTGGGAGTAAAACCCTCAGGCTCTTTGAACATAGAGAGAATACAGTCAAAAGCTCGCTTGAACATGGTATCGTTTACTACAACACCATCATTAAATTCAAGTTTATAGACTACCCTTTCCAAGCGTACGCTTAACCTTTCACTAATCTTTCCAACTGTAAAATCTTTACAACTCATATCGATGGTTGAGGAAACCTTCCAAGTCGTTCCGACAACTGTATCTTATATAAAGATATAATTCTTCTGGGTGAACAGTGAAAGCGAGGTTGGAGTTGTATCGTTCTAGACCGTTGTTCCAAAACTTGTGATACTTCACTCGTTCTGTATCTTCTTAATATGTTCTCAGTTACAGTCCCTTCTCATCTTGTTCGTCCTGGCACTTGGTAAAATCGTAAAGCAGTACAGTGTACGTATACTCAAGTACAGTATCAAAATAGTTCACATCAGCGGCACGAACGTCTAATAATGTCTTTAGTTTAAGGAAAGCACCAATTTCAAACAATCTGTCAAGTATGAAGCGATTTCGCGTAGGAACAAGGGTGCTGTTCGCACTACATACTTCCCCACATCAATCGTATGGCGATGCAGGGTTGGTTAATATCACGATTCGCGCACATCATAAAAATAAAACCATATGAGGGAGTATCACTATTCTGGTCTCTTCTTGCACTTGTCCCTGCAGGTATTTTATAATTCTCCTCAAACCACTTCTCAACCGCCGTGAAAATTTTAGTCATCTCCTCAACACTCAAAGAAATAATATTGCGTTTACCAGAGTTTGAGTGTCTACATTTTGTTTCAACCACATAATTAATATCCCCACTACTACGTTTAAGCACACGCACAGATTTGAAGACGGACATAGTGTATGCAGCACTGAGGATACTGTTTAGTGGTAGCTCCATCTTTTATTAGTTTTCTGATGATAAATCTGTGAGAAGACTTCTGGATAACACAACATGTCGGCTTAAGCTCTGATACGGCTGTGAGACGGCCAGGTGTGGGATGAGCGGTGGTTGACTCACGTGGGAAGGGAGAGAGGGGCGGAGGGGTAAACCAGTTGTCGAGTCATCCGGTTTAGACCATGTATCGTAGGTGTTGCTAGGCGGTGGTGGTGGTAATACGAAATCGTGAACGGTTATGTTCCAACATGAAAGCTTATACTCGCATGTGGAGGTTAAATAAATATTTAAAATGTAACCCATTATACCAGACAAATGATTAGAGAAACTTTCGATCTGATACATGAAACCAGGGGCCTCGTATCTCCTTTCCGTCGTCGTTGTGGTCAAATTCTTTGTTTTACCTCTCCATGATCCTGTAGTCTTGCGTTGGGAAAAATTTATAACTGCAGTGGGGGTTGCTTGCACGGCAAAATTCTAAAATTCCAGTATGAATGGTGAAAGCGTGAGCGCCGAGAGCAAAATTGCTGTCGGTAGGTCCAAGAATCGCAGAGATAGCGATTTTTCGAGGTGTCTTCCGCTTTTCAATTTTGCCTCTTCTGCGCAGGTCGTTGCGCATTTTCTGGAAACGGAAAAAATTCTCTCCCACAGTATTTGCTCTTAATTTTTATGGCTCCTATTTTTCTTGTAGGTATTATGATGATTTTAAATTTCAGATTAGGATGTTAAAGCCACTATGATGTTATGTGTACCGTACACGAGCTTTGTATATAAAACAAGCCTTATTAAGCATACGATTAATTTTTTAATTCGATCTGAGGTTTGTTTTGTTTTTTACGGTACGGTACCGTACCTTTTAAGGTAGAAAAACTTGAGCCATTTTAAGAATTATACAACAAAAATTTGCTTAGGCAAAGTTTTCAATACCAAAGGTTTATTTCCATCAATGGTAAAAATTGGTTGTGTAACACCCTGTACAAGGAAGGTGATCCTACACTAGCAGTAAATTATAGACCGTTCTGTTCCTTATATATGTTCAGTAAAATTTTAAAAAAATTGTGAAAAATAGGATGCATCATTATTTACGATCATGTAACTTATCCTCACTTCATTGCGGCTTCCTTAAAAATAAAACAACAGAAGTGGCTATTTTAAACTTTGCGGAAAGTGACAATGGCTATCTATGATCTCAACCTTCATGGATTTGAGAAAGTCTTTTGATGTGATAGACTATAATATTCTACTTATGGCTTCAGAGGAGCTATAAGTGATTGGTTTAAAATAGGGCTTGAAACCGATTTTATAAAACCGATTAAAACCGGTTTTCATATTTAATCCCTAAAACCGAAACCGAGTAACCAAAACCGGTTTTAATATTTTTTAGTTTTAGTCTCCCTTGAAATTGTGTTTTCTATATTTCTAATTTTATACGCAGATGGAAATCGTTCCAAAACGTAATACAGAAGAGGATAGTGAAGATGAAGCTGAAGGAAACCAACAAGACATGATTTTTCAAACAGATTTGGCTCATGAGGCTGCTTATTTTCCCAAGCCAAAACACGAATTTGCAAAAAGTATAAACAAGGTCAGAAAAATTTGCAAACTTTTTCGAAAATCACCAACCAAAAATGAAATATTGCAAGATTTCGTGAGAGCAAACTTGAATGGGAAAGAATATAAGCTTATACTAGACTGCAAAACTAGATGGAATAGCATGTTTTATATGATAGAAAGATTTTTGAAATTAAAAAGCTGCATTCCAAATGCCCTACGTGCAGTACTTTCAACCGAAGCCGTATCCGACGATGAATGGAAAGCATTTAATTTGATATATGAAACTCTTCGTCCGGTAGAAATGATTTTGAAGGCTATCTGCACGGAAGATGCGGACCTATTTAAAGCAGAGTCTTCATTAGAATTTGTCTTAGGCAAACTTGATGAAGCAGCCAATCCTTTGGCTTTAAAGCTTCGTCAAAGCCTTTCAAATCGTTATAATTTGAGAAGAAACGTGGAAACTGTGGCTCTGCTGAGTTATCTCCACAATCCAAGGAAGTTTAAGAATGATGAGTCAAGAACTTTTGTTTTTCCAACGAAACAAGTTTTGAAGAATTATGCTGAATAAGCATATAAGAGATTATTTCCAGAACATCACGAGCGGAGCACAGCAGAGTTGAGTGAAGAAACTGAAAATGAAGAAATTGTTCAACTAGAAACAGATGTTGTCTCATCTATTTTTGATGCTGATGATCAACTCATGCGTGAGTATACTTGTGCAATGAAGAAACTAAATGAGGAGCCTAAGAAAGACACCACTGAGCTCGAAATCAACAAAGAATTCAAGTATTTTGAAGCAAACTTGAATAGGAGCGAAAAGCTCGAGCAACTTTATAGAGCATTGCTTACAATTAAAGCGACCAGCGTCCAGTCGGAAAGAGCTTTTTCGATTACAGGACTGTTGAGCACAAAAATTAGAACAAGTCTCTTGGGTAAAACGCTCAATGCGTTGTGTTTTTTGAAAGATTATTACCAAAATAAAATCATCATTAAGCAAGTTCCTAATGTTGTTATATTTTCCTTTAAGAATTTTTTAAAGAACTAGTTTTTCTTTGCAATTTTATTAAAATGAGAGGATATGTTTTTGTGTTAAATAAATCATGGATTTATAATTTTTAAAGGAAATTTTGTTAATGATACTTTTTATTCAAATCAGCACAAAAATTAGAACAAATCTCTTGGGTAAAACGCTCAATGCGTTGTGTTTTTTGAAAGATTATTACCAAAATAAAATCATCATTAAGCAAGTTCCTAATGTTGTTATATTTTCCTTTAAGAATTTTTTAAAGAACTAGTTTTTCTTTGCAATTTTATTAAAATGAGAGGATATGTTTTTGTGTTAAATAAATCATGGATTTATATTTTTTAAAGGAAATTTTGTTAATGATACTTTTTATTCAAATATGTGCATGAAATAAATGTTATATTTGTGCTAGTTTTGCAAGTTTTATATTTATTTCATAAAAAGCAAAAATAGACGTCAAAACCGGTTTTGATAATGCGCGTCGGTTAAACTCGGTTTTGAAAATTATCGGTTTTGTGCGAGCCCTAGTTTAAAAGTTATTTGTCCAATTGATATAAACTTGTATCAGGAATTAATGTTTGTTCAACTACTGACTGTAAAACATGGGGTACCTCACTGCTCAGTGCTAGATCCTCTGCTATTTTTATTGCATATAAACGACCTCCCACGTTCTTCCAATATTCTTAATTATATAATGTTTGCAGACAATACAACTATGACCGTTTCTTGTAAAAATGTCATTGCAGCGAAGGTTATATTTAAAACAGAATTTACCAAAGTTGTAAATTGGCTGACCTCAAATTTTTTCTGAGTACAAATAAAATAAACTTCATGATTTTCAGTAACAAAAGGAGTGCACATTTTGACAATCTGGAGGACTCATTCTAAAAGAATGTAATACAGTGAAACTTTTAGGCGTCATGCTAGATAAGAATTTGCAGTGGAAGAACCATATCAATTACATCTAAAAAGATCTCTAGGATGTTGGCATAATGTTTAAACTTCAGTTTGCAGTTGCTAAACAGGTTTTATTAACTGTATCATACTTTTCTCCTTCCTTATATGTTGTACTGCAATCTTGCATGGCGAAATACTGCTAACTCACTAAACAATAATTTTTTTTTGTTCTTGTTCACACAAAGCCATTCTTATAAGAGTTAAAATTATTAAAAATCAAAGACATAATCAAACTGACACATTTTATTTATATATATTATATTATATATATATATATATATATACACACACAGAGTGATTCAAAAAATGTTAACACGTATGGGGTTTTATTTTTTATTTTTACATTATTTTACATTATTTTAGTTTTACATTTATTTGTAAAAAAAATTTGTGATGCTGTTCATGGATATCTATGCATGTATGAAAGTGGTCAAACGTTGCTTCCAGAGTCCTAAGACACATCACTGGTGGAATTGATTGGATGACATTTGTAATTCTTTCCCATATAAGTGTTAACATTTTTTGGAATGACGCTGTATATATATGACATAGAGGAGATTGTACACACCAATCGACCAGGGAAGTACTGCTGAGGGAGGGGACGTTAGACAGAAGATACGGAGTGCTGTAACATCCGTTTCTCCTGTCACTATCCTCCTCAGCTGATCTTTTCTTGTCTCATACCCTGTGAGCAGTCGAGCAGGCTGTCAAACACACACTTCTCTTCATATTCTTCACGACATATACATGCATCTTACACACTACATAATCTTTTCAAAATAAAAAAAATGGGAACTACTTTAAGAGCCTCGAAGTCCCCCGTGGAGAGGACAAATAAATGTCGCCACTTCTGGCTCCCCGCTGCCGATACTTGGAACGCAGTCACAGGTAGCGAAGCTGGATCTGCCACCGCCCATTCCAGATGGTCTGGGCCTCTGCCTGATTCACTTTTCAAAACTTCTGCAACATTTGTGGCCTTTCCTCAAATTTTCAATCTGTTGGACATCATCTCTCCTCTTCTAAACCTCATCTTCTCTTCCTCACTGAAACTCAGGTGTCTGAGACGACTGAGTTAGGTCAACTGTACGCCCTTGATGATTGGTTAGGTTAAGTCGTGATATTTCCGTTAGTTTTAACGAAACTATCACAACTTAACCTAACCAATCGTCAAGGGCGTACAGTTTACCTAACCGGGTATTCAATTAACCTAACCGGACATTCAGTTGACCTAACCGGGCATTCATCTAACCTAACCTAACATAACTTTTGAACCGTTCATTTCTCCAAAAAAGGACTTACATTTTTTAAATCAGCGTAAAAATCTACATTAAATATCTGATTTTCAACAAAATCGGAAACTACATGAAACGGAAAAGATCCCAGAGACAGTATGGTTTGTAAGAGTTGATTAATTTACTTATCAGTTTTTTTGGAAGTTTTTATTGTGTTGTATTTATTGTCTCTTGATCAAGGATGTTGCAAAGGATGGACCCAGAAGAACATTAGGATTTAGTTGCACAGTCTATAGTGGAATTTGATATTTTGATGTATACACGTTTGGTTTTCTTGTGTCGAAACGGTGTTCAGTTTGGGAAGATCATTGTTATTTTATTGACAGCTTGTCACATGTAAGAGGAAATGTTTAATTTGTAAATATCTTCTAGGTTTAACATTTTAAAATCGTGTAACATTATATCATTACTTTCGTTATGCTTGTTCGATTTATATATTTTCCTAAGTATTCTTTTTTGCATGATCAGCAGTGGCTGAATTAAATATTGTCATACACTTTCCTAACCTCTAATGCAGTACTGTAGATGTGGGTTAGGGTGTCCCATTTTTGACCAACTTCAGGCCTACAAAACCAATTTTCCCCTTTTCTTTATCAAAAATTGTCGATTTTCGATAGTCTTTCGGTTATATATTTCTTGCATTTTATTATAACCTCATTCGATGTACATATTTGGATAAAAAATTAAAATAGATATCGATTGATACCTAATTTACTATGCTTTTATACCAAAATAGAAAGTTAAAAGGCAAAAATGTCTATTTTTTAACATTTTCTTCTACATTTTGTCTTGAATGGGATTTAGAGAATAGGTGTTATCGCCACCTGTGAAGCATCATCCCAATGCAGCTTCGCGGCAATGGGCCTTGGAATATATTTGAGACTCACAATATTTCCAAGGTGGGAACAACTCAAGAGAGTGAACATTTCATGCCAGCTTTTGAGCCCCCATCGTTTTTTTTTTATTCTACCAACATACAATACCTTGAACAGAAAAATTACTCAGTAAAGCAAATGAATGTATGAAATAAAATGTGAATACTGATAAATAATGATTGAAGCTATTCTAGCGGTTGAACTAAGGAACTCTTTTTAAAAGATGGCAAGAAACTTCTTTGATATTCCACAACTTGCAGGAGTTGTTGTCTTTGTTCTTCAGCTTTGTGATGCAATTTGCGAAATCTTCAATTAATTGTACTCCACGTTCGGCCGCATCATTAACAACCTTAACACTGTGTACAAAATTGTAGATTTGAATAAAATGTCTGTCCTCTTTCCATGTTTTAACAGGTGTATTTAACCATTTTCCTTTGCTATGCAAAACATCAAAGAAAAACCAAGATTTTGGTCCAGCTAGGGAAGCTAGTTTGGTTGATTTATTGATCAAAAGAAATACTGATTTGCCACTTTGGGCATACGAGCTGTTTTTATCATTTCTATGTGATCTAATAATTTCTGTAGCAATGTTTCTTTTCTCTTCATCAGATATACGTAAAGAAAATAATGAAAATGGAATAAGCTCCTCAGTTAGGTACCAACAATGGCCTTCGAATATCTTGATTGTACAATGAGCTACATTTCTGTCCACGGAGTCCCCATATATGTGAAGGTCACATCCGACGCTACATCTGACGCTTTTGGTGCTTTGAGCCATGGTTGGATATATAAAGCAGTGAATAAGCAGAACTCCTCTAAATGTTTCATATATTCTTCAGAATAATCCATTTGTTTGCTGAATACCAGCATTTTAGCAGAATAGAGAGAATAGTTGTCATCCAGCGAGCATTATGAATTGCTCCCGGACGGAGCCAACGAAATCTATTTATCCAAACTGTATTAGACGCTGTTGTATCAAAACCCAATGCACAAATGTTTTGGTCCAAGTTCCAATCTTTTGCAGCATTAAATGCGACGTTTGCTTGCATTTTACCAGAGGAATCCGGAATAGTTGGAACGAGCTTCCCATCCCAGTGTAGAACACAATGTTCCTTCAGGTGGTATAAACTTTTCTTTGACCATTTTGGCTGTTTCAATTCTGCTTTTTATCCCTTGTCTGCGCATCGTTGATTTTGATAAAGTGATATCGCTCAGGTCTTTATCGCACTGACCTGCAATAACAGCAGCAAACCCTGTTCTTTGGCGAACAGAAAGGTTAAGACGATCTGCCATATTTGAAACAATAGGATTCTGTACAATATTTTTTCTTTTACATGAGGATTTTGATGGAGGAGGCGTATAATCCTTATCTCTAGCATATAATGTACTTGGAATAGGATTTGGTTCATTAGGAATCGCTATTTCTCCTTCAATATCTGTTTTCAAGGTCATGCTGAGTTTTTCCTGTCTCTCCAGTTCCTCCTCTTTAAGTAATTTTTCACGTTCCACTCTTTACACCTGACTCTCAAACTTGTTTTGATAGCTTTTATCTATTGATCCTAAGCAAAGCTTTTTGGTCGTCTTTGGTCTATTAGAAACTCTATATCTTGCTGCTTTGTTACTGAAGTTCTTAATTGATCTTTTTTTATTATTTCCATGACATTTTGAGAACAAATATCAAATAACTCCTTCAATTCCTTCAGGAAAGATGGTCTCTTCCTATTTATTCTTTCTTCTTGTGTTTTGTTTTTTGAGGAGTATTCATATTGCTTTATCAATTGTTCACTTTTTTACTCGGATGGCGGGTTTTTGAAGTATCTTGGCATGTGATACCGGGCCAATCGCAAAATTTTTTAACTTTTCTTAGTATTTCTTGGATCACATATGACTGTGATTTCTTTTTCATATGTCCTCTTGATAAAAATAGATAGTGACGTAAGACGTCACCATTAGATGGTAAAAGAGACCCTTTCTGAGGTTCCAAATTGTGAATTAAGATTATGAGAAGCCAATCTTCTGGCTTATCCGTGGTACGAGTTTCAACTTTTGCACAAGCCATTTTAGTCTACCTAATCTAATCTGAAATTTGTATCATAATTATATAATAAATCATATCATAATCATAAATCTGAAAATAAATAGAAGTACAGTTAGTACACACACACATATACAGTATATATGGTTTTATACGGCTTTAGAGTCAGAAATGAAGAAAATGTAAAAAAATTAATTTTTTTTTTTTTTTAATGTTCTATTTTGGTACAAAAGCATAGTAAATTAGGTATCAATCGATAGCTATTTTAATTTTCTATCCAAAAATGTACATAGACTCAGGCACGTGCCGTGAGTAAATACTCAGGGTAGGCAGACTCAATGCGCGAGCGAAGCGAGCGGTTCCAAGCTAGGGGGTCTGGGGTGGGCGCGAGCTCCCCAGCGGGTTCCGGGGCGGAGCCCCAGCCACCAACGAATTTTAAGCATAATTAACCCCTTCCGCACCATTTGTGCTAATTTTTGGTCAACAACAAATATTTACTTACCGCTTTATTTGTAGATGAATTCCATTCTTCTCTCTTTGTTAGTAACAAAAATATCTGTAATTTTTTCAAAGAAATTGTAAGTGGGATTTTACTCCATTTTAGTAAATCTTTCCTTTTCAATTGAAATTAGGGCAAGTGATGAAAGCCTTTCCTGTTTCATTCTATTCCTGGTGTAGCTTTTAATTCTTTTCAAAGCTGAAAATGACCTCTCAACAGAAACTGTTGTAGCTGGAATTGTTAAAATCAATTGCAACAGCTTCACCGCTTCAGGAAACGTTAGTTCAAGTCCATTTTGAAATATGAAAGCAAGCAAATCTTTAATTGATTTATCCCTGAACACTTGTGCACTATAAATTCCAGCTAGATCAGTTTTCAATCTTATGACATCGAAGAAGTTACCATAATTCTTCTCTAAACTTTCTAGTGCATCCTTATCAATTTCTGTAGCTAGTTTTAGAAACTATTTACTATCAACTAATGAAATAAATTGTAAATTTTTGAAGTCACTGTATCTTGCTTCCATATGCTGCAGTATATCATTCAATATTAGACAGAATATTCTTTCTCTTTCTTTTTTAATTGGACCTTTTGTACGACATTTTGATTCAGTCAAGTTATTTTCTTTGAAACATTCTTCAAACTTCTCATAGATATCATCAAAATTTTTGCGCAGACCCTCGAGGGAATTCATTGTTTCATTGATTCTTTCAATGCAATATGGAATATCTATAATTTTAGTTTGTAAGATATTGAAGAGTGTGTCAGTTCTAATGAAAATCTTATCATATACCATGAGAAGAAAGTATGTTGAATCTTTCGTTAGCCAATTATAAATCCATTACTCCTCACTAAAGTATCTGAGTCCCACAATAAAGGATTGCTGTCACTGTTGTTGAAAAGTTTACAAAGGTCACTATGATAATGTAAAATAGTTTGCACTAGCTTTGAGTTAGAACTCCATCTCATTGGTGCAGCCTTTGGAATGCGTTTATGTACTATTTCATCAAGAAATTGCGTTCGTTTTGTAGAGTGATTGAAAAATGCAGCAAGACCATCAATGGTCTTGAAAAAGATTGTACATTCAGGTATAAATTTCGCTGACTGAGATAGAACAAGATTCAACTTGTGAGCGTAGCAATGGGTAAATAACGCTGATGATGCCTTTTCTCTTACTTTAGCTTGAACGCCATTTAAATGCGATGCCATTACCGATGCCATCATATGTCTGTGCTACAAGCTTCTCAGCACAGTTGTATTTATCTAAATTTTTAAATATGCATTCTGTTACACCAGTAGCTCTTCTGTCTTTAAGTTCGTCAAATCCTATGAAAGCCTCTTTAATTTCAGAATCCAATACATATCTTAAAACTGTGGAACATTGAGCTGTATTTGAAATATCAGTCGATTCATCCACTTCTATAGCAATGAATGGGGATCTTGCGATATCTTCTTTAATATTATTTTCTATAGCTATGCCTACTGCTTCAATCAAGTCATTTTGTATCTTGTTAGAAACGCCAGAAAACACGGATGAAGTCTGTAAATGTTGTGCTAATTTTTGGTCAAATTTTGCAGTGTAGTTCAGTAACTCAATATAGTTTCCACGATTTAAAGAGGATTTATCTTCATTATCACCGCGGAAAGCAAGTTCTTGTTTAATCAAAAAGCAAGTAGCAGAAATTAATGTTTTCAGTATGTCTCTGTTTTCCTTTACCTTTTTATTGTGAATTTCAATGCTAACTTTTTTTTGCTTATCTATGCTCAAGTTGATTCGTGTAGATCCAAATGTTTTCAACGATATTTGACTTTCATAATGCGCAGCAGACCTCTCGTGCTTACTTAAAGCATTAGTCAAATTATTTAAATCACAATATCCTGTTCTTATCCACACACTTTCACTAGATACGGAAAATAACAAGCATGGAAAACAAAAGAGTCTACCTGTTGTAACACAACCACACAACCACTCTTTCTTGCTGTACCACGTCGTTTGAAACGTTCTGATTATTTTTGTTCCTTTACGCTGTAGCAACTGTTTCAGTTCCGGTGTCGGCCTACCATTTTTAATCACATTCAACCTTTCTTCATAAGACAGTTTAGAAAAATTCTTAAGATACTCACTGTCCATATTTGAAAAGGGTTAAATTTTGAAATAAAATGTCTAAAATTTAGTTCAATCACCAGAGGCAAACGACAACACAGACGCGCGCACAGCCACACACCCGACCATGTGCCCGAACGGCAAAACACTGAGTGAAAAGCAGAACTAAATCTGCTTATATAGCGCAGTATTTGTCACAGCTTGGAGCTCCACTCACGGCACGTGGTAAAATTTCATTGTCAAGCGTTAATATATATAGAGGTTGAAAGGCACGGGGAAATTGTGCTTCTAACACAATATTATCCATTTACAAATTTATACATTGAATTTCATACATTAAATTAACATTTATATAATGAAGTGAAAATCATTTACTTTTTATATTTAATATTTTTAGTTTTATTCAGGGTAAGCACTGCCTACCTTGCCTACCCAGAGGGCACGTCCCTGCATAGTCTGTACATAGGTTATAATAAAATGCAAGAAATTTATAACCGAAAGACTTCCGCAAATCGACAATTTTTTATAAAGAAAAGGGGAAAATTGGTTTTGTAGGCCTAGGGGGGGTCCGAAATTTTCATCAAATGGAAAATAATTGCTATTTTCTTAGAGCGACAGGCATAATGATATTAGAGGGTTGAACAGGGGAAAAAAAGAAGTTGGTTAAAAGTGGGACACCCTAATGTTGGGTGTACTATAGTGGACCTGAGGACTTTGTTTGGGAGTTTCACACTAATAGTACTTTTGAGATTATGTACGAGACTTTGGCTAATTTTTTGCCTGGGGCTTCACTGTACTGTTTGAATGACAAGTTTGCGACAGGGGTAATTTCCAGAAGGGTAATTTGAACTGGGATAATACGGAGCATTTTTGCTTTCAGTGGTGATGAACTACGTACGGAAGACTCGTCAGTATATTGACCACCTATATGCTTGAAAATATTGCTGCGAGCTACTCGTATCCTGAAATAGGCGTATTAGTCCAGGCAATCTAGAGCAAAAATAGCTTCAACCTGGGCAAAATTGCTTCAGAAGCTTTCTAAACTGTTTCCAGCTCAGGAACCATTGCAGAATAACATATCCAAAATCCGACAAAATTGGACCCAGGGAACACCCCCAAAAATGAAATTCAAAATGGCGGACTGGCAGTTTCCTACGAAATACAATAAATTTTAATTTCGCTTTGTAGAGAGAGTTATGACGTTTTTCTTGATCAGTAAAATGTTTTAAAACACATTTTCGTTTCTAAATTAACCTATATGACACTAAAAATTGTATTAGGCGGCTAGCATTAAACTATGACGTCAAGTAATGTAAATAAAATATACTGATGAATAAAACCACGAAGGAAAGGAAACACAAAATGGTGCTCAAGCGCTTTCGTCTAATGACATCCTCAGGAACACTGAAGTATATAAAAAGGTTAAGCCTATATATAGGTTACAGAAAGAAAAAAAGAAAAAATAAATAACATACATACACACAAACACACATATATATATATATATACATACATATCTATATATACAAAATACATACATACATACATACATATATATACATTAAACAGAGAAGTAAAAATAATAAAAAATAAAAAATAAAAAATTAAAACCTTAAAGGATTACCAATGAGGCGTACAGATTGTAAGGAAAAATATCGATTTTTAGCACAAGATCAAATGGATTATAAAAATACAAATTTATACTGGAACTCTGCCGGGTTTTAGCACAATGCTGCCTATGGTCAGGTTTCGATATATATAAAAAAAAAAAAAAAAATAAAAATAAAATGCAAATTAAAAGTTAATCGATTTTTAGCACAAGATCAAATGGATTATAAAAATACAAATTTATACTAGAACTCTGTCCGGGTTTTAACATATTGCTGCCTATGGACATTGCTACATCTTTATAAACTTATATTATATACAACTCTTTAATTCCTACTACCCACTATCAAATCTGCGTATTTGTGCTTGTCATTTTCTTTAAAACTGTTATTATGTACTCCTTTTAAATACTGCAACACAGTTTATTAATTTGTGTTTTCTGTTTCAGACTGACTCGGTGTACGGCTGACTCGGTGTGCGTCCGCCTTCAAGAATGCAGCCCCTGAAGAATTGTGCGTGATTTGTAAGGAGAAATTGGACAGCGGACAGGAAGTGGTTCACATCTCGCAAAAGAGAGCAGATGGTATAAATGCATCCAGCCGCAGCCGTGGAAGCGATGTTGTTGCAACAGCTGGAATAAGTGTTCACGTTGTATGTAGGAAAAGGTTTACGGATAAAAAGACCATTGAAATAAAGAAGCGACAGACCGCAGCTGAGGCAATACCAAGGAAAAGTGCTCGTTTTCATGAATACGCATTTTCCAGTGCTACTCACTGTTTGTTTTGTGATACCTTTGTGGACTTTTTTCCAAACACAAACCAAAATCAGAGCATGTCAAAATAAGAACTACAGAGTTCTCCGAAACCATAAAAAGGTGCTGTGAAAGCCGCTGCGATGAATGGTCGTTTAATGTAAAAGGCCGTCTGGAGTATTATCTTCGTGATCTTCCTGCTGCAGATTGTGTCTACCATCACACGTGCAGCGTAAATTTTCGAAGTGGAAAAAACATTCCTCGCGCATACTCCTCCGACGATCATGATTCGAAGAAAGGGAGACCAACTAATGAAGAGCAACACCAAGCATTCCTTCAGACCTGTGCTTACCTGGAAGAGAATGATGATGAACAACTGTTGATTGGAGACCTAATTTCCAAAATGGAGGAATATCTTCAAGGAAGTCAGAGCTCTGTCTACGAACGCAGGCACATGAAGAGAAAGCTTTTAGAACGTTACGGAGACAAGATCATAATATCAGGTGAAAGTGGGAAGGCAGATGTAGTAACACTACGAGAGACAGCTAATGAAATTCTTATAGATTATCACAAAAAGTCGAAAGAATGTGATATAGATATAGAGCTACAGAAGATTTACCTAGTAGAAGCTGCTGCAAAAATAATCAGAAGTGATATCAAGTCTGTCGACTCGCCTAGAAAAGATGTGTATCCATCTCCAAATGACATCACTGCAGAAAGTGCTCTTGATTACATTCCCAACAGTTTGAAATTGCTTTTATCAAAAGCATTTGCGGGACAGGATGCTTCAAGAAAAATAGGTGCAATTGGGCAGAGCATTATGCAAGCAACCCGTCCTAGAGGATTACTATGTCCACTACAGATCGGTTTGTCGGTTCAGCTACACCACAACTTTAGGTCAAGGTACCTTATTGACGTTCTCCATCAGCTGGGTTACTGTTCGTCGTATGCAGAAGTAACAAGATTCGAAAGAAACGCGGCGCTGGCAAGTGGGTCTGGCTCTTTTACTGTTGATGAAAACGCTGCAGTCCTTCTAGCAGCAGATAACGTCGATCATGATGTCTGCACTTTGGATGGGAAGAATACCTTTCATGGAATGGGTATGATTGCCGCAATAATCCGAAGATCAAGATCCACCCTTCTATTCACAGGCGTAATGTTGGTGACAATGACATTAAGAAGATTGCAACCGTTGACATTAGGGAATATAGACAGGCGAGAAGCATGTTGAGGGACATCTCATTCCGCGAACTTCCAGTACCCACTGCCACCATAAGTCGACTTAGTCTTCTCTGGCAGATATCTTCAGCAGAAAGATCAGGTCCAAGTTGGTCCGGGACAATGCAGGCAATTCATGGTGGATCAAGTGTCTCACATCCAGGTGTGGCGTCGATCACGTTCCTTCCCATCATAGATATGTCGCCAACTGACATGACCTGCATATTTTCGACATTACTATATTTGAGCAAGATAGCACGCGATCAAAAAGTCCCATGCATTATTACCTTTGATCAGCCTTTGTTCTGGAAAGCTTCCCAAATCATCAATGAACAGAGAGACCTGCAGGACATTGTTTTAATGCTGGGATCATTTCACACTCTGATGAATCTTTTGGGAGCAGTCGGTACTCTTATGAATGGTTCAGGATTGTCTGAAGTACTTCAAGAAATATACGGACCAAATGCCGTGCAACACATGATGTCTGGAAAAGCTGTTTCAAGAGCGATACGTGGTCATATGATAGTAGATGCAGCTCTTAGTACCTTACTAGTCGCAGACGTTTTCCCTCGTAATGAAGATGGAACTCCTCATGACCTCCATAAGGAAGCTTGTGACCTGCTCGACGATGTTATGACCGCCAAACAATCAGTTGAGGATGTGGAATCTTCGAATGCATTGTCTCAGATTCCTACCACTTTGGATGCGAAGAAAACTGACCTACAATCTACTTCGCAAACAAGTCAACTCTGGTTGGAATATCAGCGAATGATCAACATTGCACGTTCCTTGATAACAGCAGACAGAACCGGCTCGTGGGATTTGCACTTGCAAGCTATGCTGGAGACCATCCCCATAATTGCAGCAGCCGGACATCACAATTACCTGAAATCGATATACCTGTACCTGCAGAAAATGTTAAGTTTGCCTTCTGAAAATCCAGCCGTTAACAAAATGTTCCAGGAAGGTAAGTTTGTGGTAAGAAGAAGCGACAGATTATGGGCCGGACTCGGCACAGACCTGGTGATAGAACAAGTACTAATGCGTTCCCTGAAAAGCAGAGGCGGACTGACACGCGGAAGTGGATTTACAGACATCCAAAGGACAACGTGGCTCTTTTCTATGCCTCTGTGTTCCACTTATAACTTAGCAATGCAGGAATACACCAGAGTTTTGTTGGAAAGTAGTGAACAGCACAAGGAAATGAGGGGAAGTAGACAAATCAGGGACAGTAATGACATGAAGAAAGTACTTGAACGTCTGGAATCCTTATCCCCATTCCATTCTACCTCGGGTCTCTGCAACATTGTAACAGGGCTAACTGCTGATCCTGGAGTTAACGTTCATCAATTGCATTCAATCGGTACGAACATTGTCGTAAAAATGATTGGGAAACAAGCCTTTACATATTCTGCCAAAAGATCTGACAAAGTGAAAACACTAGGATCTGCTTCTGCCGTTGTGATCACTGATGCTTCAGATATAGAAGTAGATCCTGCACTACTGTTTCAGAGAATGATGACTGTTGCCACTGGCGGAGACATGAATCTTGAAGATGTCATGTGTTACGAACTGTGTGCATATCCTCCTGCATTGTTCGAATCACGAAGTATCTTGAGGAAACCCGATAAGTCTCAGCTAGCTCATGCAATAATCAAATACACTGACACTTTACGCATGGAAGAAGTTCAAGAAATTCAGTGCACAGACCAGTACGTATTGGATGGTGGATCTCTACTACATCGTGTTTCCTGGCGTCAAGATGAAACATATGACAGCATCGCCAACTCATATGCCGATTTCACTCTGAAAACATATGGAAAAGCAATCATTGTTTTTGATGGCTACAGCAGCTCTCCTACGATCAAGGACATGACCCACAGAAGACGCAGCACCAAGACAAGCAGAAATGTGAATCTCAGTCCAAGCATGAAGTTTGTTGGCCAGAAGGAACACTTCTTGGCTAATGAAAACAACAAGCAAGCATTTATTTCCCTCGTAGGTGAGATGTTGAAGAAGCACGGGTGTACTGTTCACAACGCAGATGGGGATGCTGATGTGGACATCGTTCGTGCAGCAGTTTCCTCATCAGAAAATGCAACTACAACAGTAATAGGGGAAGACACCGACTTGCTGATTCTCCTTCTGTACCATGCCAAGGACAGTGGTTTCAAGTTGTACTATCGCAGCGATATAAGACGGGGACCATCTCCTAATCCTGTGTATGATATTCTCAGCATTCAATCATTGTTAGGCAATGACATCTGCAAGTATCTCCTGTTTGTGCATGCTTTCACGGGCTGTAATAGCACATCCAGAATTTTTTCGATCGGTAAAGCCAAAGCATTCGACACACTGATGAAGGTGGCTGAACTCCGTTCAGTTGCAAATACATTCTGTTCTGATTGTTGCCAACACTCTGACATTGAAGCCGCTGGAAGAAAGGCAATGCTTCTGTTGTATGGCTGCAAAGCACTTGAATCCACTAACGCACTACGTCATCGAATGTTAGTTGAAAAGGTAGCTACAGCTAAATCTTTTGTTACACCCGAACGTTTTCCACCTACCGATGCGTCCACAAAGTACCACAGCTTTCGCACATACTTTCAAATACTAATCTGGAAGTCTACAGAAGAGAAGATCGATAATCTCATTAAGTTTTTCTGATGCCACGTTTTGACAAGTTTTATAGAAATGTACGCGGGTGACAGACATTGATGATTTAAAAGCAAGAATCACAGCTGCTATTGAGCGAATTGATTTGGATATGCTGCAGCGTACATGGCAACATTTGGAGTATCGATTGGATGTTTTGCGAATCATTAATGGTGCACATATCGAATGTTTGTAACAACGTTACTTTAATAAAAGAAACTTTTGAAAATACAGATTCTAAATAATCTTGTTTAAGAATTTTACGTGTGTTATCAAGAATTTTATTAAAAGATGAAATTGTACAGATAATGTTCGGACACACTGGAATTTCTAAAAAACTTGTCAAAACTTGGTATCAGAAAAAATATAATGAGATTCTCTGTAAAATGGGACAACACTGGAATTTCTACACTTCATGGTTGACTTTTAATAACAGCCAAAAATTGTACATATAATTCTCGGACACCCTGTATATATATATATATATATATATATATATATATACATACACACAATAGATCCATTGCTATTTTTCAATTTACATTTCTTAAACCATTAGAATTTGGACCCTGTAACAAATATCATTAATTAGGGGAGACGCTGTATTCTGCACCCTTAATGCGAGTTTGCATCCGAAATTACTGTATTTATATAACCAACTAATGAAGTCGCCAAACAAAAATTAAAATGTAGTGGAAATCGGTTGGCCTCCTTTTTGACTCCATCATCAATAGACCGAAAAGAAATATATGTAGAGACCGACCGGAAATTCTTTCCTCGCCGTTCTCAAACATCATGGAATAAAAAAAAAAGCTATACACGTGGGCATGAAACAGGCCCACGGAGGAAACACAGATTTTGTGGTATTTCCCGAAATGACCACCAGAGGACGAGATCAAGGCCTATAAAATGCGATTCCTTTCTCAAATTACTCACTTCCCATTTTCTCGTTTTTTTCGTTACGTCTCACTCTCAGCACCTTCGTCAGTAGCACCAATCGTCACGCCACCCGCTGTCCGGCCTTCGCCGGAGAGCGGCCCGCTGTTCCTTCAAGGCTTCGGTCGAGCATACACGAAGTCTATCATCAAGTAAGGCCTTTTACAATTTCATCCTGCAAGAAGCAACATCACTGCTGCATGAGTTTCCGCTGGCCTCCTTTTCAACCAGTCTCTATCGGCCTTCAACACTCATCCACTCGCCGGTAAGGCCAGTCCGCCTGCAAAAGCAATCCTTCGAAGCCCAGGTCCGTAAACCTTCTAGTAGGCTACAAGCTACAAGCCTACCCTTGCCTTCGTATTAAGCAATTCCCGCGTATCCTACATAGTGTAACCGCAGCTTAGCGAATAGGCTATACTCAAAAGTGTACGCAAACAACCGGCAAACTAACTCTCTCATTACGACTGTGGTAGGCCTGTACAATCATTTTACCGCATTCAATTATATTACTGTATTTGTATCCGCTTGTTTATTTGCTCGTCTATACATTTCATTTTACTTGCCTAATCCATTTACTGTACCATACCGTGCTTTCATTATCTCAGTTATTATTGGCTTAATTACTTATTGTACGTTCACTGCTGCATATCTCATTAGCCTACCTAAATTAGTGTTTATCATCATTGTACTTGCTTAACGATTATACTGTGTAACCATTTCGTATTGCCAATAATCAGTCATTGTTAATCACTATAAATACCGTTATAGAATTGTTAATCAATGTGAACAAATAATTAATTTATTTTCCTAATTAAACACAAAACAACAAAGTAATTGTCGCTCCTTATTAAATATTGTTTGTTTGGGCTGTAATTCCCAAGCTGGTGACCCCTAATTATTCATTTCAATTTAATTCATAAATTATAGTAAGCCTACTTTCTTGGCCACATCAAATTGGTGATCCGTAGGCCTCTATAAATTGGTGATCCCGGAGTAACCAACTATACAGGGTGTCCCAGAATTAACTATCTATTTCAATGAAATCGGACAAATTTTTTAAAAACACACTTTTATTTATGTTTATCATGTTTAATATGTGTTAAAAATGTATAAATTTCTAAATTTTTTTCATAATTTTATTTTCATAATTTTTTCATTATCTGGTCCAATGAAAGACCGTCTGAAGTCATAGAATGGCAAAGAGACTCTCCAAAAGTTAACGTGTGGCTTGGAATGACCAAATCCAAAATTTATGGCCCATTCTTCTTTGCGGAGGCAACTGTAACAGGTACCGTCTACCTTGATATGCTTCAGCAGTTTCTCGAACCACAGCTTCTTGATGATGGCATTCTTGATAATGTTGTGTTTCAACAAGAAGCATTGATCTTTTGGCGATAAACCTTTGTTTTTATGAAACCCCATGCAAAGAAATCCAGGGGTGTCAAATCTGGAGAACGCGGAGGCCAAGGTCGAGGTCCTCCACGTCCAATCCACCGATTCGGAAGGCGTCTGTTGAGGTATTCTCGAACAATTAGAGCATAATGACATGGTGCTCCATCTTGTTGAAACACAACATTATCAAGAATGCCATCATCAAGAAGCTGTGGTTCGAGAAACTGCTGAAGCATATCAAGGTAGACGGTACCTGTTACAGTTGCCTCTGCAAAGAAGAATGGGCCATAAATTTTGGATTTGGTCATTCCAAGCCACACGTTAACTTTTGGAGAGTCTCTTTGCCATTCTATGACTTCAGACGGTCTTTCATTGGACCAGATAATGAAAAAATTATGAAAATAAAATTATGAAAAAAATTTAGAAATTTATACATTTTTAACACATATTAAACATGATAAACATAAATAAAAGTGTGTTTTTAAAAAATTTGTCCGATTTCATTGAAATAGATAGTTAATTCTTGGACACCCTGTATATATATATTTTTTGTATACATATTAACAATTTTAGTTCCTACCAAACAATATGACAGCGAAATTAGGAATTAATGTGCATTACTAAAATACTTGGATCACCTGAAGATCAGGGCCCCTAGCCTTCTTTAGTTACCCTTATAAGGCTAACTAACAATAATATCATGACCTAACCTAATCAATCGTTAGGTCAACTGTACGTCCTTGACGATTGATTACGTTAGGTCGTGATATTTTCGTTAGTTAGCCTTATAAAACTAACTAAAGAAGCTGGGGGCCCTGATCTTCAGGTGATCCAAATACTTCACTTTAATTGATTTAATTAACTCTGCAGATATTAAAAGTTAATGTAATTACCTCTTCTAAATCCATGCCACCCACACATCAATGAGTTTAATTTTAATTGGTAGACTTACGACATTTGAAAAGTTCAAGTAAAATAAAAGTAGTGCATAGTTTTCTGGTAAAACATATAGTAGCAAGGAAAAAGTGAAATAAGCAATCTTGAGGTCGTATCAAAGCTGTTGTTTTAAGTGAACAAACTACCATAAATTTCTTTTATCTTAAAATAATCAGGTGATTCATGAATACTTATGTTAATTTTCTTTAAATGTATATCACCACAAGATGCTAGAACTTCATATGTGTTAAAACTCTCTAAATAGCTACTTAAAAGTTGTTGAGAATGTTCTTGTGCTGCAAATAAATAATAATTACTGAAGGTCTTGCACAAACTTCTGCTGTTAACGGAATGAGAAAGTGTACGTTTCTTAAAAAAGCATTAAAGTTTTAATTTTTCAAATTATTATAGATAGATGGGCAGATATATAGATAGATGTACAAATAGATATAACAAATGTAGAAGAATAGAGTGAAGAAGCGAGAAAGAAGAGGTAATTTGAATAAAAGCTATTAAGTAAAAAGTGTTAGAGGAACGTTCTCATTTCATTCTTTACTTTAGATGGAAAATAATTAAAGAACTTCGAACTTATTCTCCTGTGCCAATATGAAGAGGCGCATTCATTTTAATTGCTAATAGCCATTATCTTTCTCAAACACGGCTTTCTTCTTAAAATCATCGTCATGCAGACAGTGAACGTTAGACAGATATCACTTCTGCTGTCGTCCAGTGACTACATATTAAAAAATTAATGTTTATGTGATGAACATATTTAATAACAGTCTATTTTGCATGTGTGGGATGATAAAACTTTGTGGAATTTCTCATGCGAATATGTTGTAACATTTTATTGTTTGCACTGTATAAGACATTAGGCACAAGTCACGCACAAGATTAATAATGCTGAACAAGGAATACACTGTCATTACATATAACATGTAATATATATATATATATATATATATATATATATATACAGGGTGTCCCGTAAGTATGGACCCATAGGGCAAAATTAATAAAATTACAAAATAGTCCAAAAATTTATTACATAATCTGTTCAAAGTGTCCGCCGTTGTGTCGCACACATAGTTCAAGACGCAATCTCCACTGCGACAGCACTTTCTGAATCACAGTCGCAGAAATTTCTTGACACGCCTCCACAATGCGTGCTTTAAGGTGGAAAATGTTCTGAATTTTGACCTCGTACACTTTGGCTTTCAAGTGGCCCCACAAATAAAAATCCAGCGGAGTAAGATCAGGGCTCCTTGGTGGAAACTCAACATGTCCTCGTCGTCCAATCCAGTGTTCTGGAAACTGTGTGGTAAGGTAATTTCTAACCGTCGTGGCGTAATGCGGAGGGGCGCCATCCTGCTGAAACCATCCGGGTAGTCGCCTGCTGGGTTCAACATGCTTGGAATTGCTTCCTCCTGCAACATCTTGAGGTACGTGTCACCGGTTACCGTCACGTCAAAGAAGAAGGGACCAACGATTCTGTCTTTCCATATCCCACACCAAACCATGAGGCGTTGGGCACCTTGTTCCTTGGAAGGATCAAACCAATGAGGATTTGTTGGTGACCAGTATCGAGTGTTCTGACGGTTGACTTCCCCAGAAACATAAAAGTTCGCTTCATCAGAGAACAGAATTTTTGATGGGAACGTCTCATCACTCACGCATTGTTCTTCTGCCCATTCGCAAAACTGAACTCGCCTATCAGGATCATCTTCACTTAAACGCTGATGGAGTTGCAGTTTGTATGGATGCCAGTGATGAAGTTTCAAGATGCGGTGGATGCTGCTCTTGGAGATCCCAGTTTCGCTGGACATGCGTCGAAGTGACTTCTTGGGACTGACAGCAAAGCTAGCCAACACATTGGTACTGGTTTCGTCTTCCGTAACAGTCCTTGAAGGTCCTCTGCGAGGCTTGTCAGCTACGGATCCAGTTTCCTTAAATTTGGCTATCAACTTGCCAACACATGTGTGTGTGATTGGTGCGCGGTCTGGATGCATATTGTTGAATTCTTCGGCCACTTTCCGGTGACTGCGGGTCCCGACCAGCAAAATAACTTGAACTCTCTCCTCTCTAGTCAGTGACATGGTTTACCTGCAACATAATAAAAAAATATATTATAAATCCCTATGGGTCCAGACTTATGGGACACCCTGTAGTATATATATATCAGGTATTCCCACAAAATGTTCCTATTCCTAAATAAATGTTCTAAGCCAAAAAAAAAAAAAAAGAAACCTAGACACAAAGCCAAAAGCAATAGGGCAAAAGGTAAGTAAAACATGGAGTTTATTAACCTTAATTAAATAACATGTTCTGTGTAGTCGCCATTTTTTTCTAACAAATGTTTGACAATTTTCGGAAATAGCTCAGCTGGGATGTTGTTCATTACCTCACAGACTTTGGTCTTTAGGTCTTCAAGTGTCTTAGGCTTGCTAGAATAGATTTTGCATTTTATGTAACCCCACAGAAAAAAGTCATGGGTGTGAGGTCAGATGAGTATGGGGGCTATTCCACTGGCTCATGAAAGAAGATATGTAAGTCACTCAGAAAAACGCTTTCTCAAAAAGGTGCGAGTTTCACAAGGAGTGTTTAGAGGTGCTCCATCCTGCTGAAACCATCGTGAATCTGTGGAAATGCAGTTATTTCTTATAAGAGACAAACCAATTAGTTGTGTAAGTAGAAATCATGTAGCATCTGACGATATGAATTTTGCGTTATCGTTACTGCTTTTTCAGTTTTATTCTCAAAGAAGTAGGGATTACTATACCATTCCACCCAACAGCGACCCAAATGTTGAGTTTGGCAACACTACGTGGAAGCTCTATTGGAGTTTTGCTTATTAATCTTCCTAGACAAATATATATAACATTCGTCAGTGAAGTGGATGTGTTTCAAAAACTCAGGATCTTCTTCTGTAGCTTTGTAAATTCCATGTTCGAAATACATTCGTTTTTGTATAGAAATATGTAAGAATATACATAGAGGTAGATGGGGAATAAAAAAACAGTAATAAAATATACATTCATTATTATTATAAAATAAAGGGCAAATAAAAATGGGAACATTTTGGGGTGGGTAGGAGCATATACATATATATATATATATATATATACACACACCACTCGCATGATTAAAATTTTTATTTTTATGAAAGTAATGGGCATAAAGTTTTTAAATTGGATAAAACTTATCGGTAAATGCGTCCAAAACAAAAGCTTGAAGTTATCTGATTGATACAGTAAGAATTTGTTACTTTTTCCTCCTTTTACTCCGAAAAGAAGTTTTGTGACTCCTTTGTTCTAATATATTAGAAGTTGCGAAAATACAAAAAAGAAGTTAACTATAAAAAGAATGGTTTTGAGTCGTAATGTTTGCTAAATGGCCAAAAAAAACAACAACAATATTTAACACAGAACATACTGTCAGCGACACGGACTGGGCAAAATTAATTTAATGTAATTCTTACATGAACTAAAACGATGCATAAAGTTTTAATTTATCTCGGAGCTAATTAACTGTTTATACAGGCTAATGTGCTCGAATTATGCCCCAGTTCATTTTTAATTTTCTTATTTTGAACTAAATGCAGTTAAAAATTAGGTTGAAAAACTTATTTTCACTTAAACGATGTGTAAATTTTCTCGTTTCACCGTAAATATACCATTTGCTTTGTTTAATGTACAGGGTGTTCGAAAAGTCCCGTCACCCCCCTACAAAATGTACATATTGTAATACCAATTTTATTTTTGTGTGATTAATTGTATTTATATGTGGTAGGTGTAATTTAAGGAACAAGTCACTAGCAACAATTACTTTAATTACAGTAAATACAGTTACTAATTACAGTTACTAATCAAGAATATCTGTGTGTACACCATCATTTTCGTAACAAAGGATTATGTGCCTCCATGTGCGGTGTGAGAATTGACGCAGCATTGCTGGAGTGATTGCACCAAATACATCTCGAACAGCGTGTTTCAGTTCCTCTGTTGTGCGGTAACGCACCCGGGATATGTTCTGCTTGACGAAATCCCATAACGCATTGTCACATGAAGACAGATCTGGACTTCGGGGCGGTCACTAAAGAGGGGCAGGTAAATGTTGCGAGCCACGGCCGATCCATTTGTCTCTGAATACTTCTTTGAGGAATTCCCTCACATTAATGGCAAAATGAGCCGGAGCTCAAGCACAAACTAGTCCCATAACATGTTGAGGTATGTAGTTTGGTTGACAGGACCCTCAAAAAAATATGGACCGAACAAGTTCCTGGCAGACACTGCACCTCATATCATCACATGCGGTGGATGGTGTTCCAGTTCCTCAAAGAAATGTGGATTTTCTTGCTCCAGAAGTAAACATTTCTCATTTTGGCGCTACGGTAAATTGTACACTCGTCAGAAAAAATCACTGTTCCACGTGCAGGAATTGTTGGAAAAACGGTAAAAAAAACGTTCACAGGCTTCATATCGTTTCTGCATGTCTGTATCGCTTAATTCATTAACAAATGATGGGCAGTATGGTTTCATGCCGAGACCTTTTGTCATGCGATCTCTCATTGTGGACATGGGGACTGCAAGTTCTAGCAATCGTTTCCGAAGTGATTTTTTCGGTGAACGAGCCACCGATGCAATCACACCTTCACATTGTTCTGCTCACGTTGTTGGTCTTCCCGACCGTGGTCTGTCCTTGATGGAGCCAGTTTGAAACAGCTTTTTCTCCCAGCGTAATACCGTTTTGTTTGGTGGTGCAGCCTAATTGAATCTTGTGTTGAAATCATTCTGGATGTCATGCATCGTTTTGCCAGTATGTGACCTTTCAAGCCCATGTGCTCATCACTATCCTTTCCTCCAGAGTGTAAGTGGGCTGGTCTGCCATTGTTCACACAACTCTAATACTTGGAAAAGAAAAAAATGTCAATGAATCACATATAAATTCAATTAATCACACAAAAATAAAATTGGTATTACAATATGTACATTTTGTAGGAGGTGACGGGACTTTTCGAACATCCTGTAGTTAATACAACGAATAATTTAAACATTAATATTAACGTTTAAGCCACAATATTTTTCACTCGGAAGAACAATATTTTATGATTTTAGAAAATGGATGGTTTAAAAATTCTGATAACACTGAATCAAGCTATTGAGTATTTGAATTATTTTCAGCCCGAATTAAACAGAATTATATTTACATTATTTACATTCGTTCATTTTCCACGAAACTTTATTTAAGACCCATTTTATTTTTATTTAATAAAACTGTAATAAAGAAAAGACGAGAAAATACCGATTCTGTCAAATACGTGCCCCAATTCCGAACGACACAATGAGAACACTGCATTAATAACATTGAACAACAAAATAGAAGATTTCCCTCTTTCGAATGACCTTATGTGATTCCAATGTAGGTTCCTACGCTGATTCCGAATTTGAGAACAGAGTTTATCTATCACCCACCAATTTCGAAGGAAATGCAAATGAATATTGACAGATTTTCTTACTTTTTTGGTATATTTATTCGTACAAAAAAAAAAAGTACCTAAAATATTTTTGCAGCTGATTTTCGCTTATAACTAGTACTAGGGGCTTCTCTTATAAGTGTCCAACAGTAGTCGGCCAACATACTGGAGCTATATTTTCCTTGGTACCGCTTTTCCATGGTTGATATATCCTGATGAAATCTTTCACCATGCTCATCGCTGACAGCGCCCAGGTTTGATGGAAAGAAGTCCAGGTGGGAGTGCAGGAAATGCATTTTCAAAAACATGTTACACCCCACAGCTTGGTAAGCACTAAGCATTTTCTCCACCAGGGAAACAATTTTCAGCTTTGATGCTGCCGAGGAAATTCGTAGTTACTTCTTTAAAAGCTTTCCATGCTGTTCTTTCAACTGTTTCGAAGACTTATCAAATGCAGTGTCTTTCATCACTTCTCTGATCTGTGAGCCCACAAAAATGCTTTCTTTGATTTCCGCTTCGCTGATTCTAGGGAACTTCTGTTTTAGATATAGAAATCCAGGTCCGTCTTTACTCATGGCTTTTACAAAATTTTTCATCAAACCAAGTTTGAGATGGAGAGGTGGTAAGAAAACTTTTGTTGGATCAACTAGGGGTTGATGGACAACATTTTTCTGTCCTGGAACCAAATTTTATTGAAGTGGCCACTCTTTCTGTGTAAAATGACTCCCCTTAGCTCGACTGTCGCAGTCGCAGAGGAAACGAGAACTTTGTGTATCCGAACTCTAAGCCGAGGAGAAATCAATCACTTTCAGATCACCATAGACATGCCAGGAGTGTTTATCATAGTCAATATGTTTCAAAAGCAACTGCATATTGTCATATGATTCCTTCATATGAACTTCATGTGCAATCGGAACCGAAGGATAGATATTACCGTTGTGCAATAGTACAGCTTTCAAACTCAACGTTAATGAATCAACAAAAAGCCTCCTTTCCTTAGGACTGTACTGTCGACCAAGTGCCTCCATGAGAGAGTTCACATTATTACAATAAACGAAATCACTTTCCAGGGAGAAAAACGATGTGAAATGTGTCTGACGCTTAAGAAATAATGATATTTTTAGTCTTTTGTAAGAGATTCCAACCTTTTAATCTAGAACCTAAGAGTTCAGCCTGATTTTTAGATAGATTCAACTCTCTGACAAAATCATATAATTATGACTGAGGAATTAAATGAGGTTCATCTGAAGAAGGTGGTTGAAATTGTGTATCCATGTCATCTTGTCTGTCCAATGGTTCATTACGAGATTCATCATCAGGTTCATCATCATCTGAAGTCCATGTCTTTGGTGGTTTTGGTACTGGCAAATCGTCACAATGTGAAAGAGGTCGCATGCCTAACAGTAAATTAGGATATTGAATCGCACGTTTAGATTTTGAGGAATGTCCACTTATCTTCGTTAAACAGAGGTAGCAACCAATCGAGTGGTCTCTTTGTTCTCTCCACACCATTGGGACCGCAAAAGGCATTGAAGAATGAGTACCTTTTAACCACCCTCTCAGAGATCTTGCACAAGAAACACAACATTCATGAGGAGCCCAGATTTTGTCTTGATCTCCTACTTTGCAACCGAAATAAAGTTCATACGTCTTCTTAATTAAAGGAGTGAAACCCTGCTTTTGAGATTTTGTTGTAAATTCACCACGCACAAAAAAACTGTCAGGGCTATTTGCACACTTACGAGACATTCTCACTTTTATATCAAAAAAACACTATTTTTTTCACCAAACATGTACCAAAACAAAATGAATAACTAAATGTACTTAATCATATACATGTAGAATACTTAAATAAATATATGCATAATATATATAAACATGTAAATATAAATAATAATATGCATAATATAAAGTTTTATACAAAATAAATGGCTATCAATAAATCTCGTATTATGATGAACACAGAGGAATGCTATCTCGATCTCAAAGGGTTTTAAATTGCAAATCCTTCAAAAACTGTGGGTGATAGAAAAATCTGTTTCCATTTTCATAATCAGCTGTAAAAACAACGTACGAATCACCTACATTTATCAAAAGGAGAAAAACTTTGTGGAACAGTAAAATCATTCGGGAGGGCTAGAAATCAGCAATCAGGCCAGACTAATGGGGCCCAATGCCTTAACTTTTAGATTATTGTTAAACAGCACCACCAGGAGTCGAACTCAGGACCTCAGTGCCTTCACTTATAGGGAAACGATGCTGCCCAGAACTACGGACGCTGGTTCCAGCCGACCAATACTCATTTGGTCGACGGCACATTTTACCGACACAAAGAAACTAACTTAACCTAACCAACCCTAACATGTATTAACGTAACTTAATCTAACTCACAATAATGTCGATTAAATGTTCCGTCGAGAGTATGTACCAGCGCCCGTGGCTCAGTGGATAATAGGCGAGAGCAACCCTGATAACAGGCCATATTTTTTGAATTTAATAACCCACTCGTACAGAAATGTACAACATGTCCTAAAATGGTCTGCACCATCTGGACATATAGGTTTGGCATGTTGTCCTGCATTCTGAGTGTGCTAAGATAGTAAAATCAGCCATTAACTTCAGCTATGTGCAGGTACTCGTGTATTCATGTTTTCAATTCACGCATTACAACTGAAATCTTTGAAGACACAATGAACAGTGAAGACAAGGTTTATTTCCCATGGAGTTATACATTTCTGAAAGCTCTAATGCTGCACTACATCAATTTATCTGTGAAAACATTCTTTTACATGATATATTTTATTTTTTGCCTAAAAACGTTATTGTTAGACCCAAAAAATACCACCTAAGATACAGGTGTTTCACAAAACTAATTAATATGAATTACAGAAAACTAATTTCGAGTACAATATTTCAGGTATTTTGATACTCCAAGCATTAATACACCATGTTGAACAAAATGAATGCCATATTAAAATGTTGAATCACCATACAAAGTACTGTGCCTCCATTGGTTAATAATGGAGACTTCTGTTCGCAGAAAGGTTTATCGTTCAGTTATGAAAAACAGGCAAATGTTGGAATGATCACAATACATATACTGTATAATAATGTTGCACTTGAAAATGAAGTTTGAACTGTTAACTGTGTGAAAGGACCGATATTGAGATTTGAAGAACGTCAATTTTGTAAAACAAAAATTAAGTTACTATACGTATATCGATGTACATAACACAAAATCAACTAAATCAACTAAAATCAATTAAACCAACTAAATTTTAACAATTCTTAGCTTTATGAAACTAACTACTAAATAACTTTAAAGCAGAAATCATTACTTAAAATTGGAATCTTTCCACTAAAGTCTCCACTTGTTTTTCAATTACAAAACTGCATGTAAGTCAGTGCATACTGTATTCGGTGACTCCCGCAATATCAATTCAATGCGTTATTAGCAGTTTACCCCATACTGGGGAATAACTCACGTTGTAACAGCATATATGAAATACACTAATAAATTATTAATGCACAATGCTATAATATGGTTATTCATCTAGCTCAGTGGTACCCATTGCACGGCTCGCGAGCCAAATGCGCTATATATATCTGGCTCATGGGCCGCCCAATCAGTACCACTGATCTAGCTCATCCAGCGGTTGTTTGTGATGGGTTTGTTCATTCATGCAGTGCTCAGTAGCCTTGCAGACGCATTCCTCTGTGCATGCCATATCATTCGTTGGACAACTGCAGTTCTTACTACATTGTCTGCATCTACGGCATGATCACAGAAGCTAATCTAATACTTCTGCAGTTGTTGGTCCATCAAATAACTTCAACTTTAATTCATCACCCTCTCTTCGCCACCTATTTCCATCTGGTGAAGACATATCTGGTTTAGCAACGTGAGCCAACATCCAAACGCGGGTCTGAAATTATGCTCTCTTAAAGTGTTCTGATGGGGTTAGTTTGTGTAATGGTACATTTTTTTCAGCAAGGCGGACTCTCAGAAGATTCAAGTCATTATGTTCTTCTTTATATACATCCTTTTGATCGTATAGAACAGCAACAAACTGTCGGGCTGCATGTTCGGCCTCAACTGTGTTGTCAGTACCCAAACTACCAAGGAGTGGAATCGAACCTTTCTTCTCCAATGCCTCCATGGTTTTCCACATTTTCTTTTTTCCTATGCCACAAAATGATGAGACGCTATCACATCCTGTCAAAGCATGTATGGCGGGAAATAGACTAGGAACCACAGGACTTAATTCATTGCATATGCTGTGCACAGGAATATGACGATGGAGATCACCAGTAGCGATCACCTTTCCTGTTTCTATCCAGAAAAATGTATTTTGCATCTGAGGAAAATAATGCACAGCTAGCACGAGGACATCTGTGTCAGATGACTTGACAACTATGCTTCCTTGGATATTGGCAGCAGAAAATTCCTCATCTGCCTTCAATAGCATGGAAAAGCATCCTTGTATCTGCCTCTTCATGTGAGCAAAACAGATCTTCCACTGATATCACGCCTTGGCTAGAAATACAGACCGCTTTTTCTCCATCACTGAACCCACCTGCAAGGTAGATCTTGTGTTCGTGGTGTGCAGCACGTCCCGGTGTTCTTGGTGCATGTTCAGTTATGTAGTTGCACAAGAAGTCAGTCAATGCTGCTTTATTCGATGAGAGAGCTATGAACTTCTGCCATGGCGGAAGTGGGCGTCCGGACATCTCCTGATATTGCTTGGCTCCACCTGCAGTTGCTAGGCTTCTGCTCCATTCTTCAACTTTGATTGAGTCTTTATAGTCATACTGGTCGAATACATCTATTATAGTGTTGGCTTTATGCGTACAAGTCAACAGCCGAGTCATGTATCTGTTGGCAAGCTCGCCAAATGTAGATGTGTTGCTGCTGCCTGTCATTGATGGCATCTCTGATGTAGACACAGGTTGCACTATCAGTAGCTGTTGGAATAAGATCAACCTCTACCTTGTTCTCCAATATGTGTGTCAACTCAGCCTTATGTGTTTTTCTCATTGCACCATCTTCATGAAACAAGCATGTTGGAATGGATATGACTGGCTGCCTCAATATATGGATCACTGTTATGTCTGGCTGTGCCTGTGAGATTTTAAGTGCTCTACGAACCACCACTTTAGCACTGATATTAACCAGCTTTTTTTTTGCCTTGGATCAATACATGTGTAGTTTTAGTCATGTCATTGAAGGTCTTATTTTTGGATCTAGTCAGAGGACTGTAGAAGCTACGATTACCTCCAGTGGACAATGTACTCCCAGTAAATTCGTACATTTCCTTCTCCCCAGCATCGATGGCAGATAATAGCGACTTCTGTACATCTTGGTCAGCAATGACTTCACTGGAAATGTTCAACAGTTTCCCATCTGGGTGGACATCTGGCTGAAATGGATTGGTCATATTGTTTTCAAGATGGTTGATCATATTTTTTACATCATCATCATCTCGTTTCAGAGCAGAGGGTTTTGCTTGCTCATGTATAGAACATTCTTCAGCAGCTATTCCAGTACGTTCTTTCATACTCTGGGCATATTCTCCTAGTGACGTTCTAGTGAGCATCCAGCGGAGAAGAGCTGATTCCTTTCGGGTGAGCCCAAAAACACCCCCATTACTCTTGGCAGCTCGTATCACAGTTGATCCAGTACCCATGTCACTCCAAATACCATTGAAACGACCTGGTCTCAGACGAACTGCAAACTCACCATCATTGAATGCTTGAGAGATATCTTCAGGAAGTTCCATCATATCAAGGAGGTAAATGGGTACCCATCGTGCATAATTAGTAAGGTTTGCAGCGAAGAAGTATGGCGTCATTGCAAGTTGTGAGGACAGATGTAATGACCAGTTACCTTCACGTTCACTGCGTATGTAGTTCAATAGTATTTGAACTACATCCAGCAACATTGACCGATATTTAAGTGTGGGTGAGTCTGCACTACCTTCTTGTTTGAATTCACTTAGTAGTGGAAGAACATCATGAGTAAATCGATCCTTCAGTTCACTTGCTACATCTGCAGATTCTTGATTACCGTCATTCTGAATCTCTTCATAGGTATCCTCAATTTGTTTCCATATCTCATCTGGGATATGTCTTTGTTGGTCGGCATCACACCACTTCACGAATTCTGTCAAGAACAGCTGCATCACTGCCTCATATGAAAGGGTTAGACCACGCACAGATCTTTGAAACTGCTTCCCAGCAAGCATCATGTCAGCTGTGTTTGGGGCATAAGTCCCATTATCCACTAGCAGATCCCTCAGTCCATCACTTTCCCCATAGTTTTCCAATGGCAGCAATGAAGCAGCATGCACTATGGAATCCACCAAGGCGAATTACATGATTGGGAAAGTCGTCTGGTTTGCTCCATTTTACCTGCTGGGCCACTGTATAGAGCTGTTGGTCCATAGTTTGGACTGTATTGAGTTGTCCCATTGCTTTTGTCATTTCTTGACTTCTGATCATTGTGTAGACAGTTGATGGATCGGCAGACTTTGCATCTATAACTGGTGTATAAGTAGCAACTGTGCGAGTGAGTTGCATTTTTGTCATCGATGCATTGTATCCTGTCCAGAAGGGAACTTTTTCAGTTGTACTGTAGTCAATACGTGGAGGAACAGAAAGGTTACCACGCGAAATCGCACTCAGAAACATCCAAGCAAGATCCGCTACCTGCATGTATGATCCAGCAATATGTAATGATTTCACCTTGATCTTCGCATCATCACGGCGAGGTGGCTCTGGTCGTTTCCTGGGCTTTTCATAATGCAGTACATTCTTCAATGCCTTAGCATCATTACAGTCGAGAGACAATGATTTTTCTTGGCCAATCTTCACTCTGTCGACCAGACTAGTCCCAACTGTATCAATAGCCTGTTCCTGAAATACAACACAGGCCATGGAATGAAATGTTCCCTTTCCATCAATGGTTGCACAGTTGATATCAATATTGTCGTCACCTTCTTGAATCAGCTTTCCTCCATGTTGTCGTGAGACTAAGCCATGTGGTATGTATATGCGATCTTGCATTCTTTTAAGCTCATCTTTTCCTAGGACAGTTAAAAAACGTCGAAGATGATCATAGCTTATGCTGAAACCATGGACATGGAGAGTGTCTATTATATCTCGTTTTCCATGATCATGATGGAGTTGCGCTGCAAGTCCTAGATCAGGGTTTCTTAACATGTTCTTCTTAGTAAGCACTTTAATGCCTTTACTTTTCTCAAGGAGCACCAATGATATTCAACTGAAAAGCAAACCAAAATAATATCTTTTTAAAAGTAAAAATTAACTTTAATTTTAAACTACTAATAATGGTTTCTTTTATGATGCTTAATTTATGTTATCAACAAATCTTTACGGAACGTTACCTTCTTAATGAGATCCTTGATTTTGAATAGTATTCACTATAGTGTTTAAAGAGCACTTTGGTGCTCGCGAGCACCAGGTTAAGAATTCCTGTCCTAGATGAAGGGGGGTTATAATATTGTTGTCACTGCTATAAATAACACTTTCTGCAAGAGTTAAGACTCTACGTTGTAATTTTTCTGCTGGCTAGTAATTTGAATCACACGATTCAAATGCCTCTTTGCTCAGCAACCAGAGAAACGCCTTCTGTAAAAGTGCTGGAACAAATTCTTCAGATGTTTTCAGGCCGATTTCAGCAGCTGTGTTGTACTCAGTTGGCTTTTCAATTTGTGCTGTTTCTTGTCTAAGCATACCAATGGCAGAATGAAGTAAGCTTTCTGAATTCACTGGAACATTTGATTGTTCTTCAGCAGAACCAAGTGTCATCTCATTAGAGTTGAAATCTTCCTTCAGATGGGCAAAGGCTCTGACAGCATCTCCTAAGCTGACACTGCTACTGACAACAATGCTTGATTTGGACTGTCCTCGCTGGGCATGAATAACAATGTTATCACCATAATGCTTCATGAGATGGCGCTGAAGTTTTTCTGCACGGTATGCTTGGGTATCAATGTGGTCAGGTAACAGCTGGTGGAATTTGTCTAGCAGGGTTTTCAACTTATAAGCTTTTCCTTGTTGTAGATTAACATCTATTTCTCCTACTAGTGCCATAAATGCCTTCTCGTATATGTTCTCTCCTTCTTCCATTTTCCTTGAAGCACTGATGTTATGCTTGCTTGTATAGTTTGCCATCCAGGATTTGTGGTAAACAGCATCAGGTGCAGTGAGGTCTTCTCCTTCAATTTTGACAAGCATAGAAATGTCCTTCCGAGCTTGTGCTGCTTGATAGAGATTACTCTAACACGGAGTTGTTTGTACCTTATGTATGCTGTCCCTCTTTCGCGCGTTGCATATTAAACACAGTGAGAAATCTGTAAGCTTGGATGTTTGAGCTCGTGTGCGAACACTTTGTTCTTCAGTACCATGTGATGCAGAATCATGCGTGCTACATTTTGTACTAACCTAAGAAATGTTTTTCTTACTTGTAAGTGATTGATAACAGCTACGATAATATGTAACAGACATACTATGTAATTTTGTAAGGTCATCAAACTCAGATTCAAGTCTTTGTAAAAGGTCATCCTGCCGTAACAATGATGTTGACAACAATGTTTCAATACCTACTTTTGTGGGTACAACCAGTTTTTCTTTGCGACTCTGCTGAAATATAACGCATTTCTCTCAATTTGTTGACATTGAGTCAGGTTCTGCCATGCTTGATATAGATGATCGTCTGAAATAAAAATAATAATTAAACTGTGGTTTTCAACAATACCACACATTTGCACAATATTTGTCACAGCACACATTTGTCTTATTCTAATATTGTGATAATAAAAGGAGGAAGTAAATATAAAACTGGGCTTAACCTATAACAATACATGATTGTATTATGTTTTACTATAATGTGATAATTCATTTGTATATCTAGATAGTAAACACTTATAATAAACAGTATAGGTTGATTAGTTAACAGTATTTCAGTTCGAAACTAAAATAGATTATCATCTGGATAAAGTTTCAGGTATTTTCTAGGTGTTTGTTTATATTGGCGTTTCCATGGCAACCGCACATCAAAAACTGAGGACAACACTTAAAAATGTGTTCACTGAACACTAAGGACTAATAAAAAACATATTACAACTTTCTGTACAAGGGGGGAATTAAAATTGTTTAAATCGGGGTTTGGCCGCTCGCCTATAACACGATGTCCTTTTAATCGAAGTGAAGACTTGCATATAATCGTGGGTTGGACTTCCGCTAGAGCTGGTCAATAATAATTATTAATTAGTTTCGAAAATCTGGCAGGATTGTGAACTGAGTTACCAATTATGATTAACGTACTTAAGAAAGAAATATGCAACTATTGTACAATGAATCAGTAAACTTATGAAATATACAATATATATTTATGGTGTGTATATATATATATATATATATATATATATATATATATATATATATATCTGCACCTTTCATTCATTTCACGTTTTTAATTATGAAATTCATGCCTATATATATATATATATATATATATATATATATATATATATATTGGTAAACAAATAATAATGTTTAAGCTGGTAATTGATGATAAATAATAATAGTTATATTGGCTAAACTACATAATGTAGTTTAATAATATTTCTCATATGGGGTATAATCTGCCAATAAGCCTATTCAATTCATTTCATTTCGTTTCATTTAATATTGATGTAGAATAAATTAATTTTAATTAGGATAAGCAAACGTTACCCCTATAATTGAAAATGAAATGTTTTATTTTAATTTTGTTTAATTTTTTACTTAACTTCATATAATAAAAATATTAAACAAAGAAATTGTTTTTTATTTAAAACGTGTTTAATCTAAGTTTCTATTTCGTGATGTTTGCATTTTGTTAACACGTGAAAGTGGAATTACATTTGAAGAGGTATTTGGTATTGATTATAATACGAGTCAGTGTGTTTTGAGGTCGGTAGATACTCTCGTTAGGCCTATTAAACCCTTTCTGGAGGTATTTATTTTAAGTTTTCATTTCTAATGTTTAAGGGTATAAGTTCAAAATTGTGCGTCAAACTCTGTCTTTTTCTACTTTTGTATGTTTTTGTTTGATTTTGTTTGTCTCATGAAAGACCCTGAAAGAACCCCACAGGATGATTTTTCTCGTGAAGGAAGGCGATGATGAATCCTTTTTTTTTTAAAGAGGAAGGCGAGGATGATTTTTTTTTCAAGGAGGAAGGCGAGGAGGAATCTTTTTTTTTCCGAGGAACGCGAGGATGAATTTTTTTTTTTGAGGAAGGCGAGGATGAATTTAAAAAAAAAAGAAAAACATGAAAGACACCTTATAAAGGAGGGACCGTCATGAAGTACGGTGAAGGATCCTCATGAAGGATGGTGAGGGGGGAAATTTTCAAATTGATCCATGTCTGTCTCCCAAAACGCGCCCATACTACTTTGCTGTAAAATCTCAAGTCATCTTTTATATTTTCCTCTGCTGATAAATGGGTGAATAGCATGGTGTATGTAGGCAAGTAATCTGTGATATTTAATATAATTATACCCGAGATATAGTCAAGCTGAGACCGCACCCAGATCTAATCTAGGTCCCAACACTTGTTCGTGAAACTATTTTTCAAACATTCATGCACAGGAATTGATCATTGTTGCATTTTATATTTTGAAATAACTCGCATGAACAGTGAAATATCCAATCCAAGTACTTTGAAGTTTATTTCAACTCTTTGAGTTTCCATGAGGAGAGTCGAATACAAACTAGAAAGTACTCAAAGTGGATGTTTCGTATTTACCTCCGGGTTATTTCAAAATAAAGGAGTTTACTCGATTAATGTGAATATGCAGTGTATATATATATATATATATATATTTAGTAGTATAGCCGCAAAAGGGGAGAGTGCAAGAATGTTGCAAGTTATTATGTAATGTTGCAAAGGGTGGGGTTGTTGCAAAGAGGGTGGGGGTTGTTGCAAAGGGGGGAGGGCGTGGGGGGTTGCAAAAAAAGATTAAAAAAAAGAAAAAAAGAAAAAAAGAAAAAAAAGAAAAAAATACCCCAAAGGGCCCTTTGTTGCCAACCTAGGTTGCAAGGGGCATGCAACTTGGGGGCCTCCCCCAAGCTATTCCCCCCAAAGGGCCAGAGAGAAAGGAGGAGAGAAAGGAGGAGAGGTGTTCACCTGGCAGGAGCCAAGTGCATATTAAGACTTCAGCCGAGTAGGCGTTGTTTTATAGGCTCCTAATCAGCCAGAATCAGCCAGTTGGCTGAATCACCCAGTTGACTGAGCCAAGGGGGGAGGGGTACACCTGAAGGAGAGAGAGACACCTGAAGGAGAGAGAGACGCCTGAAGGAGAGAGAGACACCTGAAGGAGAGAGAGAGAGACACCTGTAGGAGAGAGAGACACCTGAAGGAGAGAGAGGAGTTCTCCCCCAAGTTATTTTCGTTTTCCTAACCTAAGAGGCCACTAAGGGGTTTTACCAAAGGGACTGAAAGAGAAGGACCAGAGGTCCTTGCTCGGCTGGGAGCCGAGCTTGAATGAGTCTTTCATCAACTTCTCGGTCTTTTATAAGCCTCTATTCTGGCTGAGTTGCCAGATAGCGCAATGTGTTCAGTTGCCAGATAGCGCCATGTGTCCCAGAAATCCATATATTAATCATCCATTGTGTAACACAATATGAAGGTAGTTATTCCAATTAAATTCTGTTTATTAAATAAATAATTTTACACACTCAATCTTTATTAATTGCATACCTTTCCAGTTTTTTTGCAATGATCGGATTGCTCTGGCTAGATATATATTATATATATATACATATATATACACATCTTTTAAACATCTTATGTTAGGTAAATATATATATATATATATATATATATATATATATATATATATATATATATATTTATTTTCATATTACAACATTTAATTTTGGTTTAACGTTTAGAAGCAAATTTAACATTAACTTGAACTTCATTGAACTTGAAGTTAAACTTTTCGAGACAAATAACATAGTTTACCACACATAATTCAACATAGAAAACTTCATAATAGAAAATAATTAATTTTATGGTTAACTAGTTTATTTCGTTTACTATAATTATATATATACACTCTTTTAAACAGCTTATGATACATATATATATATATATATATATATATATATATAGTGTTTCACTATAGATGTATAGATGTATATAGGGTTTTACAATAGATGTATATAGTGTTTAACGATTAGAATCAAATATAACATTAACTTGAACTTCATTAAACTTAGTTAAACTTATCGAATGTTCTGAAAAGCACGGCTTATAATTTCCTTCCCCATATCCGTACAAAAACAGCACTTCAAGACATTATTGTATAGAAATAAGTTAACAGAAGTACTACAAGAAATAAATAAAAGAAGTACCCACAAACAAATCTGTAGTGATGTTCTTCGAAAAGAGCTTCAATTCGGTTGCCAGATACCACTTTTTACAATTATTATGGTGAGTTGTCTCCAACTAAAAGATTTCGTTGTGAACAGCAACTCATAATGAGAGACCTTCCCCCCAATCCCTGATAAGTCTCCCTTCACTTCAATCCACTTTATACCATTATTATGGTGAGTTGTCTCCAACTAAAAGATTTCGTTGTGAACAGCAACTCATAATGAGAGACCTTCCCCCCAATCCCTGATAAGTCTCCCTTCACTTCAAATGAAGAGAAATTATGAAACACACGCTTGTCTGTGCACAAAGCATATAAAAAACCATAATATATTTATATAGTTAATCAATCGAGCCCCATCTATATATAGATGTTTATAGTGTTTTACAATAGATGTATATAGTGTTTAACGATTAGCTCCATCAAATAAAGCATTTCAACAATGATTTCACTGTTTCAGAAAGATTTACGTATGACTTAAAAATATATTATTGATATGCCTAACTTAAGATCAGGATGCTTTTATAGTTTACAGCATCTTTTAAAAGTTTAACTCCAAAGTTATAAAGTAATTATCAACCGGATTGATTAAAAGTAAAGGCAACTTACAATATATTTTACTAATATAACAGAATTAACAAAGTTACCCAATAAATAATTCGTTAGACAGAAAATGAATTTTTATAAGGGATACCCAACTAATTATGACGCATATTAAATTAAAAAATAATAACAAACGTAAATAAAGCGTATATTAAAAAAAAATTTCGTTTTATTCTTTCCTTCTTATTGATAACTTATTTAAACTAATCTCTGTATATGTGCTTATTTAATCACAATGATTTAAGTTTGAAAGTAAAAATTGTTTTTTGTGAAAACATATGATGATAATTATTTCTATTCTGTTCTTCGGAAAGAGCTTCAATTCGGTTGCCAGATACCACTTTTTACCATTATTATAGTGAGTTGTCTCCAACTAAAAGATTTCGTTGTGAACAGCAACTCATAATGAGAGACCTTCCCCCCAATCCCTGATAAGTCTCCCTTCACTTCAATCCACTTTTTACCATTATTATGGTGAGTTGTCTCCAACTAAAAGATTTCGTTGTGAACAGCAACTCATAATGAGAGACCTTCCCCCCAATACCTGATAAGTCTCCCTTCACTTCAAATGAAGAGAAATTATGAAACACACGCTTGTCTGTGCACAAAGCATATAAAAAACCATAATATATTTATATAGTTAATCAATCGAGCTGTGTTTGTATATGAGCAACTCGTGCACACACACACACACACACACACAATGGAAACCAATGCATTTTTTCATCTCTCCTGGGTTTCTTCTGAATGGATTATCGACCCACAGTTTAATGTGGAAACCGAATGCTCTTTTTAAAAATATAATACCTTTTAAGAGAATCATTTATTATAAGAAATTAATTACTCAATATAATAAACTAAACATTAAACGCGCGCGAAACACACGTGTTTGTCGAGACCTTTTGAAAGGGGCCAGCGATCGCGTGGAAGATATGGGGGAAACAAATCAAAACACACGTTCGCCCTCCCACATTTCTCCCATATATATATATATATATATATATATATATATATAGAAAGAGCCATATAAGCTGAGGTGTGGGCGTTCACAGAGGAATTTTTGCTGGAACTTCCTCTCTCTCTCTCTCGTCTCCCTTCTCTCCAAATCTTAACTTTCACACACACACACACACACACACACATGCCCCTCGAGGAAAAGGCGACTCTGTTTCAATTCGAATCATCCATTTAAATAGTGTATCACGATATATGATGGTAAATGAATCCAATTAAATTCTGTTTATTAAATACCCGATTAATATCCTTTTAGGAAGATTTCCCATATGTGTGTCTATTTTGTTTTGGTAAGCCATTCATACGTATCAAAAACAAAAAATATTACACGCTTTTCACCTTAAAGCATCGATGACGGGGGCGAGCCTACATTTGTCAAATTAGCTCCGAAGCCTAGCCTATTTAACCAAAATAATGCTTAACTATTGTATACATAATATAAAATAAAGTTTATTTATAGAGTTGAAAGGGTTTTAGGATTTTGGGGACTTATTTCTGGAAAAATAAAATAAACGAAATATGGCCGAATGTGAAGCAATTGATGCAAAGATTAAATCATTATAAAGGAAGAGATCAGCAAGGAAGGGAGTCATTACCAGGCTTTTAACTACCTTTAATAGCAAAGAAAATCCAATTTAAACAGCAGTGAACATTCCTCAAACAGTAAGCTGTGGACCTGACAAGATTGTTGAAGCCAGAAAAAGCTCTCCATAATTAGTGATTCAACCATTCTTCTTATTTGAGCATACAATTCAGTTCCAGTGAATATTCTTATGGCTCATTTTAATAGAAAATATTGTTTCAGGCACTGTCTCTACATTGTGAACAAAAAAAGAACTACATGTTTAAGTTTAAACGTTATTGTAATCCCTCCAGGAAATCTCTTCAGAGATAATTATGTGACTCTTACATGGTAAATTGGTGTCAATTGTTACTCCAATGAATTTTTTTTTTAACTTCTATTATGATAATAGGCTTAACATTCAGTTAATCCAATATATATATATAAATAAATTTATGAAACTGAAAACTTTTAGTATTTCTTATATAATTTAAATTGACTTTGTGCATATAACTAAACAAATATTAAAAATAAAAACCCTTCAATGTACAGTACAGCACTGAATAGAAGCTATTTATAAAAGAAAATGGGCTTTTGGTACAACTTGCATAATTATGATAGAGTCCTAGTCCAAACGTATTTGTCACACAGTTTACAAATTAGTTGACAAATTTATGAAAAAAGTGTGTGGAAACCATTCATGTGCAAAAGTCTTAGTTTGATAAAATATGGTAAATGTGGTACACTAGCTCTTTAGTTAATTTCAAGAAAAATTTAGACACTTTCATGAGTGAAAGAGATAGTTTGTAGATTGTATATCGTGTATATCCTTAGTTTCAGTTTTGTAGGCTCTTTTGGTGGAAGTAAATAGTTGTATATTAATTAGCTAGTTTGAGATTGACATTTTACAAAATTTTATTATTATTAAAATGTAGCTGATGACTTGGATTACCTCAATAGGCCCAAGTGCCTTCATGTTTTCCAAATGAAATGTAATGTAACGTAATAACTTAGCTAAGAATACGGTATACACTATTCACATTCAACAAACTATCTCTTTCATTCATGGAAGTGTCTAAATTTTTCTTTAAATTAACTAAGCCGTACCATTTTAAATTTTTACATTCAGGTAGCTATTATTATTATTATAGATTTTGGGCATGTGTGTTTTTTCACACATTAGGATCATCATTCTTTACAATTTTCTAGTTCACGTAATCATTGTATGAAAATTATAAGTATATTTATTACTTTTGACATGTTCCACATACTCTTTAGTTTGAGACTTAAGGTTTTATCCAAAAATCCAGCATGGTTAAGCAAACTTAAATAAAATTTTTAGCCAACATTTCATTCGAAGGTGATATTGCTAGATACTTAAATTGTCATTCATAGGCTCTTGAAAAAATGTAATGAATTTAAAATTAATTACTTTACATGTCACAAATACAAATTTAAGGTATGTCTATAGTGAACTAATCAGATGTTATGTAGACAATAAATAATTGTAGGTCTTGAATTTATGATAATTGTTGTAGGACTCATAATCTAATTGCTGACAATTAGAAAAAAGAAAGAATTCAATAGTTTAACCATAAACTAAATAAAATAAACATTTAATTTGGTTTTGTACATATAGCTATTTAGTTTATAGATATAGACTAAATTTATTTCGCATTAGCTATTTGATAAAACATTTATACATAAATACGAGGTAAGATTGAATCCACATCAACACAAAATTTTAGTCGCCAAAATAACAGTCTGAGCATTGTGTAGAAGCTTCAAATTTGTTATGCCAATACAACTTCTGGTGGGCTTTTCAATTTTGCAAGCTAAAAGGCTGTGGAACAAATAGTTTCTGAGTTACAAGGGCTTAAATATGACACCATTTTGAAGCTTGCATCAATTCCTCCCACTTTTATGACTCTACCATTTTCAAAAGTTTTAGTTCACAGCCGTTTTAATACTCCTAATAATCTCTATGGGTTGTAAATTTATGAGTGAAATAAAAAAATAACCAAAAAAGGATTTATTTTTATTTTTAAAAATTTCCAAAAGTTGATATTTTCACAAAATTTGCAAAATTAACATCAACTTTGAGGCTTAATATAAAGGTGTCCAAAATTAGTCAGGAAGTTGGTACTTCTAGTAAAGAAAGATACATATGTATACAAAAACATATATTAAGGAATAGATCTTAACTCAACTCCATATAGTTTTGCTATTCAAAGAAAAGTACTTTGTGAAAATTCTGAATTTTTTCAAAATTTTGAAATGTTTAAATTTCTTTTTACAACATTGAATTGTAATTTTACTTCCATTTTATTACTTGGTAAGTTAATTCACAAATGTTAAATTAGCTGAAACCAGAAACTGCATGATTAATAACTGCAAAACATGTCCTGGTTTAAATGAATTACGGGTTGGCTTCTTACCATTTTTGAAAACAATGATTATGACGTGGATGATGAGGTATCCTTTAAGCAGTGGCTTCATACAGACTATACCCAACTGGTCACAATGACAAAAAGTGTTTCGAATGTAGTAGAAGACATATGTGAAAGTGTAAAAAAGTTGAAGTACACCATTTCATAGCAAAACCCCAATCAAAATATTTGTCCAACTGTAAAGAAAAATCCCAATGATTCTACAGCATTAGTGCTTGTTGACTTCTCTGAAAACTATAGTTTTATAATTCAGGATGCTGTACAAGGGCATCACTGGGACAATAACCAGGCTACCTTGCATCCGGTAGTCTGCTATCAAAAAGTTGATGGTGAACTAAGTTACAAATTTTTGTGTAATATCAGATTCACTTACACACAACACAACTGCAGTTCATTCTTTTTATGTGAAGCCTTGAAATTACTTAAAAGTCAGAATCCTAAACTAAACCATATTTGTTACTTTAGCGATGGCGTAGCAAGTCAATATAAAAAGTATAAAAACATCATTAATTCAGTGTTACATGAAAAAGATTTCCAACTAACATGTGGATGGAACTTTTTTGTCACCTCTCACGGAAAGAGCCCCTGTGATGGTGTTGGTGGCACTGTCAAAAGGTTAGTTGCCCGGGCAAGTCTACAAGCAACAAGTAAAGGTCACATCACCAATCCAAAAGAGATGTTCGATTGGTGCAAACCTAATATTAATGGTTGTATCAAGCTGAATAATAAATTGTCAATTTATGGCTGTGAGGCCATGGAGTGTTGAAGACAATCAGACTTAATGCCTGAGTACAATAATAAATTCCTGAGTCAGTGCCTAAGCATGTGAATTATTGGCTATAAGTTCATGTTCTTTTTTAATATGTGTTGTTTTATGTAAATTCGTATGTAAACTTATATACAGCCATTGAGGAGGTTAAAGATCACCCTTTTTAAAAAAGACAACTGCCATTATCTTACTCACACAGGAGTCTATAGAAAGGATGCACCCACAACAAAACTTAGGGTTGTGTATAACTGTAGTCTTAAAGATGGCAAAAAGCATAGCTTGAATGACTGTCTCATAGAGGGGCCTAATCTTATTTCAGACCTTGTAAAACTCCTTCTAAGATTTAGATTAGGTGACTATGCAGTTCAAAGTGATATAAGCATAGCTTTTTTGAGAATTCATCTGAAAAAATGACTATGACAAAGATCAACTAAGATTCTTGTGGTTTAATGATCCATATGACTTAAATAAAGGGTTTAAAACATTTAAATTTAATGTGGTTTTGTTTGGAGCAAATGCAAGTACTATTAATGAATCTGAGACAGTAAGATGTTACCCTTACAAGTTTGCCAAAGTCAGAATAATTGTTATAATCTAATAGTGACTCAACTTTATTTGTGGTTATCATGTTAAATTTTACATTAATTTGTTCTGCTGGCCACATTGTTTCATCCTGAATGAATTCAGGTCCATGAAACCAATTTTTGTTGGATTTTAGTAATTTACAGGATAATCCTCTTGTAAGAAAGTCTGCAGGATTTTGTTTTGTTGGAATGTATCTGAAGGTTATGTCCAAATTTTTGAAGATCACTTCTATGTAGATAACCTTGTAGGATCAACCAAAACAGTCAGAATTAAATGAAGTTTACATAAAAGCAGATAAAATAATGAAAGAAGGTAATTTTGAATTAAGAGAGTGGATCACAAATAATGAGACTAAATCAAAAAATAAAATCAGAAGACAAAGGATTAACAGAACCAACAAACAGGGTGAAAACATTAGGTATGATCTGGGATCAGGTAATGGTGCGGGTGCTTGAGGTGGGTCGGGTACAATCTCCTCAGGCTGCCCTTGTGGCGGGGAAAATATTGTGTGGAGGTAATTATGTGCTGCTTCTAAGTAAACAAAACGGGCTTTATGTAACACAGTGGCAACTAATAATGATTTATGCAAAGATGCACCAGCTCTTCTGGAACGTCTGGATGCAATTTTACCGAGCGATATATTTATCAACTTGTGTGCTTCAAACCCGTTTGGAACATCAGATATCATGTTCACCACCTAGGAATTGGTCAAGGCACAGAGAGCTAACTAACACGACTCTATACTCTATTTCCAATCTTGTAATGAGTTAAAGTGAAAGTTTCGCCTGCCTTTATACAATGTCGTTTTGACGTCATTACCAAGCACCGCTCATGGAATTTCCAGGTAGTAACATGAATCACGTTGCTGTTCTTTCACCTGCACACACACACACACACACACACACACACACACACACGAGAAAGTGAAACATGATTTATTTAATAAAAGAAATATTCAAGCTATATATATTTAACATACACGTGTAAGTTAACAATAGGCACATCAAAGATTATATTCAAGATATACATATTTAAAAACGTGTGATAAATAAGTTAACAATTGACTCTCTGTTAACACATAATTTCAATTGTTAACTTATTTATTACACATGTTTTTAAATATATATGTCTTGAATATAATCATTGATGTGTCTATTGTTAACTTACACGTGTATGATAAATATATATAGCTTGAATATTTCTTTTATTAAATAAATCATGTTTCACTTTCTCCTGTGTGTGTGTGTGTGTGCCTCAATGGCTGTATATAAGTTTACATACGAATTTACATAAAACAACACATATTAAAAAAGAACATGAACTTATAGCCAATAATTCACATGCTTAGGCACTGACTCAGGAATTTATTATTGTACTCAGGCATTAAGTCTGATTGTCATCAACACTCCATGGCCTCACAGCCATAAATTGACAATTTAATATTCAGCTTGATACAACCATTAATATTAGATTTGCACCAATCGAACATCTCTTTTGGATTGGTGATGTGACCTTTACTTGTTGCTTGTGGACTTGCCCGGGCAACTAACCTTTTGACAGTGCCACCAACACCATCACAGGGGCTCTTTCCGTGAGAGGTGACAAAAAAGTTCCATCCACATGTTAGTTGGAAATCTTTTTCATGTAACACTGAATTAATGATGTTTTTATACTTTTTATATTGACTTGCTACGCCATCGCTAAAGTAACAAATATGGTTTAGTTTAGGATTCTGACTTTTAAGTAATTTCAAGGCTTCACATAAAAAGAATGAACTGCAGTTGTGTTGTGTGTAAGTGAATCTGATATTACACAAAAATTTGTAACTTTTAGTTCACCATCAACTTTTTGATAGCAGACTACCGGATGCAAGGTAGCCTGATTATTGTCCCAGTGATGCCCTTGTACAGCATCCTGAATTATAAAACTATAGTTTTCAGAGAAGTCAACAAGCACTAATGCTGTAGAATCATTGGAATTTTTCTTTACAGTTGGACAAATATTTTGCTTGGGGTTTTGCTATGAAATGGTGTACTTTCAACTTTTTTACACTTTCACGTGTCTTCTACTACATTCGAAACACTTTTTGTCATTGTGACCAGTTGGGTATAGTCTGTATGAAGCCACTGCTTAAAGGATACCTCATCATCCATGTCATAATCATTGTTTTCAAAAATGGTAAGAAGCCAACCCCGTAATTCATTTAAACCAGGACATGTTTTGCAGTTATTAATCATGCAGTTTCTGGTTTCAGCTAATTTAACATTTGTGAATTAACTTGCCAAGTAATAAAATGGAAGTAAAATTACAATTCAATGTTGTAAAAAGAAATTTAAACATTTCAAAATTTTGAAAAAATTCAGAATTTTCACAAAGTACTTTTCTTTGAATAGGAAAACTATATGAAGGAGTTGAGTTAAGATCTATTCCTTAATATATGTTTTTGTATACATATGTATCTTTCTTTACTAGAAGTACCAACTTCCTGACTAATTTTGGGCACCTTTATATTAAGCCTCAAAGTTGATGTTAATTTTGCAAATTTTGTGAAAATATCAACTTTTGGAAATTTTTAAAAATAAAAATAAATCCTTTTTTGGTTATTTTTTTAATTCACTCATAAATTTACAACCCATAGAGATTATTAGGAGTATTAAAACGGCTGTGAACTAAAACTTTTGAAAATGGTAGAGTCATAAAAGTGGGAGGACTTGATGCAAGCTTCAAAATGGTGTCATATTTAAGCCCTTGTAACTCAGAAACTATTTGTTCCACAGCCTTTTAGCTTGCAAAATTGAAAAGCCCACCAGAAGTTGTATTGGCGTAACAAATTTGAAGCTTCTACACAATGCTCAGACTGTTATTTTGGCGACTAAAATTTTGTGTTGATGTGGATTCAATCTTACCTTGTATTTATGTATAAATGTTTTATCAAATAGCTAATGCGAAATAAATTTAGTCTATATCCATAAACTAAATAGCTATATGTACAAAACCAAATTAAATGTTTATTTTATTTAGTTTATGGTTAAACTATTGAATTCTTTCTTTTTTCTAATTGTCACCAATTAGATTATGAGTCCTACAACAATTATCATAAATTCAAGACCTACAATTATTTATTGTCTACATAACATCTGATTAGTTCACTATAGACATACCTTAAATTTGTATTTGTGACATGTAAAGTAATTAATTTTAAATTCATTACATTTTTTCAAGAGCCTATGAATGACAATTTAAGTATCTAGCAATATCACCTTCGAATGAAATGTTGGCTAAAAATTTTATTTAAGTTTGCTTAACCATGCTGGATTTTTGGATAAAACCTTAAGTCTCAAACTAAAGAGTATGTGGAACATGTCAAAAGTAATAAATATACTTATAATTTTCATACAATGATTACGTGAACTAGAAAATTGGAAAGAATGATGATCCTAATGTGTGAAAAAACACACACATGCCCAAAATCTATAATAATAATAATAGCTACCTGAATGTAAAAATTTAAAATGGTACGGCTTAGTTAATTTAAAGAAAAATTTAGACACTTCCATGAATGAAAGAGATAGCTTGTTGAATGTGAATAGTGTATACCGTATTCTTAGCTAAGTTATTACGTTACATTACATTTCATTTGGAAAACATGAAGGCACTTGGGCCTATTGAGGTAATCCAAGTCATCAGCTACATTTAATAATAATAAAATTTTGTAAAATGTCAATCTCAAACTAGCTAATTAATATACAACTATTTACATCCACCAAAAGAGCCTACAAAACTGAAACTAAGGATATACACGATATACAATCTACAAACTATCTCTTTCACTCATGAAAGTGTCTAAATTTTTCTTGAAATTAACTAAAGAGCTACTGTGTACCACATTTACCATATTTTATCAAACTAAGACTTTTGCACATGAATGGTTTCCACACACTTTTTTCATAAATTTGTCAACTAATTTGTAAACTGTGTGACAAATACGTTTTGACTAGGACTCTATCATAATTATGCAAGTTGTACCAAAAGCCCATTTTCTTTTATAAATTGCTTCTATTCAGTGCTGTACTGTACATTGAAGGGCTTTTATTTTTAATATTTGTTTAGTTATATGCACAAAGTCAATTTAAATTATATGAAAAATACTAAAAGTTTTCAGTTTCATAAATTTATTTATATATATATATATATATATATATTTGGATTAACTGAATTGTTAAGCCTATTATCATAATAGAAGTTAAAAAAAAATTCATTGGATTAAGAATTGACACCAATTTACCATGTAAGAGTCACATAATTATCTCTGAAGAGATTTCCTGGAGGGGTTACAATAACGTTTAAACTTAAACATGTAGTTCTTTTTTTGTTCACAATGTAGAGACAGTGCCTGAAACAATATTTTCTATTAAAATGAGCCATAAGAATATTCACTGGAACTGAATTGTATGCTCAAATAAGAAGAATGGTTCAATCACTAATTATGGAGAGCTTTTTCTGGCTTCAACAATCTTGTCAGGTCCACAGCTTACTGTTTGAGGAATGTTCACTGCTGTTTAAATTGGATTTTCTTTGCTATTAAAGGTAGTTAAAAGCCTGGTAATGACTCCCTTCCTTGCTGATCTCTTCCTTTATAATGATTTAATCTTTGCGTCAATTGCTTCACATTCGGCCATATTTTGTTTATTTTATTTTTCCAGAAATAAGTCCCCAAAATCCTAAAACCCTTTCAACTCTATAAATAAACTTTATTTTATATTATGTATACAATAGTTAAGCATTATTTTGGTTAAATAGGCTAGGCTTCGGAGCTAATTTGACAAATGTAGGCTCGCCCCCGTCATCGATGCTTTAAGGTGAAAAGCGCGTAATTTTTTTGTTTTTGATACGTATGAATGGCTTACCAAAACAAAATAGACACACATATGGGAAATCTTCCTAAAAGGATATTAATCGGGTATTTAATAAACAGAATTTAATTGGATTCATTTACCATCATATATTGTGATACACTATTTAAATGGATGATTCGAATTGAAACAGATTCGCCTTTTCCTCGAGGGGCGTGTGTGTGTGTGTGTGTGTGAAAGTTAAGATTTGGAGAGGACGGAGACGAGAGAGAGAGAGAGAGGAAGTTCCAGCAAAAATTCCTCTGTGAACGCCCACACCTCAGCTTATATGGCTCTTTCTATATATATATATATATATATGGGAGAAATGTGGGAGGGCGAACGTGTTTTGATTTGTTTCCCCCATATCTTCCACGCGATCGCTGGCCCCTTTCAAAAGGTCTCGACAAACACGTGTGTTTCGCGCGCGTTTAATGTTTAGTTTATTATATTGAGTAATTAATTTCTTATAATAAATGATTCTCTTAAAAGGTATTATATTTTTAAAAAGAGCATTCGGTTTCCACATTAAACTGTGGGTCGATAATCCATTCAGAAGAAACCCAGGAGAGATGAAAAAATGCATTGGTTTCCAGTGTGTGTGTGCGCACGAGTTGCTCATATACAAACACAGCTGGGGAATGTACGAGTATATATATATATATATATATATATATATATATATGATGGGGCTCGATTGATTAACTATATAAATATATTATGGTTTTTTATATGCTTTGTGCACAGACAAGCGTGTGTTTCATAATTTCTATTCATATGAAGTGAAGGGAGACTTATCAGGTATTGGGGGGAAAGGTCTCTCATTATGAGTTGCTGTTCACAACGAAATCTTTTAGTTGGAGACAACTCACCATAATAATGGTAAAAAGTGGATTGAAGTGAAGGGAGACTTATCAGGGATTGGGGGGAAGGTCTCTCATTATGAGTTGCTGTTCACAACGAAATCTTTTAGTTGGAGACAACTCACCATAATAATGGTAAAAAGTGGTATCTGGCAACCGAATTGAAGCTCTTTCCGAAGAACAGAATAAAAATAATTATCATCATATGGTTTCACAGAAAACAGTTTTTACTTTTAAACTTAAATCATTGTGATTAAATAAGCACATATACAGAGATAAGTTTAAATAAGTTATCAATAAGAAGGAAAGAATAAAACGAAATTTTTTTTTAATATACGCTTTATTTACGTTTGTTATTATTTTTTAATTTAATATGCGTTATAATTAGTTGGGTATCCCTTATAAAAATTCATTTTCTGTCTAACGAATTATTTATTGGGTAACTTTGTTAATTCTGTTATATTACTAAAATATATTGTAAGTTGCCTTTACTTTTAATCAATCCGGTTGATAATTACTTTATAACTTGGGAGTTAAACTTTTAAAAGATGCTGTAAACTATAAAAGCATCCTGATCTTAAGTTAGGCATATCAATAATATATTTTTAAGTCATACGTAAATCTTTCTGAAACAGTGAAATCATTGTTGAAATGCTTTATTTGATGGAGCTAATCGTTAAACACTATATACATCTATTGTAAAACACTATAAACATCTATATATAGATGGGGCTCGCTTGATTAACTATATAAATATATTATGGTTTTTTATATGCTTTGTGCACAGACAAGTGTGTGTTTCATAATTTCTCTCATTTGAAGTGAAGGGAGACTTATCAGGGATTGGGGGGAAGGTCTCTCATTATGAGTTGCTGTTCACAACGAAATCTTTTAGTTGGAAACAACTCACCATAATAATGGTAAAAAGTGGATTGAAGTGAAGGGAGACTTATCAGGGATTGGGGGGAAGGTCTCTCATGAGTTGCTGTTCACAACGAAATCTTTTAGTTGGAGACAACTCACCATAATAATGGTAAAAAGTGGTATCTTGCAACCGAATTGAAGCTCTTTCCGAAGAACATCACTACAGATTTGTTTGTGGGTACTTCTTTTATTTATTTCTTGTAGTACTTGTGTTACCTTATTTCTATACAATAATGTCTTGAAGTGCTATTTTTGTACGGATATGGGGAAGGAAATTATAAGCCGTGCTTTTCAGAACTTTCGATAAGTTTAACTAAGTTTAATGAAGTTCAAGTTAATGTTATATTTGATTCTAATCGTTAAACACTATATACATCTATTGTAAAACCCTATATACATCTATACATCTATAGTGAAACACTATATATATATATATATGTATCATAAGCTGTTTAAAAGATTGTATATATATAATTATAGTAAACGAAATAAACTAGTTAACCATAAAATTAATTATTTTCTATAATGTAGTTTTCTATGTTGAATTATGTGTGGTAAACTGTGTTATTTGTCTCGAAAAGTTTAACTTCAAGTTCAATGAAGTTCAAGTTAATGTTAAATTTGCTTCTAAACGTTAAACTAAAATTAAATGTTATAATATGAAAATAAATAATATATATATATAATATATATATACATATATATATATATACATTTACCTAACATAAGATGTTTAAAAGAATGTATATATATATATATATAATAATATATCTAGCAAGAGCAATCCGATCATTGCAAAAAAACTGGAAAGGTATGCAATTAATAAAGATTGAGTGTGTAAAATTATTTATTTAATAAACAGAATTTAATTGGGATAACTACCGTCATATTGTGTTACACAATGGATGATTAATATATGGATTTCTGGGACACATGGCGCTATCTGGCAACTGAACACATTGCGCTATCTGGCAACTCAGCCAGAATAGAGGCTTATAAAAGACCGAGAAGTTGATGAAAGACTCATTCAAGCTCGGCTCCCAGCCGAGCAAGGACCTCTGGTCCTTCTCTTTCAGGCCCTTTGGTAAAACCCCTTAGTGGCCTCTTAGGTTAGGAAAACGAAAATAACTTGGGGGAGAACTCCTCTCTCTCCTTCAGGTGTCTCTCTCTCCTACAGGTGTCTCTCTCTCTCTCTCCTTCAGGTGTCTCTCTCTCTCTCCTTCAGGTGTCTCTCTCTCCTTCAGGCGTCTCTCTCTCCTTCAGGTGTACCCCTCACCCCTTGGCTCAGTCAACTGGCTGATTCAGCCAACTGGCTGATTCTGGCTGATTAGGAGCCTATAAAACAACGCCTACTCGGCTGAAGTCTTAATATGCACTTGGCTCCTGCCAGGTGAACACCTCTCCTCCTTTCTCTCCTCCTTTCTCTCTGGCCCTTTGGGGGGAATAGCTTGGGGGAGGCCCCCAAGTTGCATGCCCCTTGCAACCTAGGTTGGCAACAAAGGGCCCTTTGGGGTATTTTTTTCTTTTTTTTTTTTTTTTTCTTTTTTTAATTTTTTAAAAAAAAATTTTGCAACCCCACCCCCACCCCACCCCTCCCCCTCCTATACAAGCGTCGTTCTTTACGTTATTTATACTGCGTGTTCTTTGCAGTTGAATGTATATAATGTTACGGCATGCGGAAGGTGCCCCCTTGGGGCATTGGTTTCTGCAAGTATGTAGAAGAATTACGGCATTTGGAAGAGTGAGGCCCATGGTGTAATGGTATCGCATCTGACCGGCAATCGGAAGATCCCGGGTTCGATTCCCGGGTGGTTACCTCATTTTTTCATTTGTTTCGTTCTCTCTCTCTCGTCTTGCGCGGAATATCTCCTATACAAGCGTCGTTCTTTACGATATTATATATATATATATATATTTATATATATATATAGAGAGAAGAGAGAGAGAGAGAGAGAGAGAGAGTACGAGACACCGTTTTCTTTGTAGTAAGTCTTCAAGTGGTACTGTTTTATTTAGAAGCGAAAAACAAGGGTGATCAGTTTCGACTGCCTGTATATGCCTTACTTTATCGAGTGGATCTTCAATCTCTGGCGTACTTTCGAGGACAGATTGGATAACCCTCTGTCTCCATCAGAAATTTAACCTCAAGTGATTGTATCAGAGTTTGTACGACCATTAAAGTTTGAATATTCGTCACTCATTCTACCTGAGGTTGAAAAAACTAAAAAGACAATTTTGTTTTTTTCCATAGTTTTTGTTTTCATAATATAATTCACTAAATAATAACACTTTTATTGAATCAATATATTTAGAATCATATTTCTTTCTCTTTTGCATTATGTGAAGCTGACACAAGTTCTGGCATTTCATTGATGACCTTTGTTGTTTGTTCTTGAGGACAATCATTGTGTTGTCTATTTACTTTTGTCAACCCTCTGTTCCGTTAAAATTAGTTTCCCTCTACTTCAGTGCTCTTCTCAGTTGCCCTGTTTCGTAAATTTAAAATCCTAAAATACTTTCTCGCCTGACGGATTTCCACAATTTCATAATACCTTGCATGGCACACGTATATATTAGAAAGAATTTTTGAACAAGAAATGTACAGTTTTTAATAAATTGCATAACATAAGTCTTAATAAGTTACGCAATTTTTTTTTACGATCTTACAACACTAACATTTAACACTTTCCGTGTCTCAGTAGTCTCAGTTCGTGTACTTCTTGAACAATTTGTACTACACATTCATTTGAAGACTGTTGTAAATAAATTAACTCTAACGGCTGGTCCCCCCAAAACAAAATTGAAAATAAATTATAGTAACAAGCAAGAAAGTGCCGCAGAGTATATAGAAGACTCACAATAATTTTAAAGAAGGAGGCGTTATGAAGTATGAAAAAATATGGAGTAAATATGAAAATAGCAGTATGTTTCCGGTTGGAGGAGATATACAAGAAGGGTGAACAGTGATGTTATCTTTGTAATAAAAAAGCATAAATTTTAAATCTAAGAAAGGACCTGCCATATCTTTATCTGAAAGACGAGAGAACTTTTGCGGATACTTTCCTGTTATCCCGGACCCCAGTTACTTAACATTT